>OY282559.1:323531033-323911033 GCA_958295665.1 Tipula vernalis | reverse complement strand
GAGTTCGGAAAACTGTATAGAGCATTCATGGCGGAGTATGAGACGCTTGGACACATGTAACAAGTGCAAGGCCATAATAAATTATCTATATACTACTTGCCGCATCATGGAGTTTTAAAGGCCAGCAGTACGACAGCAAAATTGCGAGTAGTCTTTGACGCATCCACAAAATCGTCTACAGGGCTTTCGCTAAATGATGATTTAATGGTAGGTCCCACGGTACACTCATCGCTCCTCAATATACTGCTAAGGTTTCGACAACACGAGTTCGTCTTTTGTGGAGATATTGTAAAAATGTATAGGCAGGTGTGGGTAGACAGCAATGATCGAGAACACCAAAATATCTTATGGCGCCCGAGTCCACATCAGCAGCCAATCACATATCAATTGAAGACGCTTACGTATGGCACTGCCTCAGCAGCATTTCTGGCTACCCGCTGTTTGAAAGATGTTGGTATCCTAGTGCAATTCCGTCAGCCAGAGGCAGCACGATCTATATTAGAGGCCATGTACGTAGACGATATAATGACCGGGGCCGAGTCCATACCACAGACCAGAAATTTATTGGAGCAGGTAACACACGCACTAGGGTCGTTCATACAAACCACCACGGAGAGCGCAATTAAAGAAATCGGAGAGCATGCAGAAACGCCAAAGGTGCTGGGTCTTCAATGGGATCCTTATGATGACGCATTTAAATTCGCGGTCCAATTACCTGAACGATGCAAACATACCAAGCGAACACTGTTGTCGGATGCCAGCCGAACTTTCGACCCGCTTGGTTGGTTGTCTCCGATAATAATTCAAATTAAGATTTTATTCCAAAATATGTGGATGCAGAATATAAGCTGGGATGACGAGCTTCCTTCAAGCACACTGCAATCATGGTTGGAACTTAGAACTCAAATATGCGAAGCAACCAGCATAAGAATTCCAAGATGGTTGCACTCCAAAAACAAAGTGAGTTTATTTGGATTTAGTGACGCAAGCGAGAAAGCGTATGCCGCAGTGGTATTTGCCTTAGTGGATGCAAATGAGGGTCTACAGGCCCACATAATCACCTCCAAATCCCGGGTAGCTCCAGTGAAACAATTAAGTCTGCCGAGGCTTGAATTAATGGGTGCCTTGCTGTTGGCTAATGTGATGAAACTGGTAGAGGAGTCGTTAACCGTAACCATAACTAAAACCGTATTATTCACTGACTCACAAATTGTATTGGATTGGTTGTCAGGTCATCCGCGGCGTTGGACCGCATTCGTGGCAAATAGAGTCAGCGAGATTATTCATTTGTACAAACGAGAATACTGGTGGCATGTCGCGTCCAAGGACAATCCTGCTGACATTGCATCACGAGGCATGATCACGGTAGAGTTAGTGAACAACAAGATGTGGTGGAATGGACCTTATTGGTTGATTGATGCGGAACAGATAAAGGCAATTCAATCAAAGAACGTGCGGTCTCAGAAGATGACAAATGAAGAATTACGACCCTCAATGATCGATACATTCGTAGTCTCGACTAACATTTTAATTCAAAATGTATTTAATAGGTACTCCAGCTTTGCAAAGATGTCGAAAGTATTAGCTCTTGTCAGGCGATTTATCAACAAGCTGAGGTACAGAGAAGAAAAAGGAGATACGCTGACTACTAGAGAAGAAATAGATGCTGCAGAAATGATCTTAATCGCAGAGATTCAGAAACCGGAGTTTTCGGCGGAAATAGGAGCACTGCAGAATGATCAGGCATTACCGCGAAGCAGCAAATTAATCAGCTTGAATCCCTTCATAGACGAGAGAGGCATTATTCGAGTTGGAGGTCGGATTCAAAAATCGTTTGCACCTTACAGCGTCAAACATCCGATCATACTTCCATCGAATCAGCATGCAGTTAAATGCTTAGTCAGGGACGTACATACGCTATATAATCATCCGGGAGTAAGTTTACTCACTAGTATCATACGGCGAAAATTTTGGATAATTAGAGATAAAATACTGTCTGAGCGATTGTACACAAATGCGTTAAGTGCGTAAGAAACAATCCGAAGAAACAGTGTCAGATGATGGGGAACCTCCCAATAAAAAGGGTTCAATATGTACATCCTTTCCATCAGGTGGGTGTAGACTATTGCGGACCGTTTAAGGTACAACCAGTACGAAGAAGAGGTCAAATTCCAATGACAGCATATGTTTGCATATTTGTCTGCTTGAGCACCAAGGCAGTGCATATAGAAATAGTAGGTAGCCTCACGACAGAAAGTTTTATCGCAGCGCTAACAAGATTCATCACAAGAAGAGGCAACTGCCATACGATATTCAGCGATAATGGCACAAATTTCGTAGGAGCAAATAATTACCTTAAACATCTGTTTCAGTTCCTGCAGGCCAAGGCATCCGATATATCTGCAGCGCTGTTGAGTCACAAAATAAATTGGAAGTTCATTCCACCGGGAGCACCACAGATGGGCGGAATATGGGAAGCAGCTGTAAAACAAGCCAAAATACATCTGGGAAGAATGGTTGGCGAATACATATTGACGCTTGAACAGTTTGGAACGTTGCTGACCAAGATAGAAGCCGTTATGAATTCAAGGCCCATAGCTGTAACACAAGCCGAGGATATTGATTGTATCACACCAGCCCATTTCCTAATTGGGCGTACATTCACTGATGTAGCAGACGAAAATGTTCTAAATCAAAAAATATCGCCTATGGCTAGATGGAGACTGGTCAAACAGATGCAACAGCAGTTTTGGCACCGATGGCATCGGGATTACCTCACAACACTACAAAAAAGATGTAAATGGAGTACAGAATCCGATAATTTGACAACAGGAGATGTTGTATTGGTTGCCGAGACCGGATTACCGTCCGCTTGCTGGGCATTAGGTAAGGTCGTTGACACACACCCAGGACTTGATGGCAAAGCCCGTATCGTAGATATCAAGTTAGCCAACAACAACAAGATCATTCAACGTACAATTCATTAATTGTGCAGACTACCAGTTCAGGCAGATGAATCAACCGATTCATGGCCGGCGGAATGTTGACGAGAAGGGAAACACAACACAACAATATATTGGAATTAAGACTATTTGTACGGATCTAGTAATTAAGCTAGTTTATGTTAGATGTCGCCAATCGCATTATTTTAATGATAATAGCAAGCCACCAAATTTGCCAGTAAAAAAAAACAAAAAAAAAACAAAAAAATATGTTTTGTAGGCATTAATAAAGGGAAAAACAAAATAAATTATAACGTATTACGATAAAGTTTTATTTTAATAGAGGGATACAATAAGGCACTGGAGATATCATCAAGTGCCAAAATACGGGATCATCAACAAGCGTATTTTGGTAATAAGTGCCCCAAGCAGGAAGGTATCCGTACAAAAACACAGTCCATTCTAGACCACATTGAAATTTCCACCGACGAAATTTTTGATATCATAAGTTTCGGTTGGATTGCAAAATATTTGCGAATTCGAAAATTATTATTTTATGGGTTGTAGGGAATACCTTTCGAGAGTACCCAAAAACGTAGATCGACCTGTTATGGACGTAAAAGGCAATGATGTATTTTCTAATATAATATAAAGCACAATTAACCTAAAGTAAAAACCAGCATTTCAAGGAAAATGTCCACAAGTACCGTTCAATAGACCTATCTTAATCAGAATGGCTAAAAAATCGAGGAACACGGAAATTTCTGTAAATCAAGATCGTATAATCTCTATTTTTGAAAATAATCTACGGCTATCTATGAAAATCATTCAGAAGGCTAATTTCCTTGGAACCAATCAATTACATTAAGGGGACTAGTGATACAAACTACATGATGATTTTACATTTGCTAAAAATAGGTCTAAGTAGTCGCGTTTTAAATGAAACGCCTTGTATTATATGCAAGATGCAACGTTCTTCTACTAAGAGGAAGAGCTTCAAAATTATTTGTGCAACACGAAAATTATTTGTAACGTCAAGTATAATCTCACTCTGTTGGGGGCTATTATTTTCAGCTCTCCCCATGTTTTGCCAAAATTTTTCGCTTCAGCTAGCACAGTTGTCCTGGTCACTTCCGGCCTTCCCTGTTTCCGCCTACCGTGCGCATTCCATTCTAATGACGTCCGTCGTTATGTTATATAGTGTTTTCCGCAAAATGTACCCGATCCATCTCCACTTGTACTTTCTGGTTTCGGTCTTAATGATTGTTTGTTTTATCTGCCGCAGAAGTTATTCGTTATTGATGGTGTTTGGCCAGAAGCATTTTATCAGTCTTCTAAGACATTTGTTCGCAAACACCTGAAGTTTTCTCGTGACCTTCTTTGTGTATTTCCATGTTTCACATCCAGATAGCAGTACTGATAAACAAGCATTGAACATCCATTCTGCTACAGTACAACCAAGGTAGACGAATTTTTCAATGGTTTATTTTGATTGGTGTGCTGATGTTGGTTTTGGTCTCGAGCCTTTGGTTTCACATTGTTGTAACGTGTGTATGTTTCTATTCATAGTTGCTTTCTCTGCGGTTTCGATGTCTTCTGTATATTTTCTTCAGTCATTTCTTGCCATATTCTTTATTTATTGGGCTGCGTTCTCATATTTCCACCGGATTTCCATTGTGTCCTGGACATCAATTTTGGTCGCAAAATAAGGATTAAGTTGAGAAATACCGGAAGGCAATACTATTGGTAAATGTGTGTGTGTGTGTTCGAATGTGCATTTTTTTAATTTTTTTATTTAATATGATGCAAATAAAAGAGATAACATGACATGAATAAGAAGGATAACACGATACAAATAAGAGGAATAAACTCAGAACAGAACGAGCAAAAGAATGTGTTCAAATATTGACTGCACTTTATTAAGTTCTTGTATACTCGCACACACAACTCAGAAAGAAACAACGAATTCCAAAATAAAATAAAAAATTAACGTTACGAACGTGGCCGACGAAGAATTCATAAATTTAAACCATTTATTTATATAGATTTCTGTTTGTTTTATCGACGACGACGAGATTGTTTTGTTTTAACCAAATTAATGGCTTCGGTTACAACAACAATAAATATAAAAATACGAATTTCTCATGTCAGAAGAAAGAGAAAATGACTCAAGGTGAGCATAGGCACCAAAAATTTGAACCAATCCCCGCTTCGCTTATTTTTAATAATTTTCAACATCTCATGACACTAATACAATAAAAATATTTGACGGCAAACAATAGGAAAATGTACATTATACGCCGTCCACACATACACAAACAAAATTGTCAATACTCAATCCTCATTTTGCGACCAAAATCGAGATCCTGGTGATATAGTTGTAACTTAAGTTAACGACGTTCCTCGGTTTTTCCAAGCGTCATCGCTAACCTACGGTTTTCTGGTGTTGGCTAGGTAGCCGAGAACACTGGCAGCAGTCTTGATGTAAGCTTCTGCTATTTATTTTGATCGTTGATATTGGTTTTATTATTTAATAGATTGAGTTGATGCGTTTTTTTAAGATTTTTTTCTTGTGTCGTTTTCCGATTACATGTTATGATTTTTTTTCAGCGGCTGTTTTGATCTTAAAAGTTGATTTTACTAGTTGGTGGTCGCTGTGTACAACCCCTCCTTGCATCTTTCTGATACCTTGTAAGAAGATTAGGAATTTTTTATTAACCCGTACATGGTCCATTTTTTATGAACCCGTACAAGAGTAGCTGGTTTCAAAAGTTAGATTTGTTTTTAATTTGCTTGAATATTTTTAAATGATTTAATATTTTTTTATGTTGTACAATAAAAATTAAATTTTTTTAATTTGAATTAATATACGGATGTACAATATAAACTTTATACCTGTCATTAAAAAATACGCCCCATTTTTAATTTCCAAACCAATTATACTTGACATTACAAACAATTATCATGGGAATGTAGTCTAACGCTGCACCATTTCAATATAGTAAACAGCTCCAAACTTACACAAAAAGATAATGGACAGCTTGCCTTTGCAGAATTATGCCTGCTGTTAGCGCACTTCACCGTGATACTCTTCCTTTTCAGAACTAAAGGAGAACATACGACTATTCGATAAGCAAACGAAAAGGTAACAATAGGGACACTTAAGGACTCAGATTAGTTTGTATATCTCTCATAATATATTTCAGTAATAACAGGTCTAAATCATCTTTAAAACTATAATAAAGTATTAACAACAGTAATTATGATTTAAACTTATTATTATTAATTACCTGCACTACAATTTTGTAATTTTAATAATGTATTCAGTTGCAATTTTTCCGCTTTTTCCTTTACAACAACAATTTAATTTCGGAAACATTTCCACTCCACCGAAACTCACGATACGAAAATCCAAGTGGATACGAAATTTGCACTCCACCGGAACTAATGAAGTGCGCCGTATTTTAGCTCGAACCATATGTTTCTTCATCATTGCAGCAAATTAGCATTACACTCATCACCCAGCACAGAAAACGGGCCACTCTAAAAAAAGCTTTATTTTCGAGAAGAAACCGGAAAAGCTAAAATCTTGAAACAAAAACCAGTCATTCAAATCCATTTTAGAAAATATAGGCATGTCCTATACTATGGCAAGCAAAATAATTCAGTGGTATGAAAACCCTGTTTTTCTTGCTGTTTTGGAAAAGAAAGTTTTCAAAATTTCTTTTATTCTTAAAGAGAGTAGTTCCAGCAATCAAAATTTCTTTTTACGTCAGAATTGAAAACAACGGATGATGGATTATACAATTTGTTGGTAAAGTTTTGGAACATACATGCAGAGAAACAGATGATGATGCATTTATTGTAGAATTGCCTTTTAAAATGGATAAGCTTTTATTGGGTAATCCTTCTAATATGGCTTTTCATAGATTCAAGATGTTAAAGGGTAAATTACATAAGGATGTCGAATTGAAAAAGCAGTATATCGAGTTCTTGAGAGAATATGAGCCGATGGGCCGTTTGACGCCTTGGTCAGAGGTAGATGATGGATCGGAATATTGTATAGCTCATTTGGCAGTATTGCGCCCTAGCAGTTCCACAACTAAAGGAGAGTCGTTTTTGATGTTTCGGCAAAATCTTCCTGAAAGAAGAGTTATTTTCGATTGCATTGAGATTCAAAAAGCATGTCCTCTCTTTTACAAGTGTTATCGAGAAGATGTATAGAATGGTTAAATTGAAGCCATCTCAGATAAAGTATCATAAAATTTATTGGAGAGAAAATTCCAGTGATGATTTAAAGATTTACGCGCTACAGACCGTAGGGGACGGCATCAGCGCCGCATTTATCAACTCGTGTTATCCAACAGTTAGCTGTGGATGAATCAGAAAAGTATCCATTAAGCATCAAATATTGCGAAAACTATTAAGGAAGAGGTACTCAAATTCCAAGGAATTATTAAACCATATTCCAATGAATTGGATGGCACGGTCAAAATGGCCAATTAATAAAATTAAGATTTCAAACACTCAGGACTTGCCTGAATTAAAAAATGAGCAGTCAACTTTTCTTTCTATAAAAGTAACAGATATTTTCAAGATTAAGGACTTTAGTTCAATAATAAGACTCAAAACATTGCCAAAAAACAGTAAATTGATTAGTCTTTCGGGATTTGTCAACGAAGAAGGAATTCGAATGTTTAGAGTAGAAGGAAGACTAGAGAATAGTAATTTAGATTACGATCAAGAACATCAGTTGAATGGATAATTAATAGCAAAGATACAGTTAGGTGAGTCATTAAAAGCTGTGTATCCTGTTTGAACGTTTGAATGCTGCTACACCATTTAATATAGTCGGTGTTGATTTCTGTGGTCCTTTTCTAGTCAAATATAAAGGACAACCAAACGATACACAAAACAAAGTTTACATTTGCATATTCGTTTGCTTTATAAGTAAAGCCTTCCATTTAAAAGTGGTTGATGCCGCACACGGTGTGTCTGAACCACTTTTAAATGGCTCGGAAAACCACGTCTCTATTTTCTTCAAGGATCGAAAGTTCCATATTTGAGAAGTCCAAAAAAACAAAAATTAGCAAAATCCCCGGAGCCGGTTTTGAAAAAAACGCAATTTCAAAATTTTTTTGGTGACGATACGGAAATTTACGACTTTTTTGCAGCTTGTTTGTTCTCTCTTGTAGAAAGAAGAATCGAGAATAGAAAGTTTTAATATTTTCAACAAAGATCAACTTTTCCAGACCAAATCAGTAATATTGGACGAAACCTATCGAATTAAGTAATGCAACTTTATTTGAAAAATTACGAAAATCAAGATTATTGAATGAAATACATGGAGACATCAAAATGAAAAGGCAAAATTTATTTAGGCTGCCCAAATCATAATATAGTCCTTACACGAAAAAATGTCTTCTCTTGACTGTCATTGTTTATTCAAGGCTGTGGAACAAAAGCCAGAAACACCTTGAACCTTAAACATGGCGAGAATTATATTTTTGTATAGCTCTTAGAAGTTTGGAGCTATAATCTGGATGTGTATGGTGGACTTTATAATTCATCCAGGTATTTTTGAAGTCATGGTGAACTGACTCCATAGCTTGCTCACTGTAGTTCCCGAGTCCTTTCTCCATTTTTCGGCAAAAATGAGGAACGTGGAAAAAGACAGCATAAACTTTTGGCGTTATTGGTATTGCTAGGTCCAAATAACTTCTTTGAAATTCTGAAATATACACCTCAAATTTTTCGTCAAGACTACTTGAGAAACATGAATTGACGACACTTGAAAAATCATTAAAACATCTGACATATTTTAAACAATGAACACTACATTTTGCCCGAAGCAGATCTATCTTGTTCAACAAATTTTTGCAGGCATTGCCTGCGAAACCAGGAGATCCATGGACAAATTCTCTGCTTACATTGCACGATTTTGCCCATTTCTCAGTATCGTCTTCGCATTCCCTCAGCATGTGCCCATACAACGTGTTTACTACCCCGAGCATTAGATGCAGTTCAGGTGGAGGTATTATATCGATGATTTCTGTCTCTGGATTCCCTGTAAAAATAGGTTGAGATACGTAACTGTAAAAATTCTTGGCATTAATTTTTTTACTGCCATTATTCTTGAAGGCGTCTGAATTTTCACGGCAACTACCAACGGTTCTATAACTTCCACACTTACTCAAGAGATCTTTTGATGCAGTACACCACGTACACGGGTAATGAGAAGAATGAGCCATGACCCCAGTTATTTTATTGGCCATTTTTAGGTCTGTGGCAATGGTCATGACTTTTAAGTCATTAGAGAGTAGGGAGGACCACAGAGTGCAAACATTCACATAATTTTCTTGTGTATCAGAAATGATACCAAGGATGAATAACTTTTTCACATCCGTGTCCTTAAATTTATTGGCGTGTACTCCATCATGATAATGCTGCCTGGCCCCTTTGAAATGTGGATTATTATCGGCTCCTTCGAATCTTGATTGAATGGATAAGCAAATCTTCAAAAACCCTCCACCACCGTCAAGCCCAATTTTCAAATCTACTTCTTGCAAACCTCTTTTTTCTCGAATATATGTAACTAAACCTTGTACATTATTACAACAAACAAAGCATCCAGATCTATTTATTACACAAAACTTCTTGGTATTCAATACGTCACAAACACGAGATTCAAAAAACGAATCAAGCTGATGATTCAACAAAAGCAGATCCTGCTTCAAGTTGGGCTGAAACATTTTCCTATTCTTACTGCCAACTCGCAAAGCAGCAGTTAGAGAATGTGTCTTTATTGTAGACAACCCCAATTTTGTACTTATTTTCAATATGTCGATAGCTGCGACTGTTTCTTTTCTTGGGCTTTTATCCACATTGTTTGAATTCACTGAAACTGATAGTTTTTTGCCTCTCCTTTGAGATAACCGCAACTGTCCTTCATTGTTTGAGTGTTCTGGCACGTGTAGAATATCTATTAGCATTGATAAAGTTAATTTTTCCTTTTCTTTGGTAGACAAATTTTTTGAAATCAATTCAGTGAGAATAGGGATGCATTTAGGTGAAGTGCAAATTTTGTTTTTATCCAGTCGTCCTCTGCATTTCTTACACTTTTTCTTGATCACTTTTCTTTTCGCTGAATTTCCTAGACACAGATTGTCTGGTGCACGTCTCGCAATTTCACACAACTTGCAGTCACAAAGTATCTTATTTTTAGATCGTGTTACATATGGGAGTTCCAGAAAACCAGAATAGTCCGGTAGAGCTAATGTGGTTTCTTCAGAATTTTATTTATTGAATTTGTATATGATGATTTTGCAACTGCTACAGACAGCAGATGGGTAACGAATATCATCAAGATTAATATTTACAGCATTTTTTACCTCAATTTTCAATGGGCCCACAATATCCCACATCTTATCTTTCTTTCTTAAACACAACAAACAAATCACGCCTCGATTTTCTTCATGAGTTCGCGCATGGTCCTTTGTCTTTCGTGACATTTTGTTTCACTCTTATGTAGGTAATAGGTTCGTCTATTACTAATAACTGTTATTTACTGGCCGGTTTGTCAACGACTGTTTTGATTAATATTGCGACAACTAAGTCTGTCTTTCTGCTGATTTTTGAAGCAAACATTTGAAAACAACAAACATATTTACGTGAAAAGAAACAATGTCTGTACACAGACAGATATGGTGATGTATTTATTTTTCAAGCATTTCAGCATATCTCTTGGCTACACTTACAGAATTATGAAAAAAAATCGTGAATTTTCGTATCATCGCAGAAAAAAAATTGAAATTGCGTTTTTTTCAAAACGGCTCCGGGGATTTTGGTAATTTTTGTTTTTTTGGACTTCTCAAACATGAAACTTTCGATCCTTGAAGAAAATAGAGACGTGGTTTTCCGAGCCATTTAAAAGTGGTTCAGGCACACCGTGCGCAACAAGCATCTTTCATCGACTGTTTGAAACGGCTTTTTCAAGAAAAAGGCGGAATGCACTCATTTTAGTGATAACGTCGGGAATTTCTTAGCTACTAACAAAGTTGTCAAAGAAAAGGAAAATTTAGTTCGTAGAGCAAACATATAGTTGTAATCATTTTATTCTAACGAAGGCATCAAATGGAAATATATTCCGCATGTTTAAATCTCACATGAAAAAAGTTGTGGGAGTTTAAGTTTTAACATTGGAAGAACTAACGACAATGCCTATCGAAATAGAGGGAATTCTTAATTCCCGCCCTCTTCCACCGCTGTCTAGTGATCCACGTGACCTAGAGCAATTAACACTTGGGCATTTCACAACAAAGGGTTCAATCAATACCATTTTAGAAATGGATTTCATCAGTGTATCGAGCAATCGGCCATCGTATTGGAAACAAAAAACTCAAGTAGTGCAGCATTTTTGGAAAGGTTTTACAACGAATATTTGCACAACTTACAACAAAAAACCAAATAGAAGTTCGATAATCGTACGAAATCTTTCAATATTGATAGTTGTCGGGATTTTCTTTCGAAATTTTAACGACTAGATAGTGCCGGTTTAAAATTGAGGAAAGATAAATGTAATTTTTTCCAAGATGGGATAAGGTATCTCGGCCACGCCATCTCTAAGGAAGGTTTATCGAAATTTGATGAACGAATGGAAGCAGTAGTTCTAATGTAACTAATACACGAGTGTGACCTCATAAATTATTGGGTGTATAAATAAACTTCCGACCCTTTTAGATAAGTGTCGTTAGTATCACTGCTTGCATATTATTCAATCGGGCAATACATGTTTTTTGGAGGTTAGATGTCAAGCTTGAATAATTACTAGTGACATTTGTTCAAAGCGTAAACAACAATTATTTTCATGTAATTGAAAATGTCGAATTTTGAGCCAAAAAAACAACATTTGCGGGAAGTTTTACTTCATTATTTTTTGTTGAAGAAAAATGCAGCGGAGACAAATCGTTTGCTTGTGGAAGTTTACGGTGAACATGCTCCATCGAAAACAACATGCAAAGAGTGGTTTCAACGATTCAAAGTTGGTGATTTTGACGTAAGAGACAAAGAACGTGAAGGCAGACCAAGAAAATTTGAAGATACAGAATTGGAAGAATTGCTTGATGTGGACCCTTGTCAGACTGAAAAACAATTGGCAGAAGAGTTGAATATTACCCAACAATGTGTTTCGAAACGTATAAAGGGTGGTTAAATTTTAAGGGCCGACGTTGAATGTGAACCACACCTAAACGTCAAGTTTTTTTCTGCATTTCATTTGACATTTCTCAATTTCAGACTAACTCAATTTGAACCATGGAAAGATACACAATCGAGCAACGCGTTAAAGTTATTCAGGCATATTATGAAAATGGGCGTTCAAATCAAAATGCATATCGTGCACTTCGTGATTTTTTCGGTCAATTTAATCGTCCAAATGTGCGTACAATCGGAAAAATCGTGCACAAATTTGAGCAAACCGGGTCTGTAGGAGATTTTAAAACACCAGTGCATGCTCATACAGCTCGTACTGCAGAAAATATTGCTGCTGTTCGCGATAGTGTGACTGAAGAGCCGTCCACCTCAACTCGTCGTCGTGCCCAACAATTGCACCTCTCACGCTCGTCGTTGATGAACATTATGCATAAAGACTTGCATTTACACGCTTATAAGGTGCAATTGACTCAAGAACTAAAGCCTCGTGACCATTCCAAACGTCGTCAATGGTCAGAATGGTGGCAAGAAATGGCAACAGTGGATGATCAATTTTCGAAGAAAATCATCTTCAGTGATGAGGCACATTTTCACCTCAGTGGATTCGTCAATAAGCAGAATTACCGCATTTGGGCGAATCATAATCCAAGAGTGATTGTCGAAAAACCAATGCACCCACAAAGAGTGACTGTTTGGTGCGGTTTATGGGCTGGCGGCATCATCGGGCCGTATTTTTTCCAAAATGAGGCTGGTCAGGCAGTTACTGTGAATGGTGTTCGCTATCGTGAGATGATAACGAACTTTTTATGGCCCGAATTGGAAGATATGGATGTGGACGATATGTGGTTTCAACAGGACGGTGCCACTTGCCACACAGCTAACGAAACAATGGCTCTTTTGCGCGACAAATTCAATGGTCGTGTTATCTCACGTGGTGGCGATGTCAATTGGCCGCCAAGATCATGTGATTTGACACCGTTGGACTTCTTTCTTTGGGGTTATTTGAAAGAAAAGGTGTACGTCGATAAGCCAGCAACAATTCAAGAGCTAAAGGATGAGATAATTCGGCACATTAACGGCATAGAACCTCAATTATGCCTAAGCGTCATCGAAAATTTGGACCATCGGGTGGAGGTGTGCCGCCGAGGTCGCGGCGGCCATTTGGCCGATATTTTGTTCCATACATAATTGAACCATACCATATTATCATAATAAAAAGAATTGACAATAATTTCCTAAATAATTTGTGTTTTATTCAAAAACAACATCGGCCCTTAAAATTTAACCACCCTTTACATGCAATGGGATTGGTTCAGAAGCTGGGAAATTGGGTGCCACACAAATTGAAAGAAAGGGACATGGAACGTCGGAAAACCATTTGCGAATTGTTGCTTCAACGGCACCAAAGGAAAGGGTTTTTGCATCGGATCATCACTGGGGATGAAAAATGGATCCATTATGACAATCCAAAGCGCAAACCAGCGTGGGTCAAGCCAGGTGAACCAAGGCCGTCGACGCCAAAAGCAAATATCCATGGTTCGAAGGTGATGCTTTGTATTTGGTGGGATGGCTTTAAAGCAAGCTCTAGCTGCAAAACGGCCGGAATGGGACAAAAGGCACAATAAGATTATTTTGCAACATGACAACGCTAGGGCACATGTTGCTATACCTGTCAAAAATTACTTGGACATGCAGAACTGGGAAATTCTACCCCACCCGCCGTATTCACCAGACATTGCTCCCTCTGATTACCACTTGTTCCGGTCGATGCAATCAGCCCTGGCACAGCAGCACTTCACTTCATATGAAAACGTCAAAAAATGGGTCGATGACTGGATCGCCTCGAAACCACCAGACTTCTTCCTTCGGGGAATCCGTTTATTGCCTGAACGATAGGCGAAGGTTATAGCTTCCGAAGGAGCATACTTTGAATAAAACATTCTTTCATTTCTTACACAAACTAATGTTTTTTGTTTCAGTAAAAAAGGTCGGAAATTTATTTGTACACCCAATACTATTCTTGGTTTTTACCCAACCTCGCACAGAAAATAGCTCCAATTTATAACCTATTCCGAAAAGACGTTAGATTTGATTGGTTCCCAAAGTGTGTCAAAATTCTTTTGACGAGATTAAAAACGAAATCGTGAAGGACGTTACACTTTTGCATTTCAGCAGGGACTTGTCTATAACATTAAGTATTGATGCCTCGAGCTACGGTATATCAGGTGTTATTGCACATCAATTGGCCAACGGTGATGAAATGCCAGTAGCTTTTTGCAGACGTACACTCATGAAAGCAGAATCAAATTATAATGTCACAGAAAAGGGAGGTTTGGCAATCATTTTTGCTACGCGTAAGTTCTTTCAGTATTTAATTGGTAATACGTTCACCTTGAAAACGGATCATAAACCATTGTTTGGTCTTGGTGAGCCTGCTGAGCTGACTCATTTGTCCACATTTAAATATCAAATGCAATACGTTAAAAGGAACCAGAAAAGAATTACATTAATTTTTTTGCACGAAGTGCGCGAACGTTGGAAATATTGGAAAAGCGTTTCGGCAACGATTCTCTAAAGAAAACGGTCGTTTACCGGTGGCACGAGCGGTTTAAAAGTGGTCGTGAGTCAATCGAAGATGATGAACGCAGTGGCAGACCATCGACATCGAAAACCGACGAAAACATTGATAAAGTAAAAGAAATGTTGGTCAATAACCGCAAATTAACCATCAGAGAGATAGCGAAGGACTTGAACATTGCCTATGGATCCGTCCAAGACATTTTGGTTAATGATTTGGGTTTCCGTCGTGTAGCAGCAAAGTTGGTGCCAAAAGACCTCAATTTCATGCAAAAAAGAGACCGTGTTGACGTCGCAAAAGACATGATTTGCGAGGCTGAATCCGATCCCACATTCATCAAAAGGATCATTACTGGAGACGAGACGTGGGTTTATGAGTACGACACGCAATCCAGGCATCAGGCAAGTGAATGGCGTTCACCAAATGAGCCGAGACCAAAAAAACCACGTCGTTTTCAGTCAAAAAAGAAGGCAATGCTCACGGTTTTCATGGATTACAACGGTGTAGTGCATCATGAATTTTTGCCAGAAGGCCAGACCGTAAACAAAGAGTACTATTTGGGCGTTATGAGACGTTTCGGTGAAGCAATTCGCCGAAAGAGACCAGAATTGTGAAACAGTAACGACGTGTAGAACGAGTGAGGCAGCTTCTAGACAAATAAATCAGATGAAAACATCAACTAATAACAACGTACATGCAATCAACAAACACCAATACAAACGCGATAATTTCCTTCAACCTAAAAATGATAAGTCAATGAATAATCCAAACAATTGTGAATCGGAAGTGTTTAATTGTAAGAGATGCGGAACCACACATGGACGAAGAAACTGCCCGGCTTATCGTCAAATTTTCAAGAAATGCAAGGGAAAAGGTCAATTCGGAAAAATGTGTAGGTCAAGACAGACAAATGAAGTGAAAATCGAAGATTCAAATTCAACGAATAGTGATAACGACAAGGATGTTTTTGTAGAATCAGTTCATGAAAACAATCATGACGACAACAAAAATAAACGAATCCAAACGAATAGTAGACAAAATAAATATTAGAATACAACCATCAACCGCAAAACACTTGACAGTGTTCAATAACGAGAAATAAAATGTAATAGGTGAAATTAAAACGAAGTGTGTTATACGAGATGAAAATCATCAGATCAAATTTCTAGTAGTGAATGCAAATGTGTCACCGATTTTAGGAAAACAAGCTTGCGAACATTTAAAATTAGTACTTAGAGTACAGGAACTGAAGGTTCAGGAAAAAATCTTCGACGGTTTAGGGTGTATACAAAATTACATCTACGATATCGATCTTGTGGAAGATCCAAAGTTTGAAATTCAACCGGTTCGCAAAGTACCTTTGGCAATAAAACTACAAGAGAAAAAAGAAATAGACAGTAGGGTAGAATTAGGGGTGCTAGAGAAAACACACGAGGTTACTCAAGTGGTATCGCCTATGGTAATAGTGAAGAAAAATGATAAACTACGAGTTTGTATTGATCCTACAAACGTAAATAAAAATACAATCCGAAGATATCATCCATTAAATACTGCTGAGGAGATTATGTCGAAAATGCAGAAGTCTAAGTATTTTACAATACTGGATTGCAAATGAGGTTTTTAGCAGATACAGGTGTCACCAAGAACACAAAAATATCTGACAATGGGCACTTCTTGAGGACGACATTCATTTAAACGATTGCCGTTCGGATTAGCGTCTGCTCCGGAAGTCTTCCAGGATGTAATGGGTCAAATCCTATCGTCAATGGAGAATGTAGAGAACTCTATGGATGACATACTGATTTATGCTGAAACGTTGGAACAGCTCGAAAGACTTACGTCCAGGGTAATCAAAAAGTTGATGGAATGTGGAGTGAAACTGAACAAAGACAAATGCGTATTTAATTAACAAAATGTAAAGTTTCTGGGCCATATTTTTAGTGTTAATGGTTTATTAGTATAGATCCGGAAAAGACAAAAGCGATCCGACAGTTAAATAAACCAAACAACGTGAATGAACTACAACGGTTGCTAGGAATGGCAACATATTTGCAAAAATTCGTTCCAAATTTGTCAGGAATAACGCAACCACTCAGACTTCTACTCGAAAAAAATTCGGAATGGATATGGACTGATCAACACAATGAAGCTTTTCGAAATCTTAAAGAAGCATTTTCGTCGCCAGCCGCGTTGTTACAAAACGATCAGCCGATAGCATTTGCGTCCAGATCGTTGACCAAAGCTCAGCAAAGATATCCACCAATTGAATTAGAAGCAGCAGCAGTAAGATGGGCTTGTACAAAATTCCATGAGTATGTATATGGAAAAAACTTACAGTACAAAGCGATCATAAACCGTTGGAAATCATCTTCAAGAAATCGTTGACTTCAGCACCAGCCAGGTTGCAGAGAATACTATTTGACGTAAAACAGTATTCACCAACGATAATTTATAAAAAAGGAACAACAATGGATCTAGCCGATACACTCAGTAGAGACTGTAAAAATGAAAGTTGAAGAAGAAGAAGAATTTCAAGTGTATTTAGTGCTGAACATGTCGAACAGTGCAAAAGCTGAACTGGTAGAAGCAACAAGAAATGATCACGAAATTCAAGAATTGATTAAAATTTCACAATCAAGATGGCCAGATGATACAAAAGGGTTGAGTGAGGTGATTAAACCTGTAACGATCGTGTGATGCAGGCGATAAAATATACGATCAATGAATGATTGAAATAACGTAACGTTTTGATTCCATTAATAAGCATTGTTACTTTTCCCCACCAGATAAAACCAAGAAAAAAACAAAATTGAAAAATAAAATTGGCGGAGATTTTAGGAACGGGATAGTCAATTTTTTTTGCATTTTTTTTCTTCTTCGGAAAAAAAGGTATTCTATTGTGAGTTACCGGGCGAAACACTTGTTTAAGTGGAAAAATATTATAAAATTTTTTATTTCCTGTGAGACGCTAAATTACAAATAAAACAAGAAAAATTTCGGTGGATTTTTTTTTGGAATTAGCGATTGTGTTGTGGATGTGCCGAAAACTCTAGTTGATTTAAAGTATTTACTATCTAGAGAGTGCAGTATATAGATAGAAAAAGGTTGTGAATTCAGAGAGTGTTAACGCAAGAATTTCTGTGAACGAATGTGTTATTTATCAAAAATACATAATAAAAAAATGTAAAATTAGAGAAATAAGTGACTGATGTAAAAAGAAAAAAAAAACATTTTACGAAGGAATTATATTTGGTGGTTGGTTGATGTGTGTTAATAAAATTGATTTGACATGAATATCTAAATATGTATGAACTGTATTTTGAAATAAAAATTTAAATTTAAATGATACCTATATTCTGTTAAAATTCCGTAATAAAACAATAAAATTAAACAAAAGTGTTATCAGCTATTATTGAACCCCAATTTTTGGTTTTGCGCTTTGAAGAGCTGTTTACCAATCAAAAGAAAAGTAAATAAAGCAAGACAGAGCTTGCAACTAGATCGGCTGTTTGTCAATGGTGCAGCCTCATTTTTTTTTTGTTTGGCAATACGAGTGCGTCAACGTCATTAACAATTGCTGGGATAAAACGGCAGAGTACCGTTTGGCTTACGGCGGGCTATTTTGGTTATAAAGAACGGGACCAATTAAGAATAATTCAGCGAGCTGCAACGGATTCATCCAAGTACGGACGATAGAGGGTTATGGGCGTGTATAGTTAAGTATTTTTTTGTAATTCATTAGTTTTTTTTGTATATATTTCGCATTCGATTTACTATATTTGGTTAACATAATTCATATATATATATATATATATATATATATATATATATATATATATATATATCTACGCAAGTGTAAAACCTTTTCCTATTTATGTATTGTATATTTAATTCCCACTTCGTATTACGTTTCTAATTAATGCCTGCCTAGAAAGAATAGTTTAGAGGTTAGTGGTGAAATGGCATGCGGGTGTATGGTGGAGTTTTTGTCCAGGTACAATGTAACTGTGTAGCGATCTTAACGACAAAAGTTTTCGACAAAAGAACCTCCAATCAGGCGAGTACTACCCGAGCATAAATAACATCACCTGGACAGTCGAGATTAAGTGATCGTTACAAACCGTACCATAATTTCAGAGAAGAAATTGCGTATTATAATGGTATTGCCTTTAAGGGAATGAAAATAATTGTTCCAAAATCACAAATAAAAAAAATGCTGAAAGCAATTCATCTTGGACATTTTGGTATAACAAGATGTTGCAGTAGAGTTAGGCAAATGTTCTACTGGCGTGGAATGTCTAAAGACATTGAAGATTACGTGAATAGTTGTGCTGTTTGCCAACAAAATCAAACCTCGAAACAGAAAGAACCGCTAATAAATAAACAAGTACCACAGTATCCGTTTGAAATCGTATAGCAACCGATTTATTTCACTTTCAAGGAAAGGAATATCTGCCTGTTAGTTGATAGTTATTCGGGATTTTTTGATTTCAAGTTGTTGGGCAGCATAAAGTCAGAGGAAGTTATCAAAGAGTTAAAGTCATGGTTTTCGGTGCATGGTATTCCTGAAATACTAGAGTCGGACAATGGAACACAATATACGTCTGAAAAATTCCAAAAGTTCACGAGAGACCGGTCGATCACACAGCAATTTTCTAGTCCAAAATACGCACGCTCAGATGGTCTAACAAAGTGCAGTAAAGATGATACAGATGTATATCTAGCCTTATTGAACTACAGAAACATGCCTCGAGATGAACACTTACAATCACCAAACCAGAGATTATTTATTCGTATCACCAGATCAACAAATCCAACGTCAAAAGAATTACTAAAACCAGTTGTGGTAAAGAATGTATCCGAACGTCTCACCATCATTCGTAAAGTTCAGAAGCAGTATGCCGACCAAAATAGCAAATTTTCAGAAGAATTTAAACAAGGTGATGCAGTTAGAATCCAGTTAGATCACAGAAAATGGCTATCGGGTAAAAGCAATAGTTTATTTGTAGAAACAGCTGATGGCAGTGTTTTAAGAAGAAATTCAAAACACATTGCCAAATGCAGAGCGTCAATCCAAACACCAACAGAAATTGTAGTTATGCCTTCACAAAGCAATAGTAACGGGGGCTGAACAACAAACTCAAATAATAACTCAGATGCCAAATAATGTCAACAATAGTTCGAACAATCTAAATAATTCCAACAGTAAGGCGAATGAGAATACAGTCAACAAAATCGGGTTACTAATAATTCATAGGAAGGAGATCCGTATTACAAACAAGCAGATATGGACGCATCAAAAAACCCGTAAAGAAATTAGACCTGTAAAAACAATAGGTTTTATCATTACTAGTTAGTAAGTAATATTAGTAGGATTAGCAAGGACTACTTTTGAGTAGTTTAGAAAAGTATTGCAATAAGTGATAAGTGTTAAAGCAAGTAATTCAAAAAAAAAAAAAAAAAAAAGGGAAAAAGGAGAAACCATGAATTACTAAATAGTACCTTTATTGAGATAATGTTGTAAGTTAGAAGTAATTGTCTAAATACGTTCTCAAATTGTAACCGCTCGACATCGTGAACGTAAAGAATGCTAATGATAAGCTAAGTAGCACATAGTATCTACAATACGTACATAAATAAATTATAATGTATGTATCTTTATAAAAAATGGGGATGTTGTAATGACCGTCGATTATATATCAGTAATGCATTCCAAGCGATGCGGTTTATAGGGCCATTCATATTATATATGTAAAATGATGTATAAAATTAGTCGTGGTAGAACAGCATTACAGATGACATGTGCAGTAAAAACAACAAAGGTCATTTTAAGTAAAGAGATAATTATTACATTGGCGACGAGGATTAAAAAAAAAAAGTATTATTAACTGATAATTGAATAATTCAAAATAATTGAATGGTTAAATCCAGATAAAATAAAAGAAATAAACGAGAAGAAATTGAGGTTAAAAAAAAAAATTGTACGTAAAAACGTGTACGTAATGGCGACCGATAAAAATGAAATACAGAAATTGGATCTAGATGGGAACATCGCGGTAAACTGGATCAAATGGAAACGATCATTTGAGATAATGATTAAAGCTAACCAAATAACAAACAACGAAATAAAAAAATTCAAGATGTTGCATAGCGGTGGTCTTGAATTACAAGACATTTATTATAATTTATCGCAAGACGCAGAAGTCGAAGCGGAAAAGGAAGAAGATGAGTTCAATTCTATGGTAAAAGCACTAGATGCGTACTTTTTGCCCAAAACGAGCTCAGCACTAGAAAGGAGGTATTTTCGAGTCATGAAGCAAGATAGGGAGGAAACCATTAATCAATTTGTAGTGAGATTACGACAACAAGCTGCCAAGTGCGAATTTGACAATGCGAAAGAACACGTGCGGGATCAAATTGTATATAATTCAAAACATGCCGAATTAGAAAAAAAAGTGATCGAGAAAGGAAGTATTGAACTGGATGAGTTAATAAAAATCGTGCAAGGTATAGAGATCGTGGATATGCATATGGCTGATAAAGAAGTGAGAAAAGTCAACGTGTCGACTGAAATAAATCAAAATGGACGACCAAACCAACCAAAACATAACCAACATCAAGGTCAGAGCAATTATCGGCGAAACAAATCTACTGAAAACCCGGACAAAAATAGAAGTACAGGTAAGCGAAATGAACTGGCTTGTTTCAGATGCGGACGTGTAGGTCATTTTAGTAGGGACAAAATTTGCCCAGCATTAGGAAAAAAGTGTAACAAATGTAAGATGTTAAACCATTTAGAAAAGATGTGTAGAACTAGAGTAGGCAACAATCGGGTTAAATTTGTGACAGATGGGAACAGCTCTTCGGAAAGTAGTGAGGTGTTGAATATTGTTAGCAGTGAGTGTAGCAAAAATAGGGATATAACAGTAATTTGCTTAGTCGGAAACGTCAAAATTAGAATGGTTGTAGATACCGGGGCAGGAGTTAACATAATTAGCACGGACCCATATCTTAAAGCAGTAAAGAAAAATATGGAAATAATCAAGGAATGTAATTCAATCGAGAGTAAGCTAAAAGATTATGGTGGCAATAATATAAAGATATTTAAAGTAGTGCGGTTTAGAATTGAATGCAAAGGAAAGAAAACAGAGTCTGATCTGTATATAGTGGAAGGTAATGGAACTTCTCTGTTAAGTGGTAAGGTGGCAATTGAGTTGGGAATAATTTCGTTTGACATACGATCGGTGCAAAAGTATGAGTCATTGAACGAAGCGGATATTAAAGTCGGAAAATTGAAAGACGTTAAAGTCGAGATTCATATCGATGAATCAATAATCCCTGTTCGCCAGCCTTACAGAAGAGTTCCAATTCCTTTGAAAGAAAAAGTATCGATTAAATTAAAAGAGTTATTGGAAAATGATATAATAGAACCGGTCGAAGGAATATCGGAGTGGATATCTCCATTGGTAGTAGTCCCGAAAAATAACGGTAATGACGTTAGATTATGCGTAGATATGCGACAGGCTAATAGGGCGATAAAAGAGAGGTACATCTTTTGCCTACTTTTGATGACATTCTTCCCAGTTTGTCAAAGAGCATGGTGTTTAGTAAGCTAGATATAAGGAACGCATTTCATCAAATAGAAATTACGCCAAGATCTAGGCAGATAACAGCATTTGTGTCACACGAAGGCGTTTATCGATTCAAAAGGCTAATGTTTGGGATGACATGCGCTAGCGAGATATTCCAAAAGACGATGGAGAATTTATTAGTAGGAATCCCAAGTGTAGTAGTATACATAGACGATATACTAATTTTTACGGAGAGCATGCAGGAACATAATTGTATTTTAGATAGGGTACTAACTAAGTTAGAGGAAAACGGGATAATTTTAAATAAGGAAAAATGTCAGTATAAAAAAACCGAAATTGTTTTTATGGGACATATTTTGAACTCTAAGGGTATCAGACCGACAGTAGATAGAGTTCAAGACATAGGGAACTTCAGGCAACCGAATACCAAAGAAGAAGTACGTAGTTTTTTGGGAATATTGAATTATGTAGGTAGGTTTGTTCCAGATTTGGCAACAATTAGTGAACCATTAAAGATTCTTACTAGAAAAGGAAATAAATTCGAATGGAAGTCCGAGCAGGAAAGTTCATTTCAAAAGCTTAAAGAGTTAATAATTAACGAAACGACTTTAGGGTATTACGATACAAAAGACCGAACAATAGTAGTAGCCGATGCTAGTCCATATGGGCTAGGAGGAGTATTAATACAAGAAAACAATAAAAAGGAAGCTAGAATAGTGGCTTTTGCTTCTAAAGGTTTATCAGACGTAGAGAGACGTTACCCACAGACGGAGAAGGAAGCTTTGGCATTGGTGTGGGCAGTGGAGAGGTTTAAGATGTACGTGATGGGGAAGGAGTTTGATCTCATAACCGACCACAAGCCACTGGAGATTCTATTTAAACCTTCATCGAAGCCATGTCCTAGAATTGAGAGATGAGTCTTGCGTCTTCAATCGTTTAATATGAATGTTATACATCGACCAGGTAAAACTAATATAGCCGATCCATTGTCAAGGTTGTGTCAACCAGAATCAAATGATAGAACATACGACAAAAGAGGTGAAAATTATCTTAATGAAGTTATCCGAATTGCGACACCAAAAGCCATAACATTGGAAGAAATCAAAAGCGAAGTTATGAAAGACGAGGAGATGACAGACTTAAAGTATTGTTTGAAGTATGGGAAATAGCCGCAACAAATAGCAAATTATAAAAGATATTCAGAAGATTTATCGGAGATAAACGGTATGCTGTTGCGTTTTAGAAGGATAGTAATTCCAAAAAGTTTGCAATTGAGAATTCTCGAATTGGCACATGAAGGAGACCCAGGAGAGTCAATGATGAAGAGAAGACTGAGAAGTAAGACGTGGTGGTATAACCAGGATGCTGACGTAACGAAATTTGTAAAATCGTGCAACAGTTGTCAAATAGTAGCAAAGAAAAAGAATCCAGAGCCATTATACTTGACGGAGTTGCCCAAAGGTCCTTGGAAACAGATAAGGATAGATTTTCTCGGACCATTACCGAATAAAGACTACATTTTGGTAATAAGGGATGATTATAGTCGGTATGTGCTCGTGGAAGTAATGAGACTGACCACAAGTCAGAAAACAATCGAAATTTTAAAACCTATTTTCACACGGTTCGGTTGTCCTGAGGTAATGATTACCGACAATGGACCTCAATTCACTAGTAATGAATTCGGAAAATTTTGTGAGACACTAGCAATTAAACTCAAGCATACGATACCATATTCACAGTCATCAAATGGCGAGGTTGAGCGACAGAACCGATCTATTTTAAAACGTTTAAAAATCGCGCAATTGGAAAAAAAGGATTACCGGGATGAATTAAACGATTATTTGTCGATGTATTCAAATACAATTCACCCGTCAACGAACGCTAGTCCTGCAAAATTGATGTTCAATCGGATTTTCAAGGAGAAAATTCCACATTTAGCGGATGATAATTTTGTATTCGATGAAGATGTCAGGGAAAGGGATACAGAAGTGAAACTAAGGCGTAAGGAGTACAACGACCTTAAGAGAAATGCAACGGAAGGAGACATACGAATAGGAGATATTGTGATAAGTCAGAACACGAAACCAGAGAATAAATTATCCACGAATTACGATCCTGAACAATTTGTGGTAAAGGAGAGAAATGGTAAAGCTGCAGTAGTTCAGGGCGTAGATGGCAAGTGTTATGTCAGGAGAACTGATCATTTGAAGAAATTGTTACCAATGGCAAATAATTCAACAAGCGAGCAAGCAAAACATAAAGTGATTCCTGACGGTGGAGACGAAGGTGACATGGATAAGGAAAAAGAAGATCAATCATTCGGATCAAGTAATTCCATTCCTAACAATGAGACGATACCGAGAAGAACAACGAGAATCAGGAAAGAACCTGTGTATATGAAAGATTATGTATGAATACTTAACATAGTCTAATTATAAATTTAAATTTATTCTTATTTGTAAGGTCATTTGTAATTAGGTTGTAAATCATTTAATGAATTACAACCTAATTACAAATAACGTATAATGAATGTATGGTTTGTAGGGTAACTCAATTATAATTAGTGTGCATAATAAAGACAGGTCACTTACCCATGTAACATTCTAACACAACACACGTCTTTTATTACAGGTTGGATGCCAGCTAAGGTATCATATCGTAAAGGTTTTGAGTAAACGAAATTATTTGTGCGAACTGTGAAACGGTAGAAAGCGTCATGCTAATCAAATGTTACGTAGGAAAATATCCGAACCGAAACTAAAGCATTGATTAATGTTTCCGATAATTCTTATAATTATAATGACATTAAAATAAAATATATGATTAAACAAGAAAACGAAATTAATGTGTTAAAAAATAATATTAGAAATTTTGTATCTAATGAAGAAACAGAAAATAGCGTCTCAAATGTAATTGGACCAGATAAAAATGGGAGCATGTTGAAATCTCGCTTTTTAAAATCTCGTTGTGCAGAAGTTATAATTTTTCGCTATTTTCGTTTTAAAACAAAAGTCCTTATTTTCCAGAATTTATAAAAACCGAGATTTTGTAGCACCGAGATTCTGTAGCCAACGAGATAAAAATATTGACCAAGATCCGGTAGCTTTCCGGATTTATTTAACGATTCTGATCTCGTTTAGTCAGTCTATTGTCCAGTTAGATACAAGAAACCTGTTGGAATTAGTTTCTTAAATTATTGTAGTGACGATATTTATGCTTGTTGGGTGCATACAATATAATCGTATGTAACTTCATTTTACATGAAGTATTAATAATAAGCGTGTTCCATTGGCGTTAGCAAACTACTCACAAGTACTTGTATCTACTCGCAGCTACTCATGCTCAAGTGATGGTGTAGTTGTTAGAAGTAGTTACGCATATAATTAACGAAAGAGGGATTTTAGTTTAAAAAATTCTAATAGATGGCTCTATACTAATTTTGGTTGTGTGAAACGTCACTTTATAACCCTAATCGAACCATAGGGTGCCATTTTGGCTCGTTTGATAAATGCATCGATTTTCAAAATAATGTTCATTTAGTTATAAACTTGTATGAATTTTATTTTGAAACATTTCCATACAACGTACTTGACATCTACTCATTATCTGCAAAAGTTTTCGTAAATTATTTGATTAGAATTTGAATTTACTGAAATAACAAAAATATGTTGTTTCGATTAGGGTTAAAAACAAAAAATATTTGTTTATGTTTGTGATACGACGCGCAATTGCTAAATCGTAAAAATATTTGAATTATTTTGTTGTTTAATGTTTTATTACTTATTATTATTAATAGAACAACGTATTTTTTATTAAAATCTAGCAGTTTTATTTAAATTGAGGTTATGTTTTACTACTGTCACAAAAATTTGCCATTGAACATCTACTCACAAGTACTTGGCAGTAGCAAATTGTTTCCAATGGAACACAATGAATATAGTCGTAGTAAAAAACTTGTTAGTGATGGACGGATGAAGTTTCCGGTTATCTAAAAAGAATAGTAGAGGTGTGATAATTATATCTGAAATAAAATACTTAAAAATATAATCCATCGAATTGTTTTATTTAATATTATTCATTAAAATAACAAATTGGTAGCAGAGCGTAGTTAAAGATAATAATAAGAGTGAATAATATTAATAATAATACTAATAATAATAAAAATACAAAATGGAGTTATACAACAAAATAGAAATGTTGAACAGCGTGAATTTCGCGATATGGAATATTAAAATGGAGGCATTATTAGATGCGAAATTATTATTTGAGGACACAATAATCAACGATGAACCGATTATAGATAAAAATAATCAAGAAAGCAAAACCAAACACGCCGAATGGGTTAAAAAAAACAAAGAAGCATTAAGTTTAATTTTGTGAAGTTTAGCGGCAGATCAAGCGGTAGCGTTCAGCGGGATACGAAACTCTAAAGTATTATGGGAAACAATAAAAGAAAGGTTTCAAGGCAAGAAAGAAGACAAAATAATGGAGTTGACGCTAGAATTAACACGTCTAAAAATAAAACAAAATGAAAGCATCGAAAATTATCTGACACTTGCTCAGGGTATATCAAACCAAATAAAAGGGTTAGGAAAGACAGTAAGCGATAGAGAATTAGTCCGATATATCTTAGAAGAACTACCAGAAAAGTTTAGTGCGATAACAACACCTCTAATAGTAAATAGAGGAATAACATTTAGTGATATGCGACAAGCATTAATTTCGTTTGAAGACAAAAATAATAATAGTGTTAAAATAAATTTAAACAATGCAGTGCATAAAACTAATCCAAGACGTAATCAAAAATTATGTTTTGTTTGCCGGAAGCCAGGGCATTTACAAAACGACTGTTGGTTTAATAAAAATAAAAACAATAATTCAAACATAAGATTTGGTGCGAAACAACAATACGCGAATAATCATAGTCAAAGACCATTTAAAAGGGAACAAACAAATACAGCTGAAGAAACGAAAAATAGTGTAATGGTGAATTCAACGAGGAAAATTTGCTAGCTCGTGATCACGAATTATTGAAATTTTGTCAACTTTTTTACCCCCTCCAATTTTTTTTGTCGTTTTTTTATGGTTGCTCTATACTTTTTTTTTGGAGGGGGTAAAAAAGTTGACAAAATTTCAATAATTCGTGATCACGAGCTAGCAAATTTTCCTCGCTGAATTCACCATAACAGATGAATTTGCACTAGCCATTTACAATCACGAGAAATTTACAAAAAATCAAATATGGTATTTGGATTCAGCATGTACGTCACACATAACTTCAACAAACGGGTGGATGTCAGAAGAAATACCAGATAAAAAAATAATAAACGTCGCAGAAAAGGGTAGGATCATAGAGGCAATTTCATCAGGATGTGTTCTTGCAGTAGAAGAATTAACTCAAAACAAATTAAGGTTAGACAATGTATTATATGTTCCGAAATTGAGAGGAAATTTAATGTCAATACCAAGTATAGTTAAACAAGGAAATACAGTTACTTTAAATAAAGAGGGTGCACAGATTTATTCACCAGATGGCACATTAATATGCAACGGCAGTTTCAACGAAAATTTATTTGAAATTAAATTAACACTTAATATAGAAAATAACATGATGTCAATGCAGGAAAATTGTTTCAAAACGGACAAAGCTTCGAATAATTTGTGGCACAAAAGACTAGGACATTTAAACGATCAAAAAATATGGTTAGAGGTTTACCAAAATTAAGAGGTGAAATGAACGAGTGCAGTTCCTGTATTATGGGAAAAATGACTCGAACATCATATGTAAAAATTGATGAAGAAGAGGTCACACAACCTCTCGAAAGGTTATATGTTTATTTATGTGGACCCATGCCAACACCTACTTTAGGAAACAAGAGGTACATATTAACTGTTGTAGACCAGTATTCTAGAAGATACTTCATAGAGCTTTTAGAAAAAAAAAATCAAACATATTACAAATTATGTGAATTAATCGAGCGAAGAGAGAATAAATTAAATAATAAATTAAAAATGATAAGATCAGACAACGGGTCTGAATTCATTAACTCTCAAATGAATGAATATTTCAAGAAAAAAGGAATTAAACATGAAAAACTATGTATTACTCTTCACGAAGTAATGGTATAGCCGAGAGAGCTAATCGGACACTCTTGGATAAAACAAGATGTTTGTTATTAGACGAAAATTTACCAGTACAATTCTGGGGTGAAGCAGTTGCAACAGCATGTTATACAAATAACGTAACGCCAATTAAGAAGAAACATATTACAAAAACACCAATGGAATTATGGAGTGGTAAAAAACCATCAGTAAGACATTTAAGAACATATGGATGTCTAGCTTACTACAAAGTTAATAAACCAAACGTGTCAAAACTACAACCAAGAGCAAAAAAGGGGATTCTAGTAGGTTACTATAGAGAAAGAAGAGCCTACAGAACATACGACGAAGAAGACAAAATGGTGTATGAGACAATAGATGTAAAATTCGATGAGACGAATCGAGGGATAAAATCAACAGCTGATGACATGAATGGAAGCAATGAAAATGAACTACAATATGTGATATTTAGTTCAAGCCAATATGATATGTCGAAAGATGACATTACAAATAATGGACAAGATCAACAAAGGAATGTTGAGAACCAAGTAGATGAGTAACCAATAGAGCCAATACCCACAACGCAATCCGGGTCACAAGAGCAAAATCTCAATGAACGACCACAGAGATTACGACGGCAGCCAGTTAAGTACGAAGATTACGTTACGAATTTCACAACAGAATCAGAGCCAAGAATGTATAAAGAGGCAATGGAGTCATCTAATAAAGATTTAACAGCAATGGATGCTGAAATGCAAAATATGAAAAATCTACAAGTATGGGAGGAAGTAGTACGACCTAAAGATGCAAAAATAATAAAAAGTAAATGGGTTTTTAAGGTTAAAAAGGGAGAACAGTACCAAGAAATTTATAAAGCAAGATTAGTAGCGGTAGGATGCAGTCAGAAATTAGGATATGATTACGAAGAATCATTCACTCCAGTTGTAAGATATGAGACAATAAGAACATTATTAACCATATCATTAATGAAAAAGGCAGTTAAAAAATTCTACGATATCAAGTCAGCATACTTAAATGCAGCATTAACAGAAACTGTATATATGGAACCACCTCAAGGTTACGAACATGAGGAGCATAAAGTTTCTTGTTTAAAAAGGAGTATTTACGGATTTTCACAATCGGGACGATGTTGGTATTTAGAGCTGAATAAACTAATGACGAAAAATGGATTAAAGAGACTTAAAGCCGATCCGTGTATATTCATTCGGAAGGAGGATATTGAATTCATCATAATAGGTGTATATGTGGATGATTTGATAGTCATTGGAGATTCGAATACTACCATAGAAAAATTCATAAATAATGTTAAATGTCAAATCGAAGTAAAGCAGATCAATACCAATGTATTTTTGGGAATGGAGATAAAAGAAAATGATGAAGGGATAATACTAAGTCAATCCAATTATATTGAAAAAATATTACAGAAATATCGAATGAGTGATTCAAACCCAGTTAAGACACCAGGACTAAGAGAAGTTAATTTGGATGATTATGAGGATTCAGAAAAAATACCACGAGAGCAATATCAGGAAGCTATCGGATCAATAATGTATTTAACAAGAGGAACACGTCCGGATTTAGCATACACGATAGGAAAACTCTCGCAATATAATTATGACCCAAGAGAAATTCATTGGCAGGCAGTGAAAAGAGTATTAAGGCATTTGAAAGGGACCATAGATATAAATTTGAGAATAAGTGGAAAAGGCGGGACTTTAAGTGCAACAGCAGATGCCGGTTGGTGTACTACAGCCGACGGTAAATCATTTAGTGGTTGTATAATAAAGCTTGGTGACGTTAATCAGTTGGAAAAGTGGAGAACAAAAGATGGTTACTTTGTCTACTATGGAGGCAGAATTAATAGCAGTTGGCGGCGCACAGTGTGAAATAAATTTCATGAGCAATTTAATAGAAGAACTCGAAGAACCTGAATTAGTCAAGAAACCAGTGAATATTTATACCGATTCAAAGGCAATCATAGATTGGACAGCGAATAATAAACAAAGTACGAGAACGAAACATATAAATCGAAAATTTTATTTTATTAAGGATGAAGTGGAAAAGGGAAATACGAAGTTAACTCACAAGCGATCTGAAGAATTAGAGGCAGATATTCTAACGAAAGATATAACAAGTAATATAATGTACAAAAATATGCGAGAAATGGGCCTTGCAGCGGACACCGAATAATTCAAGAAAAAGAAGGAAATTGTTGGAATTAGTTTCTTAAATTATTGTAGTGACGATATTTATGCTTGTTGGGTGCATACAATACAATATAATCGTATGTAACTTCATTTTACATGAAATATTAATAATATATACTACGTTTCCATGACGGAGTTAACCGGGATTAACGTGGATTATCTCATCATGGAAACATGTCGAGTTTGGGATTTTCGTTAAGCTTACTAATCCAACTTAACTCAACGAAAGTAGTAGGGTTAGAAGGAATTCTATCTGTCAAAAGCGAAAAAAACAATTATACCAATTTAAAATGGCATTGCGAGTATTCTTGTCCCTCTGTAATACTTTATAAATCATAAAAATCACAATTAATATTAAATTTAAAAATTTCCACCAAACAAATAAAATTTCCAAAAGTGACTTTAAATTGTTGTGAAATGTTAAATTACACTAGAATTTATAATTGCATGGAAACGATATGGATTAGCGCCGCCATGTTATTAACTCAACGAAACTCTTAAATCGGGTTAACTCTGTCATGGAAACGTAGTAATAGTCGTATTAAAAAATGTGTTAGTGATGGACGGATGAAATTTCCGGTTATCTAAAAAGAATAGTAGAGGTGTGATAATTATATCTGAAATAAAATACATAAAAATATAATCCATCGAATTGTTTTATTTAATATTATTCATTAAAATAACAAAACCTCCAAAACCAAATAGATTAAATTTATGAATGAAAAGGAAATAAAGGAGTTCTGTTTGGATGGTTGACTAAAATAGACGTGTTTTATTCAAAGAAAACAAAAAAGAAGAATTTTATAAGAAATTTAGCGGAAATACAGTCCGTAAAAGGATTATCATAGTAAAGAATATTTAACTGCAGGTGAAACAATTGCATGTGGCAATGCTTTTTCTTAATCGTTTCACGATTAAGATTTCTGAAGAAGAGCCAACATTTTAAAGTGTTGTTTGAAATAAGCTGACCGTTTTTACTTCTTTTGGAAGCAAAATACTTCTTTTTCCTTGCTCGTACTTCTAAAAAATTGTTTACTTCCAAATAGAAGCAAACCAATAATCATCGTAAAAAAATTTACAATATTTTTTGACTGACGTCGGTTTGCTTAATGGGCAACGTTTTCGAGAGTTTGTATACATATAGGGAAATATGATTACTAAAATATTTTTGTATCAAACGAGAAAGCGAAATGTCAGATTGTTTTTGATGTATTTTCTTTTGGTACGGTCGCGAAATTTGTTTATTTTTTATTTAAATAATATTGGTAAGTTTTTGTAAACAATTTAGATAACGGTTTAATAAACAGACAGCAAAATAGTTTTAAATTATTTTTCTTGTAGATATGAATACAAAAAGTCTTTTTAAAAGAGGAAAAAAATATTTAAGTGTGAAATTAAAACGGGACTTTCCCCATATTATATCGCAAAACAACGATGAGACGATAGTAAAATGTGTAGTGTGTGTTACAACGTTTAATATGGCAAACGGAGGTAGATCAGCGATTACAAAGCACAATGAAACTAAATTGCACAAGTCGTGTTTAAATGCAACTAGCCCTTCTCAAAATTTAATAAATTTTATGAAAACGAGTTGGGGCGATGAGGAAGGATCTCTTGCTAAAGCTGAAAGAATTTTTACATACCATACCAATCAACATAAACACAGTATTCGCAGCATGGACTGTACCACCACCTTAATTCAAAAGCTTTTTAATAAGAAATTTACCTGCAAACGAACAAAATGTGAGTCGATTTTAAGAACGTATTTTATAATTTTTCAAGAGAAGAGTTAATGAAAGATGTTGAAAAATCGTATTTTGTTTCCTTACTGGCTGACGCATCAAACCACAATGAGATAAAACTTTATCCTGTCTTGATTCGATATTTTGATTTTTAAACCGGTATTAATAAAAAAATATTAGATTTTAATGAGATATATGGCGAAACATCTGAAATTTTATCAAACCATATACAGCCTTGCTCAAAAGTACGGAGCACCCTATAAATAAGTAAATAATCATTATATAAAAAGGTAAATATTACTTTTTCTGTATTGCTAGTATTTACAGCAGTAGGTAGTATCGCATATACCTGCTTTTATTGCCGTCTAATTGGTTTTCCCAAATTTATGCACGTGCTCATGTAAATTTCCATTAGTTATTTATTAGCTGTCGTTGGGTTAAGTTCTATTTCGTATATTCCAGAGCAATTAAATTGAATATTTTTGTGATTCATTTTTTTAGTGCTAAGACAATGAGTGCTAATACAAAACATTTAAGCCTAGCAGATAGGCAAAAAGTGATTGTGATGAGTGAAAAAGGAGAGAGTCAAGTGAAAATTGCAAAAGCCCTGAAATGTTCCCGAAAAGCTGTTCAAACTGCGTTACATCGTTTTGCTGTCACAGGTTCTCATCAGGACCTACCAAAAACGGGCAGACCTAGGAAAACTAATCCAAGGATTGAACGCCAAATGGTCAGATTGTCACTTCGTTCAAGGACAAAAACCTCTTCAGAATTAGCGTCTGACCTAAATGACACCGGAATCGTCAGATCACGGATTGAGGGGATGCAAGGCCAGGAAAAACCTTGGCTTTCGGAAAGGAATCGCAAAATTCGATTGGAATGGGGCAAAAATCATAAGAATTGGAAACCTGAGGATTGGGCCAAGGTGCTTTGGTCCGACGAATCTAATATACAAGTAAGTTGTCGTAGGCAATAATGTTCAATACATAACCACAAATCTGTTGAAGTTTATTTGCATTAAAAATAATTTCATATTTTAAAATTAATGAAATTTGTTTAAACCCATCTAGCTATTTGGCACCCCTGGGACGATTTACGTACGAAGGAGACGTGGAGAAGAATTTCACCCCGACTGCGTCGTACCTACTATTAAATTTGGTGGTGGAAGTGTAATGATATGGGGCTCTATGGCAGCAACAGGTGTTGGAGAAATGTTCGTGTGTGAGGGGTAAGATGAATTCATCGACATATACCGCAATGCTTTCGCAAGTGTTAATGCCTTCAGTGCGTAAGGTATTTGATAAAAAGGTCCAGCGAACATTTCTATTTCAACAGGGCAACGCTCCTTGGCACACTTCAGCAGCTTCAAGGGAATACTTCCGGGACCAAGGAATATCCGTCCTGGAGTGGCCAGCGCAGTCCCCGGATTTGAATCCGATTGAGCATTTATGGCCAATGCTTAAAAAAAATATTGCTCAACACAAACCTAAATCAAAAACAGAGCTAATTTTTAAACTTAAACAAGAATGGGACAAAATTCGTGCCGAATTTTGTAAAAAAATTATTCAAAATATGCCAAAAAGAATAGAAGCAGTAATAAAAGCAAAGGCTGGTGTAACCAAATATTAAAAAACTATTGAATACGAAATTAAATAACAATTAAACTAATTGGTTTGTTTTATTTCATCATATTAACTATAGAAAAAAGACAAATATGGGGTGCTCCATAATTTTGAGCAAGGCTGTATATGAGAATATTAAAAAAAATAATTTACTGGAAAAGTTTGTCTGTCTTATGGCAGATAATACGAATACGAACTTCGGTGGCAAAAATCGGGGCGGTGGTAATAATATTTTTATAAAGTTAAAGACACTTACTAATAAAAATTTAATCGGGATCGGTTTCAATGCCCATATTATATCAAACGCTATAAATACAGCTTCCTCATTGTTAAGCATTGAGGTAGAAAATATTATTCCTCAAATATATTTATTTTTCCATAGATATACTGTTAGAGTTACTCAATTAAAATAATTCTGTGAAGAATCCTCTATAGAGTACAAAAAACGACTAGGATTTTCTAAAACTCGATGATTGGCACTGCTTCCAGCAATCGAAAGAATTTTGCAGGAGTTTGCTGCGTTAAAATCGTACTTTCTCAGTATCGATGTTTGTCCAAAATCAATCAAAACATTTTTTGAGGATGAATCGGCAGAAATATATTTATTTTTTGTGCACAGCCAAGTTACAATGTTTCACGAAAAAATAAAAAAAATAGAAGTATACGATATATCTTGTGTAGAAGTAACAGCTGCCATGAGAGACCTGCAAAATACTTTAGAGGAGATATTGCGTATAAAATTTGTTCCATTTTTTTGTGCAAGAGGGTTGGACAAACTAGAATGGGCAAACCCTACTTTGCGGAAGAAATTCATGAAAGATGTGGACGTTTTTATAGCAAAAATTTAGAATATTTAAAAGAATGGTCCAAGTTCGAAGTGACAGAGTTTGAATGGGTATTACTAACCAAAAAGATTGAGTGGGACGATGTTGTCGAATCATTAAATATTTTTAATAACCATGTTACAAATGAAATAAATGATAATTTATTGTTCGAAGAAGTACGACATGTCAATAATTTTTGGACGGAATTAAAATTTAGCGAGTGGATTTCCTTACACACAAAAACAGGCGATAAATGGATAGAAATCTCTAAATTCTTTCAGGAATCGTTCATCAGTTTTGAAAACGTACAGAAAATCGTTCAATTTCTGTTATGTCTCCCAGGCACTAACGCTGATGCTGAAAGGGTTTTTCTATTATCACCGATTTGTGGACACCTGAGAAGTCGAGATTAAACATTGAAGGATTGAAAGCGAGAGAAAAAGGCAAAATAAACCTAAAATATTCATGCGAAGAATTTTTACCATTGTTAGGGAGTAATGAGAAGTTTTTCCTCAGCGAAATATAATTAAATTGATTTATTTTTTCCTTTTGGATATTGAAACTATGAGCCTGAATTAAAGCTGAGTTCATACTTCAATTTGTTCGTTCATTCATTCATTCATTCAGTAATTTTGTTTTGACGATTCATACTATGGTAAAATTACAGAACGATTTTGTCGCCACAGAACTCTTTGTAGCATATTTTTTTGTTTTTGTTTGATGGAAAACTCAATGATATTTTATTTTTGATTTTTTCTGTTTGAAAATTTTTCATTTTTGTTTCATGTTTTCTCTTTCACTCTTTGTTCGTTCAATCAAAAAGTTAAAGTTAAACTAACTCTTGTGAAAAAATTCAGAAGAAACAATTTGTCATTTTTGAGCAATATGATTGGTCGAAAAAAATGTTTGAATGAATGAATGAACGAACAAATTGAAGTATGAACTCGGCTTAACTGAACTAATTGAATTTTACAAAGTAGTAATTTTCTGTGATCTGAATTTTATGTTATATTTTAAAAAAATAAAAAAATGAAGAATTGTTTCATTGAATATACTTCCAACTCTAAAAAAATATATGGTCACCTTATTTGAAAGAGCTTTCTCGTTTCAATTTTTGGTGAAGGACCAAATTGTGCTGATTGCTTTAAATAACAGAAGTGAGACCCCCTCTAAGCGAGAGACATGTTTTTTTTTTATAAAATAATAATAATAAACGTACAATACATAAGTAAAAGACGGTTGTACAAATTTTGCGCTACCGGCACTCAAATGTTCACCGGTGCGTATCCCAGTCAAAAAGAATTTGTTTTTGCTACTTGCTTGCTCTTATGGAAAATTTATTTAATTTTTTTTATTATGATGAACAAGATGTACTTACCATTTGTGGTATCTTGAACCATTGTTGCTGCTCTTGATAATACTTCCAAAGGTGATTCCATTTTTTAATATGAGAAAACTTTTTATTTTTAAAGTGAAATTTTTTCTTTAGCTACTCTTAACTAGCGCACTGAAATTCCTTTGCACGTGTATGCGATAGTGTATGTATTAAAAAACAAAAATAAAGACACTTTTTTGTTATTATTACTATTATTATAAATTGAGATTGTATTTAGGTATTGTATGAATGAAATAAATTTCAAAATTATATTTTATGTTTATTATTTGATATATAGCTAATTTATGTCTCCCTAAATTATTTTATTTAAATAAAAAATTATAAATGAAAACAAACACACACAAAAAAAAAGTAACACACCAAAAAATAATCAAACACTTAAAACTTTTCTATATTATAACAAAAACAGACAGCGCATATAATAACAGCAATAGCCGCATTCCCGATTCACCAACAAATAAAAAAAAAAAAACAGAAATTCCTCAATCCAAAAAAAATAAAACGAATAAAGATAAAATATTTTCGTTTAATTGAAACTTAAAAACGATTAATTTATAACTTTAATATTATTGAATATCATCACTTCACTATGTTTGTATTTAATAACGTAATATTTGTATTTAGCTTGATTAATTTCAATTTGTATTATTTATTAATTTAATATAACGACATTGTGAATTCTTTTGCAGCAACAGCAATTGTTTATTTGACATTTTGTGTGCCTGAAAATTGGTTAATGGAATTTAAAGAATTTCTGGTATGTAGAACTTGAGGGCAGAGACATGATGCGTTAATTTTTGAAAGTATATTTTGCTATTGGTTGTATATTATTTGTATGTACGATAGGTGGCAGTGTTTTTCAAAAAATTGTACACTGTTTGTTTCTTAATGGATTTTGGCGCGCATTTGAATATTTTTTTTAAGTTAGCATACGAGCTAATTAGGAGGATTCTGGCTAATTATTAGAATGCACGTTGAATCATCGAGAGGCTGAATAATTAAATGTTCAAACCCTAACATAATAAAATGCCCTTTCATATTTCAATTGGTGCTTGTTTTCTATTCGATTTGGGACAAATACGAAATTGTTCGTGAGATGTCGAAAACGAGAGAGTGCCGAAAGCAATTACAGAAGAAGAGGCAGGATGATTACTGTTAAGGATATCTTTGGATATTTTTGATAAATATTTTACATATGGGCGGATTTACTTTTTTTGTTTTGTTAATCATTTATCTCCTGTTTATAAGGGCCTATACAGTCGAGTGGGTGATGAATTGAGCATCGTTGATCGTAGCCAAGTCTTCAAAACCGTTGCAAGAGATGCATATAATTATATTTGTTGTTACACTTCTAAAATTAAATAAAATCTACATATGCACTATATTCCACCTAGCGAAAAATACATCAACTACATCAAGTCAACATTAAAATACTTTATAACAGTGTATTTCGAGTGTTGAATAAAAAGCCGCAAATTTAACTCACCTTAACAACAACCTGTCAAAAACGAAGCCGTCAAAATATTAGAGAAGAAGAAAAGACGAAGAAAAGTGATTTAATTCGCACCGCAAAATAAAAGTTTATTAAAAAAGGCAAATAAAAGAGAATAAAAAAATTATTGTAGACATTTAAAATACTAAGTAAATTCATTCCTTAATTAATCGTCTTATTACAAACAAGTTGGTTTATCTTTCATTCAATTTGTCGAGTACCATTTTTGGATTTGTTTTGTGTTTGGGAGAGCAAAACGAAAAAAAAAAAAATATTTTGATTTTTAATTATGCAAAATTTTATATTAATATTAATTTATTCTTTTTAATAATTATTTTGTTAATTTGTTTATTCAAATAAGTGAAAATTGCTTTTTTGTATTGTATAATTAATTTTAATTAAAGTGATAGTTTTTTACTTTTTGTTGGTTAAGTAGTAGATACGAGATACAAATTTTTTTTTTTTGTTGTGTTGTATTTGATTCTGTGGTGTGTGGAAAATGTCGATAAATTTAGATAAAAATCGTGATAAAATTGTTGCGGCCTGGAATGATGTGATTGATGACAAAACGGATACAAATTGGTATTATCTTCACTTGGTTAATTTTACAGCAGACACTAATTATTCGTTACGATAATTTAGGGCGTTATACGGTTATGAGGGCCAAACGAATGATCTCAAAGTGGTTGGAACTGGAGATGGTGGTCTAGAGGAGCTGGCCGATGATTTGAATAGTGGGAAAATAATGTATGCATTTGTGCGGGTCGAAGATCCGAAGTCAAGTTTAACGAAATTTGTCTTAATTAATTGGCAGGTGGGTTTTAGAATTTAATTTATTTTTTTGTACGTTTTGGATATGAATCATGTACGATGTTTATTTTAAAATTTCTTAAATTGGTCACGCTTATCTGGATATTGTACATTTTTTTTTTTTTTTGTAGATAAGATAAGAGTTATTTTATGTTTATGTAGTTCGTTTGCTAACGTCGAAACTTTTAATTTATTTGCCCCGAAGCAAATACAATGTACAGATTCAGATTCAGATTTAGGTTGTTTGCACTGAACATTTCGTGTACTGATCAACTGAATTTCGACTGAATTTTATCAGTTATATTTTTATGTTTAAACTTGGTCATCATACTCATTAAAATTCGTTGAACTTTCACATAGAATTTATTAATCATAATCCACATGTGTCAATCTCAGGCCATTGTTTTGAGGGTTTGTTTATCTAGAGGGGCCCTTTCATTCGAAATTTGATACTAACAGCACTGACTACCGGAAATTCTTTAAATTTTTTATATATCTTACCGGAAATTCTCCAGTTTTTTTTAATTTGTACATATGAAATTTAATATCTAAATTTTTTTTTTTTTGTGCTCCATTCCATTTAGGGTGAAGGTGCTCCAACGGTTCGAAAAGGCACATGCGCCAATCACATTCGTGACGTTCAAAATCTCCTTAAAGGAGCCCATCTCACCATAAATGCCCGCCTCGAAGATGAAGTTGAAACCGAACTAATACTAAAAAAAGTTTCGGGTGTCGGTTCGGCCTACAGTTTTAAGGAACACAGACACACCACAGGTAATGCTGATGTACAAAAAACACCAATTGGTACAACTTACTCGCGGGTTAATCCAACAAAAGAAATTAACGCTATGGATCGTGATAATTTTTGGAAGAAAGAAGAGGAGGAAGAAAAGCGACGCATCGATTTGGAACGTGAACGTAAGAAGCAAGAATTGGTGAAGGTCGAAGAGGAAAGAAGAACGCGCGAACAAAAAGAGTATTCGGAAAGAGAACGGCGTAATATAGAAAATTTATCAAAATCATCTAATGAACTAAATTCACCTGTAAAAAGGTAATTGATCTTTTTTTCTATTGTCTTATTGTATTCTTATTTATCTATGTTCGTCTTAGTGAAAATAAATCCGCTATTTGTTTGTGAGAAGATTTTATGTCTGCAGTGTAAAGTGTAACACTTTTTATTATTCTATTTATAGTCCGATAGCACCGCTAAGCCCGACATTAATAGCACCAGAACCGGAAGTATCGCGTGTAACACAGGCCGAACTTATGCGGCAACAACGAAATCAAGAGGCTAAAGAGTTAATTGGTGGAAGAGTTGGTGCAGGGAAAGCGATATTTTCACAGAATACGGCTAGTGGACAAATGCATCAATCGGTGCGCGGTTCAGCACCGGCAAAACCGGCACGAAATTCAATAGCCCAACGTATAAATACGCTAAATAATCAGGGACAGGCACAATCCAGTGAATTAGGATCACCAAAAACAGAAGAGGTCATACAAGTACTGGAAAGTCCGAGTGACATTACAACAATCGAGTCACCCGTCGTGCATGTGTCACATCAAGTGCCGGAACATCAAAATGGTCGAAATGATTCGTTTGTTGCCGAACCACAACAAGTAGTACAAGACGATGATAGTTATGATGATCAACAAAATGAGGAACCACAATATTCAACGATTAAACGGTCACCGCATACAAAGTCAGTGAATAGCCAGGCAGCCACACCGATAGAAGAAACTCAAGTTGTGGTTGGGAGTGATAAACGTATTATAGATTTACATCGAAATAATGAGGAACAGTTAATTAATGAAGATGGTTTGTTGATGGATGATATGATAGGTGATCCTGGGCTTAGGGCTCGTGCTTTGTATGATTATCAAGCAGGTATGTATAAAGATATAATACAGAGAGCTTCATATGACTCCGTGGCGCAACGGTAGCGCGTCTGACTCCAGATCAGAAGGTTGCGTGTTCAAATCACGTCGGGGTCATTTGAGTTTTTTGTTTTATTTTTATTTTTTTATTATTTATTGAAACGTTTCTAATCGCGTTCTTTTATTTCGCCAATTTTTTTCTATTTTCAGCCGATGAATCCGAAATAACATTCGACCCTGGCGATATTATTACACATATTGATCAAATCGATGAAGGATGGTGGCAAGGTTTAGCACCAGACGGTACATATGGTTTGTTTCCAGCCAATTACGTTGAATTGTTCAAATATTAAATCAAGCATTTGCCAGAAGTACCCGAATCTAAAAAAATTAACATTTACGGTGAATTCCATTATACTTCCATTTTATTTTGTTCCATATTAATTATTATTTGTAATTAAGACCAAGTCTTAAGTCCGAATTTATTTTATAATTTATATATTAATTGTTATAATAACGTAATTTTAATTTTAAAACATTAATTATTTAAGATATACTTTGCACGAAAAGTAAAAGAAAAGCAAAACAGTAGTTCCACTACTGAACACATGGTGACGCACATATTTAGTATGGAGCCGCAATTTTTTATATACTCGCATAAATATAAAACATTTTTTTCTTTTACACACACTGCCATTATACATTTATGATTTTGAGTTAATTATTTAATTAACATTTGGGTTATGGGAATTTTCTTTTGTATAATTTGTATGAGAGAGATTTTTCCAGACTTTCCATTCAATTATTTATCAACACAATCAAATGCACAATGTATACTCATTTAATTATGTTTATTAATATTTCTTGGGTTGGGAAATCCTGGTTCTTGTTAGGAACTATATCCGCTCGAACCGTTACTAAACGAAAAACACATAATCGATTATTTAATCTTGCCTGTGCCAATTTATGAACAAATTATAATGATGTATCCTGAATTTCAAAACTAATCCGGTTAGTATAGAATATTTAGTTTTTTCTGGTTGAGTAAAAAGCGCTAAGCCAATGAAGAATAAATAGCATGCGGCTAAAACCACAGGAAAACGAAAGAAAAAATGCATTTAGTTTTTCGCCTGGACCCTGGAACTTGATCGCATATACCATAAAATAATTACCATTTTCAAACGTGTACAAAATTAGAAAATTTCAAATGAAACAGAGTTTTTCTTGTGTTTAAAACAGTTGTTTTCCTTGTAAATTGAGCCAATGCATCTCTTAAAAAACGTTTAAACTCATCTAGTAAAATATACTAATACCTAAAATAAATATAAAATGCATAAAGTTAACAAAGCCAATAGGTTATAAATACTTAAATTACATAATTTAGCAAAGAAAATAAGTAACACATCGTTTAAAAATTCACTTATATAAATAAATCTATAAACTGTTGTTTTATTTGTAAATTCCCTAATTATTTTATTAAACAATTTTCTTTTTTAATTCTTTCGACTAAAGAAAATTGCACCGAAGTACGAAATTAAATTACATACACCAGATATAGGTACTCGTATTAGTTACACAATATATGTACAAGCAAAATATGTGTTTCGGTTGCGATTCATCAAATTTTTTAAATATTTTACTTTTCTGATTAATTTTCATTATTTTAAAATAATCTTTAAATGTAATTTTTTATTTTTTAGTTAGAAATATTATATTTAAATAAATCGTATATATACATAAATAATATTTAGAAAAAAATTGTATTATTATTTAACAAAAGAAAAAAAAAATAGAAAATTATTAAGAAAAATACAAAGACCGAAGTGATTTTTCTTACCATCATCAATATGCGCTGGTCTCATCTAGAGTACATTAGTAAATAGTGCAATTTTTTGGTTTGAGTTAACAATTTTGGGATTAAAGCAAACCTAAACTCAGAATTTGTGACTGTTTAAAGCTTGTATACTGCTATCATTATTGCTTTAAAAACGAATCTAAAAGGCGAAGAAGGTTAGTCATCGGCGAATGTATGATCACTGGTGATTACCTTATTTTCAATAATGTTATACTGTGCCTTTCAGGATCAGATCACAAAATAATAATGTTACGATGACAGTCTGAACGACCTTATCCTAGCAAGCCGGGATATACCCCGCCTGGCAGATGTCATATGGAAAAAACAGCAGAAGGATTTTCACCACGGCAAGCTACACACAAACTAAAAATAAAGTATATACTGTCAGTAATCCTTGGTGTATCATTTATCCGAATAGAACCATCTCCAGGATCACAACAGTGGCGACGAGAATAAAGCCAATTAACCTCGGCATCATGGAAGAACTCATCAAACGGTTGATGGAAGCTCAGACTGAAAACCAACGACAAATGGCAGCAATCATAAAACAAATGGTTCAGCAGCGAAACGCTCCGCCAGTAAATTCAGCGGATGTAGTTCACCGACCAGCAGCAGCACAAATACACAAGCACCTGTCCGATCGAATGGAAAAGGGCTACTGCCCGGAGGACGGTGAAACGTTCGACCGCTGGTACGCTCGATACGAGCACATCTTCACAGAGGAAGCACAGACATTGACGGTCCGCCAGCGAGTGAGTTTGCTCACTGAGAAGTTGTCAACCTCGGAGTACCGACGTTTCGCTGACCGCATCCTGCCAGAGACCATACAAACCATAATTTTCGAGAGAACAGTCGTGGAGCTGAAAAAGATTTTCGGACGGAAAGAATCGGTCTTCACACTCCGCTACAAGTGTTTGAGCATCGCTAAAGGTTCAGGAGAAAATTGCGACGATTTCGCAAGCCAAGTCAACAGGAAGTGCGAAAAATCCGAGATTGCCACGTGCACAGCCGTCGATTTTAAGGTTCTCATGTTCGTCAAAGCGCTCACGGGAGCTGAAGACTCACTCGTTCTTGAAAAACTTCTCATTAAGCCCGAGGAAGTCGAAATAACCCGTGCAGCAGCAGCCTAATCCAGATACAGTGACCAGATTGAAGCTGAACGATGTCTGCGAGCTAGCAAAGCGGTTGTCTTGTCTCAAAGACGAGAAATTGATGGTCCAACACTTCAACTCAGCACTGAGAAGCGAAGTGATGCAGATGTTCAGAAAGAAAGAAGGACAGCAACAGCAAGGTCGGCAGAAATCCACACACAAATCAACAGAAAAATTGGACACGCCTCCTGACAACTGCTACTTCTGCGGTGACTGCCACTGGCATAAGGATTGCCCGTACAAGAACAAAATCTGCGATACTTGCAAGGTAAAGGGTCACAAAGCTGGCCATTGTACTTCGGCGACCGAATTCCTGCGCAGATTCCGATCAAGAGCAAGCAGACCTAGCCACATATCAGAACGTTGTCAAAGTCTTGCAGTCACAACAGCATCGATCTCTACCCGCAAGTTTGTTGAACCAGCCATCGATGATCACAAGCTTCGCCTGCAACTGGATTCTGGCTCCGACTGGACAATTATATCCAAGAAAAATTGGAAAAAAATTGGTGAACCGCCGTTGACGCCATGCGAAGAGCAAGCAATCAGCGCTTCAGGCGATCAGGTGTCGATGCTCGGAAAATTTACCGCACGATTGAAGCTCCACGGACGAGAAAAAATCGGCCCATGCTACGTCGCAAATTCAAGCTTGAACGTCCTCGGCAGCGACTGGATGGAAGCTCTCGACCTATGGAATATTCCCATCGCCCATTTTCAAGCGAGTTGAGGATCAAATTTCCAACCCTTTTCAGCGATTCGCTCGGCCTTTGCACCCAAAAAGCATCGCTGACGCTCAAACCAAGTGCAAAACCAATTTTCCGCAACAGCCGTCCAGTTCCCTTTGCCGCTATGGAGCCTATCGCGAGAACGAAATCAAACGGTTGCAGCTCTTAAATGTGATTAGCCCCGTGCGATACTCAGCATACGCCGCACCAATCGTCGCTGTCAAGAAGAAGGATGGACGGGTTAGAATCTGCGCCGACTACTCAACTGGCTTAATTGATTCGCTTGAACCGGAACAATTTCCACTGCCAACGCCTGACGAGATTTTTACTCAGCTATCGCCATTCAAACTCTTTAGCAAAATCGACCTCTCAGACGCGTTCCTTCAAGTCGAGCTCGACGACGACTCAAAGAAGCTGATGACCATCAACACTCACTGCGGACTTTTCAAAGTCAATCGGTTGCAGCCAGGAGTCAAGCCAGCACCGGGAATCTTCCAAAGACTTGTGAGCAGCATGATGAGCGGAGCAAAGGGCGCCTTTCCGTTCATCGACAACTTCATTGTGGGAGGAACAGATCAAAACAACCACGACAAGAATCTGTACGAAGTTTTAAGCCGCATTTAGGAGAACGGCTTCCACCTCAAAATCGACAAGTGTTGGTTCCGTCAGAAAGAACACGAATTTCTTGGCCACATACTCGACACTAACGGCATTAAACCGAGCTTAGAAAAGATCAAGACGCTTCAGAACATTCCGCCTCCAACAGACGTCAAGCAACTTCAGGCATTTCTAGGAGCAGTCACTTGGTACGGAAAATTCATTCCTGGTATAAAGAAACATCGCGGCCGATTAGACGAGCTTCTTCAAGATGATATCACGTTTGCATGGGAAACAAAACATCAAGAATCTTTCGACGAGCTCAAGACAATTCTGGCATCTGACCTCGGACTTTCTCACTACGACCCAACTAAAGAAGTTGATCGTTGCCGCTGACGCTTCAAGCTATGGAATGGGAGCAAATAATGCATGCCGCACGCTCATTCACAGCAGCAGAAAAAAACTACCCGCAAATCCAACGAGAAGCTCTGGCGCTCACATTCGCCCTTCAGAAGTTTCACCGCTACATTTATGGTCGAAAATTCGAGCTCCAGACTGACCATAAACCCTTGCTCGCAATATTCGGGAATAAGAAGGGAATTCCGGTACACACGGCAAGCCGCCTTCAACGCTACGCGTTGATATTGCTCGCATACGACTTCGAAATCAAATACGTCGACACGAACAGCTTCGCATACGTAGATTTCATTCCTGACGTTGAGGCTGCAGACTACTTCGCAAGACGAGATTCGCTCACAGTCATCAACGGTTGCATTTTTTTCGGTGATCGCATCATAATTCCGAAGCGCTACCGCAGCGAAATAATGAAAGAACTGCATCAAGGTCATCCTGGCATTGAGCACATGAAGCTATTAGCTCGACAGAAAGTCTCCTGGCCATCGCTCGACAACGACATCGAAAAAACAGTTCGAACCTGTGGGAATTGCGCAACGAATGCGTTTTCACCGATAAAAGCTAAACTACAGTCGTGGCCGATTCCAGAAGCGCCGTGGTCGCGATTGCACGTCGACTTCGCTGGTCCAGTCAACAGCTTCTGGTATTTTGTCATCATCGATGCCTTTTCAAAATGGCCAGAAGTCTACAAGATGCAGAGCACGACGTCCCAGCAGACAACAGATAAGCTCGAAGAAGCCTTCGTAAGACACGGCGATTGCAAAACAATCGTTTCTGACAACGGACCGCAATTCAAATCGGAGCAATTTAAGCAATTCTGCGCAGAAAGAGGAATCGAGCATATCACCACAGCGCCTTATCATCCGCAATCGAACGGTCAGGCAGAACGGTTCGTGCAGACGCTGAAACAGGGACTCAAGAAGCTTGAGAAGGATGGAAGCGCTAATGAAGTCTTAAGCGAAAGTTCCTTAAGCACTACCGTTTCACACCGTCATACAACCTTGGATCGAAATCGCCGCATGAGCTGATGACGGGACGACAAGCAAGATCGAAGCTCGACTTGCTCATGCCAACTACGAAAGCTATAGTAGAACGAAACCACAAGATGGAACAGCAGTTCAACACTCACCACGGTGCTAAGGAAAAGACGTTTGAGATCGGCGACAAAGTTTTCGTTAAAACCCACTTAAGCAACAACCAGTAGCGCTGGGTTTCAGGAGAAGTAGTGTGTAAAATGGGAACGGTCAATTACAAGGTGCAAACCGATATACGAGAGATCGTTGCTCATGCAAATCAGCTAAAAAAACGCTACACGTATCTCGACGATGGCCACAACATTCTTCTGGACAGTTTTGATATCCAGGTCTCAGGAAAGCAAGAGATTGAGCCCGAAATCATCCCAGAACCCGAGGAGGAGAAAGAGGAAGTACAAGAAGATGACTCATTGCAAGACTCACTGGACGATCAACAAGAAGACTTGCCAGCGCTCCAGGAGCAAGTTCCACGAAGAACTCAACGACCTGCAGCTGGAGTTCCACCCGCCTATCTCGGAGACTACGTGTGCTAATCAAGGCATTTTCCCATTTCCATTTATTTTCATTCACATCCGAAACAATTGTAATCATTATAATCATTCATCTCGCAATCATTCAAATAAGAATTTCAACTGTTTATAAACAGCATCTTAAAACGGGGAGAAGTGTTACGATGACAGTCTGAACGACCTTATCCTAGCAAGCCGGGATATACCCCGCCTGGCAGATGTCATATGGAAAAAACAGCAGAAGGATTTTCACCACGACAAGCTACACACAAACTAAAAATAAAGTATATACTGTCAGTAATCCTTGGTGTATCATTTATCCGAATAGAACCATCTCCAGGATCACAACAAATAAGGCAACCTTATTTCGAAAATTTGGAAATTACCCTTCATTATCGCAGCAAGGTTTAATCATACAGAGCTATACATCTGCGAATTCTGCGATCAAATGTTTCGTTTACTCAGTGTCGGTGACGGCGAATAGGACTTGTGCAAGTATATTTTAAGGCCCTCACTAAAACTGATTTATTCTTTTCAAACAGGAGCTAAGCCCTTTTTTGACCTTAACTACATAAAGGTATGTACATATTTGGAATCAGAAATGGAAAAATCCTTCATAGTTTAGATGCATTTATTTTGACTTTCAAAATCTTTACTAATTTGCAAGAATGCTTAAAAAAATCCTAACGCTTGATTAAAGCTGATGATTTTAAAATATTTAAAAGTAAAAGAACAAAACAGCTATTTAATTTACAAAAACAAATAATTAAAAAGAAATTTAGCAAATTTTCGTGTTAAGGGTCCAACCGTCATAGTTTCAAGGCACGGAACTCTGGATTAAGTCTAATAGGTGTATGTATGTACCTAGTTATTTTTTTCAGTGTCATAACACGATTATAATGCTTTCGGGATTACCCCACTTCATAATTTGATTATCGCAATCTAGTTGTAGAAACTCGATAAACATGAAATACAAAGAGCTAAAAAGTGTAAATGAGATTTTCTGTCGTCTTATTGGCGAGTATTGCAAAAAAGCCCTCGACCGTTAATGGCTAAAATAAGAGAAATGAGAAACATTTTTTAACTTTTACAAACGTTCCATTTTTTATTAATTAAAAGCACTATTATTATTCTTATAGCCTCTACATTTTATCTGGGAAAATATACTTGCGTTGTCTTCGAAAAGATGGCTTTATTAGATCCATTGTAACCCGAACAGTTTTTCAAAACTCTCGCGCGTATAAATGCCTCGTAAGGGGTCGTCTGTAGTCGACTTATTAAGGACTTGAAAAACCTCTTGTAGATGTCTATCATAGCATTCATCACCTTCGAAGATTCTGCGACAGCTGCAATCTGTGAAACTTGCCAAAACTACCCCGAGTAGAGACTCATTTAGATCATAATACAATTCATTAGCTGGAAAACGTTGCCTGTTTGATAAAATGCATGATCCTTCAGATTCGGTGCTTTCTAATGTTAGAGTGTAATTTTTCATACGTCGAAATATCCCCACTATTTGTTTAAAAGAAATAAATTTATGTTCAAGAGCTGGATGATGTTTTGAATACATTTTACCTTTGTATTTGTATCAGTCACTAAAATGAAGTTAAAAGTATTATTAGATTAATTAAAAACATATATTGTTGTTGTTGTTGTTGTTGTTATTTTCGTTTGATTAGGTCCACTAGCACTTATAGCTGTATATGACCTTCTATTGTATATGGTGGTTGATGAGCTTATTTAATTAAATGGGAAAGTTAGAGGTTATAATTAATGTCTTTTATGAATTTACACAATGTTTTATAATTATTGATATTATTTGATTTTAATATATCTATTAGTTTATTGTTTAATATTAAAGGGAATTTATTTCTTGTATTATTATATTTAGAACATTTAGTTATTATGTGTTTATTGTCTTCAATGGTGTTGCAAGTGTCACACAAATTGTTAGTCTCGAAACCCATAAGATTTTTGAATTTTTATTGTAAGCGTGTCCCGATCTTAGTCTATTTATTAGTTTTATATCATGTGAATTCATTTTAGCGTTTTTAAACCAAGTTTTATTAGGAGGTGTGATATTAATTTTTTTATTATATTTTCCTTTAGAAGTTGTCCAGTTGTTATATTGACTATGCCATTCTTGTGTTATTGTCTTATCAATTATTTTGAAAGAGTCTTCTAATGCTATTAGATTGTCTATAGTTTCATTATTATCCAGCACCGCTTGTTTCGCTAATTTGTCATCCATTTCATTTCCGTTTATGCCAGCGTGACCGGGAATCCATTGTATAATTACGTTGATCTTATCGTTATTAATTAGTGTTTTAATAATTTCATTTTCATAAAACTTAGATTTATTACATTTTATAACGTTTATTAATGAGTCACAATTAATTTTAGAATCCGTAAATATAATGATTTTATTAAGATTTAATTGTATTGATTTTTCAATAGCCGTTTTAATGGCGATTAATTCAATAGTTTTAATGGAAGCTGAATTTTTTAATTTAAATTTGAAGTTAATCTCTAAGTTTTTAAAATAGATTCCGATGCCACCAATGTCGGAGATTAGTGATCCATCAGTGAAAATATGAACATAATCATTATATTTATTCGAAATCTGAATATAATTTGACTGTATTTCAATACTATTCATAGAAGAAGAGTTGTAATTCAATATTTTATTGTTTATTATTAAATTCTTAATACTATCTTTCTTATAAAAGTTATTATCTTTTGCAATATTTGTAAGGAAGTCATATTTAGAATATAACTCCCTAAATTTAGGAATTATGTTATTGTTAATGATATTTTCGTATATGCTATTGTTTTTATAAATATTTTTAGCCATATAGGTAAAAGTATTCTTTTTATTGTCTAAAGTTGCTGGGAGAGTATTAGACTCAGCTAATATTGTAGAGATGGGTGTTGATTTTGTATAACCTAATACGATTCTTAAATTTTTATTAATTATTTGTTGCTTTATATTAAGTGAATTTTTGAAGTTTAGAGGAGTTATAATGTCCGCAAAACTAATTTTTGACTGTATTAAAGATTTAAATAAATTTAACATGATCTGGGGATGTGCTCCTCCTTTTTTGCTAGAAATAATTTTCAACAGATTAGAAGAATTATAAATTTCTTTATCTAATTTTTTGTAATCGTTTAATAATGATAATTTATTGTTGAAAGTTATTCCTAATACATTGATAATTTTTACTTCTTTTAATAAAGTATTGTTTATTTTGATCTTATAATTAGTGTTTTTATTTTTAAATAATCGAATATAAGAAGTTTTCTCAAAGTTAATATTAAGGTTTATTTTATTTAATTCCGAGTTTAGTTTATTTAATATGTAGTTACAGCAATCAAATGATAAAGATTCGTTAGAACTTTTAATCAAAATAGCCAGATCATCAGCAAATTGGTATATTGAAATGTTATTATTTTGAAGACTGTGGATATTTGAAGTATATATGTTGAATAAGGTTGGACTTAGACATGATCCTTGTGGAATGCCCTTGTTAGTTGTTTGTTTGATAATGTTGACACCGTTATTAAAAATAATTGTCCTGTTCGTTAGGTGTTGGTAAATCCAGTTAATAATATTGTCAGGTGTATCTATGTTAATGAGTTTATCTATGAGAGTATTTTTGTCAACATTGTCAAATGCTTTTTTTATATCAGTGGTTATTAATATTAAATTTTTATATTTTCTTTTTTCTTTAAAAATTTCCGAAAATAACTTGATGAAATAATCCGTGATGCTATAGCCCTTTCTGAAACCGAAGGAGTTTGGTGGAATAATCTTATTGATATTTAAATGTAATGTTAAGTCATCCAGAATCTTTTTATCAAAAATTTTGATATAGAGTTTTGAAGACAAATAGGTCTGTAGTTATCCGTATTTAAATCATCCTTATGTGGCTTTTTAATTGAAATAACTTTAAAGTATTTCCAACTCTCCGGATAAATATTGTTGTTGTAACTATTGTTTAAGTAGTTAACGATATAAGTTAATATATTGGGATTATTATCAATGATATTTTTGAGAACCTTAAAAGATAATTTATCATTACCAGGGGACGATTTAGCTTTACGTTTTATTATATTTAATATGTCATTATTATTAAATTTATTGTTATCAATATTCTCAGAAATCTTCATAGGAAGTTTTAAGTTTTCAAAGGAACTAGGAAAGTTAGTATTAATAAATTGTTTTGCCATATCGTGGTTTTCTAGCAAGTTGAAAGAAATAGATTTTTTGTTTCTTATCTTGTTGATTTTATTCCATAGATCCTTACTGTTGATATCTGTGTTTAAATTTTCGATGAAAGAATGCCAGGATTTTCTCTTGGCTTTCACAATTTCTTTTTTCAAGAGAGCTGTAGATTTTAATAAATCAACTGCAGTGAATAGATTTTTACATTTGTTGTAAATTTTTTGTTTATTAGATTTTATCTTCCATAGTCTGTTAAGAAGGGGATTCCACCAAGGTTTAGGGATGTTATATCTATTTATGTTAGTTAGTCTCGTGTTATTGTTAATTATGTTATTTATTAGATTTTCTATATTGTTATTATTGCCTAAATTATTAATTTTGTTAGTGTCATTAATAACACTAGACCAGTCGATAAGGTCTTTTTTGAGATATTTATTCAATTTCAAATCAATTAGAATAGGGAGATGGTCAGAGCCTATGAAATCATTAGAGACTTTCCATGATAATTTATCATAAATGTCAGAGGAGGATAAAGCAATATCAATCGCCGAACTGGAATTATTTCTGAAGTTGAATCTTGTATGATTGCCGTTGTTAAGGATGTGGAAATTACTATTACTGATGATGCTAGCTATTTGATTACCTTTTCTATTGTTTTTTGAAGAAGAGTCCCAAAGATTATTGTGAGCATTTATGTCACCGACGATTATGGTGTTTGTATGGTTATTGAAGTGTTGAATCATATTATTAAAATCCCTTACATCTAAAGTGTAGTTATTATTCGGGGGGTTATAAAAATTTATCAGGTTTAAAGAAAAGTTTTTATATTTAATATTGATGTATAAAAATTCAAAATGGTTAGAGTTAAAGTTAAAGTTTATATCAATTTTTTTGAATGCTATTTTTTTATGTGTAAAAAAGGCCAAACCACCATATCCATCGTTTCTGTTTTTAGAAATTAGGTTATAGTTTTTTAAACGAATGTTGTCATTATCATTTAGCCAAGTTTCATTTAGAATTGCTATGTCAATTTTATTATTATTCATGAAAACGTCTAATAGGTTAAAATTACTTTTTAGGCTTCTTATATTTAATTGTAATATTTTTAGATATTCCATAAATTATTTCAATTTTAGATTACTGATGGCATCTTTAATGTCCATCATTAATGCATCAGTTATATCGTATGGTTTGTTGCTGATTTTAAAAATTTTATCTAAAATTGAGCTATAATAGTCAATTTTTGATTTTTGGTTTTTTATTATGATATCATAATTTTGAACTTTATTGATCCAAAAGTTGGGAGTATTTGAATTATTATCATTTTTATTAATAGAAGGAAAATCTGATGAATTTAAATTTAATGATTTATCTTTCGGAAATAAGATATTTTTTGCTTGTATGAATGAAATTTTATTTTTAATTGCATGTAATTTTATTTTGATTTGATTTTTCTTTTCTGAACAATTTTTCGAGTTTGTAAAATGTGAGTCGTTATCGCAGAAATTACAAATGGGTTCCATAACACAATCATGGGTATCGTCATCGGTAATGTCCTTAGTACATTTCATACATTTGACTTTTTTGGATTTACAGAATTTTTTGATGTGTCCGTAGTTGAGACACTTACCACAAAATTTGATCCTTGGAATAAAGACATTAACTCTGATCTTGACACCGTAAAAATAAATAAATTTTGGAAGCTCATTATTTCTGAATTCGATTTTTAAAGTATTTGAATTTTTTAACGTTTTATTATTAAAATCCCAAATTTTTATTATTTCTAGGTTTGTAATATTGCAATCACAACTCACATTTTTTGAAATTTCATCTATATCGAAGTCATCCAAAAGACCCTTTATTGTACCAACAACTTTAATATATGCGTAAGGAATAAATGGTTTATAATCTTTACTCAGTAAAATAATGTTAATCGGATCATCTTTATGAATACATTTATTTGCTATGTTATATGCATTAAATTCTACTCTAGCTAGTTTTTTATTAATTTCTATTATATCTAATGGCTTAATATTGTTTTGTAAGAATATTTTTGATAATATTATTGATAAACATTTTTTTGGGTTTTTACTACTAATTAATACGTAAAAGGGGCCTTTGTCTTTGTTGTTGTATAAATTGACCTCCATTTTGTTATTAAGTGTATTAGCATTATTGGCATTTTCTGTAGGTGTATTCAAATTATTGGTTGGTAAATTTTGGGGATTAACGCTTAAATTATTATTATTCTTATTATTAAGTTTCACCATTTTCGATAATTTTTCGTCGAAATTATTTACAAGTTTTCTTTTTTGCTTAGAGCAATCATCACTGAAGCCCAAAAAATCATTGTCTTTATTATTTTCTTTTTCTAGAATCAATGGAAGGCGAGTGACGCCTTCCACCTTAGCAACACTGTCACTATCCACTGTTTTTCTTTTTTATAGTTTATAAAACACTAAATTAATTATAAAATCACTCGAAAGAATGTAAAATTATAACACCAAATATAAAATCAACAAAATTAATTTAAAAATAATAAAATAACTTTATTTAATAAAATTTTAAGTCAAAACACACGTGCAGCTCTGACGACGTATTTCGCTTGATGAAAACAACATTTTATTTGAAAAAACATATATTTCAATAATTATCATACTACAAGAACAATGTTGCTCCTTGTTTTGTCAAAAACGTTAAACTATTTAACAGGTACACATACACAACCCATACACAGCTATCGGTTCGGTACTATAACAGCACAGCACACAATTTACAGAGCATTCACAATGAAAAAACTTTTTACTTACAGGTTTGTATGAATTTCCAACATAACGAGCAAAAATTTTTGTTGGAAATTCATACAAACCTGTAAGTAAAAAGTCAAAAGTTTTTGCATTGTGAATGCTCTGTTAATCTTTATTCTGTGGTACTAATGTCAAATGTTATAAATCTGTGATTCACAGAGTTGTTTCCATATTGATATACCATTATATACCCCAAACACATTGAGTACGTTTATTGTCAGAGTCGAGTCATCTTTTAGTTAACTTTGGATCATCTTGTAGTTATCTTTTTTAGCGTTTATACTGCAGAGTCAAATCGTAGTCGAGTCGAAACTAGGTTGAAACCGAGTCAGAAACGTCAAAAAAAAATCATAATTTTTATTTTCAATAAAAATTATGATTATTAAAATTATGATTAAAGCAATTTATTTTACAAGTTTGCAGTATACAAAATTACAGAAACACAAAAATCGGAGATGCGCACACGAATTAAGAAATCAAAATGGTGTCTTTTTATTATTATTTTTTGTTGTTTTTATTTTTCGACTCGACTCCGTTTATAGTGGATGATTTTAGAGTTAACTCGACTCGACCCTAGAAATTTTTTAGGTCGAGTCGAGTTAACTACAAGATGACTCGACTCCGTTTATAGTAAAAGATAACCTAGGTTCAAACCAGGTTGAACCCTAAGCATAAACGTACTCATACTTAGGTTATCTTTTACTATAAACGGAGTGGAGTCATCTTGCAGTTAACTCAACTCGACCTAAAAAATTTCTAGGGTCGAGTCGAGTTAACTCTAAAAACATCCACTATAAACGGAGTCGAGTCGAAAAATAAAAACAAAAAATAATAATAAAAAGACGCTATTTTGATTTCTTAATTCGTGTGCGTATCTCCAATTTTTATGTGGCAATAAAACTTTGTTATTTTGTTTTTATAAAATTCAGAAAATAATACAAGAAAAACTTATGAACATAAGATAGTAAATGATTTTTTTTTGACGTTTCTGATTCGGTTTCAACCTAGTTTCGACTCGACTACGATTTGACTCTGCAGTATAAACGCTAAAAAAGATAACTACAAAATGATCCAAAGTTAACTGATGCTGTGTTTCTTATTTCTGATCTAATCAATCTGATTGATCTGAATACTAAAAAGTTGTGTTTTTACATTGCTTTTTAGTACTCAGATCGATCAGGGGTGAGATGTTGTAACCATCACGTTTTTCGCTTCGATGCATTTTCGATAGAATAACGGTATTTTAGAACTAAATTGTTTTAAAATTTTATATTTTTAACAAAGCAGTACCGTTATTCTATCGAAAATGCATCGAAGCGAAAAACGTGATGGTTACAACATCTCACCCCAGATCAATTAGATCGGAAATAAGAAACACAGCATAAAAGATGACTCGGCGCTGAGCATAAACGTACTCATTGAAGGTTATCTGAAAGTAGTCTGAAGCCGCGGCTACACGAATGGAAAATGACGACCAACATTGGCCCAATGTGATTTGTCAAATGTTGGTGAAATAAAATTTGACTGTCTACACGATTTGCCCAATGTTCATTTTTCGAATGGCTACCCTAATGAATACGTTTATGCTCAGAGTCGAGTCATCTTTTAGTTAACTTTGGATCATCTTGTAGTTATCTTTTTTAGCGTTTATACTGCAGAGTCAAATCGTAGTCGAGTCGAAACTAGGTTGAAACCGAGTCAGAAACGTCAAAAAAAAATCATTTACTATCGTATGTTTATATGTTTTTCTTGTACATATTATTTTCTGAATTTTATAAAAATAAAATAACAAAGTTTTATTGCCACACAAAAATCGGAGATTCGCACACGAATTAAGAAATCAAAATGGTGTCTTTTTATTACTATTTTTTTGTTGTTTTTATTTTTCGACTCGACTCCGTTTATACTCGTAGTGAAGGTTTTTAGAGTTAACTCGACTCGACCCTAGAAATTTTTTAGGTCGAGTCGAGTTAACTACAAGTTGACTTGACTCCGTTTATAGTAAAAGTTAACCTAGGTTCAAACCAGGTTGAACCCTAAGCATAAACGTACTCAATGTATAACCAATTTTGGTGGTTTATATATTGATATTTATCACTAGTTGTCACTACTAGTCATACATTAATTACAATATCTCCCACAAGATAGAAGCCAATGCAAACATATTGCTTTAACTGCACTTCGAGCTTATTTTTATGTTTACAGTGTTTTAAATCCCAAATTTCGGGATAATTTTGATATAAATTTTTAAATTCTAGCACAAACTCAGTCGACCAGTCAAATTCCATTTTGATTTATTTGTTTATAAATAATAAAATATAATGACATCTACAGTTGTATTTAGTGACATCTGCGGTTAAGTATTCAAAAATACATTTTTCTCACCAATCGTGTAGACGAAGTACCAATATACACTCCAACATTGGTAGTTTCCTTTGATCTTTTTATAAAAACCGCCTATTGAGCGAATGGTTACCAATGTTGGACCAATATAACCTTCATTTGTATTTGTTTTTTTTTCTGTCTACACGATTGGTTTTTTGGACAAATCTCCAACGTTGGTCTACATTTTCCATTCGTGTAGCCGCGGCATGAGTTCGGTAAATTTTGTTGGTTGAGTCACTTTGTGTGTTGAGTTAAATATGTAAACTTGAATTTAGTTAAATTGACAGATTTTTTCATAATTACTGTTTTCCATTGGAAACAATTTGCTACTGCCAAGTACTTGTGAGTAGATGTTCAATGGAACGCAAATTTTTGTGACAGTAGTAAAACATAACCTCAATTTAAATAAAACTGCTAGATTTGAATAAAAAATACGTTGTTCTATTAATAATAATAAGTAATAAAACATTAAACAACAAAATAATTAGAATATTTTTACGATTTAAAAATTGCGCGTCGTATCACAAACATAAACAAATTTTTTTTGTTTTTAACCCTAATTAAACTAACATATTTTTGTTATGTCAGTAAATTCAAATTCTAATCAAATAATTTACGAATTTTTTTTCAGATAATGATTAGATGTCAAGTACGTTGTATGGAAATGTTTTAAAATAAAATACATACAAGTTTATAACTAAATGAACATTATTTTGAAAATCGATGCATTTATCAAACGAGCCAAAAAGGGACACCTTGGTTGGATTAGGGTTAAAAAATGACGTTTTACACAACCAAATTGGTATAGAGCCATCTATTAGATTTTTTTTAAACTAAAATCCCTCTTTCGTCGTTAATTATATGCGTAACTACTTCTAACAACTACACCATCACTTGAGCATGAGTAGTTGCGAGTAGATACAAGTACTTGTGAGTAGTTTGCTAACGGCAATGGAACACGCTTAATGTTAAAAAGGCAAAAGTTTTTTATACATTTTCGAAGTGGTTTTCAAATAATTTTAAATAATTTTTTAATAATTTAAATGTAATTTTAGAACAAAGTGACATTTGAACTGTCAGCTCAGATCAAATAAAAAAGTCCCATGTAAACACCAACCCAAATTTCTCTTTAGTATTTATCATTCCAATTTTTGTTTAGTGATACTTTATCGATGTAAGGTTAAGGAAAAGTACGCAAAAAAAAGAGATGACAATAGAAAAAGCGTAATCAAAAAGCGAAATAGAGTACTGACGTACTTTTGCATGCCATGGTTGACCGGATGTCTCGATACAATGCGTGATGTTGTGCTTCACAGTCGATTCACGAGTTACTGTCTTGAATTCGTTTAGTAGTCCCAGAATCTCGGGAAGTGTTGAATCGGACTTTATTGTTGTAATCCATTATGAAGGAATTTGAATTGGCTCTCCTTTGCTGTCGAGGTTCGTGTTGGGGTTGATGAGCTTGTTATTTTTAATGTCGACCAATAAACCGAAATGTGATAGGAAGTGTAACACCCTATACACATAAAAATTACTCACCCGTGGTGCCATCTATTATGGGCACGAAAAACCTAATTAAATAAACTTACAAATAATATGGAAAAGAAATGTAGAAAAAAACGAAAAAAGGAAAAAGAAAAAAAAAGCGTAGCGTCCATCGAAGAAGAAAGTCACGCGGTGATAAAATTAAAATAAAAAAATAAAATAAAAGTAAAACAACAATTTAGTTTGATTTATAGTAAAGTAATAAAGTAATAAATAAATTATTGATTATATAAATAATAGTAATTAGTATAATTACTAAATTTTGGTGGGTTAACCTACAAAATAATTGGCGCACAACGAAGGCAACGCCTTATACCGAGCCCCTTGGCGTCTCACACTGTTTTTTCACAAATAAGCGTCACACACGTAATAAATTGGTGGTCTTTAAACAGGAAATGTGTTACAGAAGTCAGCTCCAAGAATACACCGATCGACTTTTGCTATGATGAACTTCCATGTCAATTGTCTATGAAGACCTATGTTGAGAGTGAGGTTTTTGCAACCGTATGTATTAATCGTTGTAGCGTTCGCCGCGAACAATTTAAACGTGGACGAATTGGACTTTTCGAGGTTTGATGGTGGTATTACTGAATCCTCGGCGCTTGTGTCGATCAAGAATTGTAGCTTGTTTTGTGAATCGACTATGATTAGGCGGCTGTTTGAAATTTGGCTACCGTCACTTACCGCGTGAAGTGCGGTGCCTAACGGTTTTCCGGATTCGTTGTCGTTTGGTTCGCTTCGTTAAAGTAGCATGGTTTTAGACACCTTCGCGCTTGAAACCCGTATTTGTGATGATACCAGCAATTCGGATGTTTTGCCACTTGTTCTTTGATCGCAAACTGCTGCGCTGACGATTGTTGTCATTGGTCCTGGGGCTTTGCGAACGTCCGCGGGATGATTTATTTTTAGATTTCTTGAAATGACCGAACAGTTCTTCCACTCGTTGTGTTAGGATGTTGATCTGAGTTGTTAAATTGTTTTGTACTCTGTCGTCGTCTTGTGTCGAGGCTTTCAGTTTGAAAATACTAGCCGGTTTTTGTACGTCGACTATTTTGTCTGCAGCGTTTGCAATAAGTTTCTGAAGGTTCGAATCATCCATGCAATATAAAATTTCTTGGGCATGTGTTGGGAGTCGCTGTAACCACAGATTTTTTAAAACTGGCTCAGTAACCTGACTAATAGATAGTGTTTCCATTTCCGTCAGTTGAGATGGTTTTTTATCGCCGAGCTGCAGTCCTGATAGGAGTCGATCGATTTTTATTTTTGCTGATTCGCTTAAGCGTTCGATTATGACCTTTTTAATGTTTCGTATTTGTCGCTCTTTGGCGGTGCGAGAATTTGATCGCGCACACATTTCACTGTTTCTGGATTGAGAGCTGCAATAAGATGTCCGTATTTGGTGGAATCGGCTGAAATAGCACCAATTTCAAATTGTGCTTCCAACTGTGTAAACCAAATTTCTGGGTCGTCTCGATTGAAAGGTGCGTATTTTATTGACACCTTGTAGACATTAGATGTCCCAATTATTTTGGGTTTCGCTGCACCGTTGTTTTCGTCGCACTCATTTGGGAATCGTTAAAACAATTAAAAAAATATTTAAATCCGAACTGATTTTATTGTTTAATCACGTCGGGGTCATCAATGTGGGTGTGTTGATGTGAGTTTTAATGTTATGTGTTCCCTCTATTAACACTCCACTATATTTGCAAGGTTATGTTCACTACACGTGTTTTATATTAATCCGAAAATGAATTACACCAATTGTTGTTTTGTTGTTGGTATTTTATTCACCAGTTAAGCGACATTCATTTATTTATTTATTTAATTAATTATTAATATTTTATTAAGAATTACAGATATAATCAAAACGTTGATTAGTTTGCAGCCATCTTATTTCGCCGTTTTTATTCGCTCTCTCCTTCCTTTTTTTTCACTTCTGATCTTTTAATCTTGTCATTTTGAATCACGTCATTTAAGAATTACGTGGTTTTAGAATACCGTGGTTTTATCAACCCAGTAAACCGAAAAAGGTGATGCCAATTTTACTTGCATCGACGGTAGTTTTGCCGCCACACCTTCAACAAAAAACCAGCAACTCATCAAATATACAACAACAACTACCAGTAGCGCAAAGACACAGCTTCATAACAACAACTAGCATTTGCATATAATCTCAAAAAGTCACACGCTAAAAAATTGCCAACCCTTTTAGATCCTTAGTGTAATAGACAGAAACCAGATAATAATGTTACCCAAGTTATGCAGCAAATGCTTTTTAGCCAACCATAAAACACATTACTGTAGCAAAGGTACAACATGTGAACCGTGCGGCGGATACCATCACACGCTGCTCCTTATCAAAAAAGAAATCGAGAGAGCCCACCTGTAGCTCCAAACAATATCTGCGGGGAGTAAGACTGACGAGTGACACAGAAAGACAAGTGCACTCATACTAAAAAATGTAACAAAACCATTGCCGAACAACAAACTAATTGAATTAGACGACATCAAACTAAACCAAGTCCTACTGGCCAACCCAACCTTATTCTTGCCTTACCCCAATTGTTATTCTAATTAGAGCTGATGTATGTGCAGAGATCATATAAGAAGGATTAAATAGAGAAGAGACATTCACAACCAGTGAATAGCATCAAAATCTTATTTAGGGTGGATCATCTCAGGTCGGATAAATAAAAAACCAGATTTTCCTGTGAAGGATCTCAACAGCCTTGTCACAACAGCCAACAATGACAGACAGCTAAAACAACTATAGCCATTAGAAGAATTATAGTTGATAGTGTGCTTACTGCCGAAAGGACAAAATCTGAAAAACACTACCAGAGGACACACAGAATATAGGATTACATTCAACAGCCCAATGCAATAACAATCACTGGGAGAATCCAAAAACAGACCAATAACCAGATTAATTCATATGAAGAAGCGATTAAAAAACATAAAGATTTTAAAAACTGCTACCAGGTTTTCTGAAAAGGAGCAAATTCAAACTTACATACTAAAAACTGTAACTTACGGTAGCAATAGATGACTTCAGTCACTCAAAGACTTCTATTTTACTTTAGAAGAATCAATTGTTGCTCATAACCAACTATATTTCACTATTACAAGGAGGCGGATTCAAGTTGAGAAAATGGAACAGCAACAATAAGGCAATATTTACCCGAGGACCTCAAAGAATTAGGCCTACACCCAATTAAGTTTGACACTACAACATGTTCCATATAAAAGTAAAAATGCCACTAACCGAATTATATCGTGGTTTGTGGCCGATATAATAAATTTATTTTTTTTACGGAGCGACCAATGTTATTTTATTCAGCGTAATGTGGTATTTAAATAAAAAAAATAATATAATATTCGATTTTTGTTTGTACTTTATTTCACTTAAACTGTATAATGTTTGAAAAAGGAATGAACAACTAATTATATTACATGAGAGTATTTATATGAGATTATACAATAATGAAAAGATTGTGTTTATGTAACATATGGTATGATTATTATATTTTATTTTTCTGTTGATATGCATGATCACAAAAAGGGTTTTATTGTTTTTATTTTATTTTTCTGTTGATATGCATGATCACAAAAAGGGTTTTATTGTTTTTGTTTTATTTTTGTGTTGATAAAATATTGATTTAATCTTATCTTTCCTATTCCTATTTCCTTTGTTTATGTTATATTTATGTATGAATATAATATATACTATGTAATACAATATATTGTATTGATAACATTGATTATATTATTGATTCGTGTTAGGATTAACATGTGTTGTTGGATGATGCGGATGTAACTCCTCCCTCCTTAAGTTCGATCTCGTCCTCGAGAGTGGCTGCAATTTTCTTTGATAAGGATTTGAAAAATACGTTGCTTCTGCAAGTATAATAAATGATTAATGCGAGTACTATAATTATAATAATGGTTCCAAATGATATTGAGTGATATGTTACTCGTAGCCTTCTTTCAACTTCTTCTGCGTAATTTTGTTGGGCTGATTGTATTTTTTCGAAGTTTTTTAATTTTTCGAGATTTTTGAAGTTATGCTGTTTAAGTTTTGGTAAATCGATGTATTCTTCCATTATTGTTGTTACGTTAATATTATCCATTGGTTGAATGATGTTTATTTTGTGTTTTTTTATTGTGATGTCATTTGTGAATATGCTTTCATTAATTGTGAGTGTGCAGTTATGAAATTTGATTAATTTCCGCCCTAATATTTGTTTAGGTGCGTTTTTACATGTTGATGAAATACTCGTTCCGTTTTTGGTTGATATGTATAAATACCCTGGTTGTAAATGGTCGATGTTATCCGTTTGATGAATTTCCTTTGTTTCGCATAGTGCTTCATTTTTAAAAATCATGTTGTGTATACATATATTTGGATTTTTTATTAATGTTTGCTCGTGGCAAAAATATATTTGTTCAATTATAAAGCATGGTTTGGTAATTTCCATATAGGTTTTTGGATTTAGGACAATTTGATTAGTATTTATGTTTATTAATTGATTATTTTGAATAGGTATAGGTTTAATATAGTAATATGTTAATGATTCTTTACAAAATTCTGGTACTTGGATTATGATGATTAGATTCGTATCGTTGTAGTAGGCTTGTATTCCTAGTAATGAGTAAATTTGTTCTTCCGATTTTAAATATATTGAATTATTAATTAGATGTTGATTTATGTCATATAGCTCATGATTATCTAATATGTGCGTTGAGATTACTTGAATTTTAGCGAACGTAATAATCTCGTGTATTTTGTTAATTTGGTCTTTCATTAGGTTTATATTAAAATCTAGTGTTAATCCGTAGTCTTGTATTTGATGGTTTATCCATACTGATAAATTTGCTTTTTGTGCATCTACTGCCATATTATGCCTCATTGCTGTCATAGTTTTATCTATAAATTGTGTGATGTTTTCAAATCTGTCTATCATGTCTTGATTTAGTTTTATTTGTTCCTGAAATTGCTCGTGTATTGTATATGAGACGTTATCTAATTTCATTATTGCGTTTTTCAAATATACAAAATCGTTATTATCTAAATTTCCTGTTATAGATTTAATTAATGTCCCTAGAGGGTTAAAGATTCCTCGTTTGGGTCGTTCTAGAGTTATTGGTAAAATTGATTTTAAATCTTTTTCAAGTTGTATATATTTTTGTCTTGCTATATTCGTTATTGTTTTCGGAAAGTTGTTCGGTATTAATATAAGTTCTTCTAACCAATTTATTGAAATGTTAATATTTTCTAAATTTGATTTAAGATCTTGTAATTCTATTAGATGTATAAGTTTTTTATATGATGTTATTATTCTTGCCTCGGCTATCTCGAGTGTTATTAAACCTTTGTTGTTTATCATATCAAATATTTCAATTGATTGTGACAGGATACAGATTGGTAACCTGTAATGATAATTTTAATTTTTAATTTTACTTTTGTGTACCTTTCTTTTATTAGTGGTAACGGTTATTCCATTATCTTGGAGGACTTTATGTTTGATGTTTATTGGTTTTAATTTATTTCTTGTATTAATTTTTTCAAATATAGTTTGATCTTTTTCAAAAGTTTGGGGATCTATCCTATCCTTATTTATTCTATTTAATATTTTATTTTTATTCTTAAAATTAAATTCTCTAATAATATTTTTGATTGAGTTATATTTATCTTTGGTTTCTTTAAGATAATCTGAGGTTGGAATTATATTTATATCGGGTAAATTGTTGATTAACATATAACCTCGATGTATTTCGAATGGTTTAACACCTATTGATGAATGTATTGAATTATTGTAAATTAAAAGAGACTTATTTAATAATGGTATAATTTCTATTGTCTTATTTTCATAAAATATTATACGACTAATTTCCGTGATTGTGGAATGGAAACGTTCAATTGGGCTATTTCCCGTTGAAGATTTTGCTGTTGTAACATGTGTTTCAATGTCAAATGCGGAAAAAAATTCTTTAATTTTGTTTGAGGTAAATTCTCCTGCGTTATCAAATACAATTTGTTTTGGTATTCCTTCCCGTGAAAATATCTGTTCAAGGGTTTGAATTACTGTTGAGGTTGTTCTGTCTTTCAGAAATTCCATCATTGCATATTTTGAGAATTTGTCAATGATAGTTAAGAAAATATGTCCTTTCATGGAAAATGTGTCCATATGCCATATTTCTAGGGGAGAATTTGGCGAAATTGTTTCTTGAAATTTGATATTATTAGTTTTTCTATCGTATTTGTTTAAGTTACATATTTCACATTGTGAGATATAATTTGTGATTGTTTCTCTCATTAGAGGAAAATAATATTTGCGAGAAATTTGTGCGAGATTTTCATTAACACCACGATGCCCATTATTATGTGTTTTAATTATTACTTCAACTTTCTTTATATCATCTGATAAATCTATTTTTAGTTTTTTAGAACGAATTATTTTTAAATTTGACTCTTTAAAATGTTGTTTAAAGATTTGATTAATTAAGATAAAATTTTCATCATTACAATATAGCACTGTAACTTTTTTTGACCTTAAATATTTAGTAAATATGTTTATTATATCTTCCTTATGGAATATATTTTTCCTAACTTTAATTCTTTTATATGATTCATGTATAATTGTTAAGGTTTCTTTCACTACACTATGGTTATCGTCGACTATAATCCATAATTGATTTGGGAAAGAGTTTATACATCTGTTTGTTTCTTGAATAATATAATTTTTTATTTTTTCTTTGCTTATTTGGCCTATATCTATGTTATTTAATTCATTAATTTTTTCTTTTAATTCATTATCATCCTCATTCGCATCTTCTTGTGTCGAAAGGGTATTTATTATTAATTCATTTTTATTTGTCTTACTAACTAGCTCAAATTCTTTGTTTCTATTCTTAAAATTATTTATATCATTAAATTCTATTCGTGAGAGGCAGTCAGCATTTGTATTTGCTGTTCCTTTTTTGTAAAATATTTCAAAGTTATAATTTTCTAATTCCATTTTCCATCTCATCATTTTTGATGTTGGATCCTTCAAGCCAAATAGATATGTTAGTGGTTTATGGTCAGTTATAATTTTAAATTTTTTACCGTACAGGTATTGTCTGAAATACTTAATTGCCCAGACTATAGCTAGACATTCTTTATCGATTGTGCTATAATGTACTTCAGCTTTATTTAGAGTTCGCGATGCATATGCAATAGGTAAATCTTTTCCTATTTCACCTTGTGAGAGAACTGCTCCTAATGCAAGATTTGATGCGTCGGTAGTCAGTATAAATTCTTTATCAAAATTTGGGTATTGGAGTATGGGATGAGATGTGAGAAGTGTTTTACATTTCTCAAAACAATTTATAAATTCTTTGTCATGGACAATTTTTGCGTCTTTCTTCAGACATTTAGTTAGGGGGGTCGTTATTTTGGCGAAATCTTTTATGAATCTTCTATAATATGACATTAACCCTAAGAATGATTTAATTTGTGTGTAAGTTTTGGGTATTGGAAAATTTTGAATTACTTTTGTTTTTTCTGGATTAGGTTCCACGCCATGTGGTGATACCATGTGTCCTAGATATTTGACTTTTTGTTGAAGAAATTGTGATTTTTCAATTTTTATTTTTAAATTAGATTCTTTTAATTTTTTCAAAATACTTTCTATGTGTTTCATGTGTTCTTCTATACTTGAACTATATATGAGAATATCGTCCATATAGACGATTGCACATTTACCTATTAAGTTGCCTAATATATTATTCATAACCCGTTGAAAGGTTGAGGGTGCATTTTTTAAACCGAAAGGCATTCGAGTAAATTCGAAATGTCCTGTATCTGTTGAAAATGCTGTTTTATCGATGGAATTTGGTTCCATGGCTATTTGATGAAAACCTGCTTGTAAATCTATTACTGAAAAATATTTGGCTTTCCCTAGTCTATCAAGTGTGTCATTTATGTTTGGTAAGGGATATTTATCTTCTATCGTTTTTTCGTTGAGTTTTCTAAAATCTATAACCATACGGAATTGTTTTGGTTCTCCGGGTTTAGTATGTTTAGGTACCAGAAATGCTGGTGATGACCACGGGGATATACTATTTTGTATTATTCCTTGATTAAATAAATCATTTATTTGTTTATTTAGTTCTTCCTTTTGCGTATGAGGACATTTGTATGCTCTCTGGAAACTGGGTTTATTATCTAAAACTTTAATTTCATGTTGAATTTGGTTACTACATGTTAGATTTTGTTCTTCATTGAAGAAAAGGTATTGATATTTGTTTAATAAATTTGTTATAAGTTGTTTATCGTATTTATTACAATCTCCTATATTGTAATTATTATTAATTTTATTAACTGGGTTTTCAATCATTTCTATGTTATTTACTATGTCGTATTGTAATGGTTCGACATTTAATTGTTTCATTAAAAAAAATTCTTGTGGATTTTTTGAAATATTTGTGATTTCGACATATGCTTCGTAGTTTTTAGTAAAATATATTCCTTCTTGGATATACAAATGATTTTTAATTTTTATTGGATTTAGGTAAAAATTTCCTTGTTTTAATGTAACTGGAATTTTAATGTAAGTTGTGGAATGTGGTGAAACCATTTTAGGTGGTATACATGAAGTTACTTTATCTAATAAGGGGAATTTAAAATTGTCACTGATTAATAATTTTTCAGTGTATATTATGTTAGCATTTAATTGTTGGATTCCATCGGATCCTAATAGTCCATCGTAATGGGCTTTTAAATCTAGAATGTAGAATTCTAGAGAGATTGGGAATTCAAGAAATTTAATATTTGTTTTTCCTTCTGTTTGGGAAAAACCATTAATGGATTTTATAATTTTTATTTTAGGAATGATGTTTTGTATTTCTACAAAATCGGGATTTATGTAGTTTTTGTTTGATCCGGTATCGATCAATAAGCGAATTTGTTGTGAATTTATGGTAACGATTATAAATGGTAGATCTTTTAATTTTGATCTTGTTCCAAGGCTTGTATTTGAAAATTTTCCTCTGGAGGGAATGTAATTGTTTGAATATTTTGATCTAGATTATAATTTCTAGTTGTTGATTGAGAGTTATTTTGTGGACCATTTTGGGGTTCCTGTTTTATTTGAGGCAAATTACGATAATTATTTTTTTGATAGTTATTATAAGAATTACGATAAAAATTTTGATTTTGGGGAAAATTGTTTTGACTAGGATAATTGTTCCTAAATGATGAATTTTGGTAATTAAACCTTGGGGTTTGAAATTGAGTTTGATCATTGAATTGTAATTGTCTATAATTTCTTTGAAATTGAGGTCTTTGGAAACCTTGATGAAAATTTCTATGTTGGGGAATTTGATATTTTGGGTAATTAACCACTTTAAATCTTAATAAATTTTGAATATTTAACTGTTCACGAATTATATTGTTTGCATCGAGTAATGATTTTGGAGCTCGTGCGCATAGTGTTGTTTTAAATGGTTCTTTGATACCATTTATTAAAATATTTAGACATTTGTCTCTGTATGTTGAGAGAAATGCTTCTCTGACATCCTCGTCTTCATGTTGCATTGTTACTTGGTTAGCAATTAGTGCATTAATTGAGACAATTTTATTATATAAAACTAACGGCTCTAAATTTTGTTGTATTAAACTGAATAATTCTAGTTCTAGAGTTACAATATCTCTAGTATCGGAGTATTTGTTTATTAAATGATTTTTTATTTCTTGCCAATCTGTTGGCACGTTATACGTTACTAAAGATTCATTTGCTTTTCCCTGAATTTTGTTCCTGATATTTTCTATAATAATTTCGTATTCTTGTGTATCTTTTATCATATAGCAATGATTTAGTACCTGTTCTACTGTTTGAATGAATGAGTAAACTTCGTTTCTGTTTCCATTGAAGTATTGAATTTCCCTAGTAATACTATTTACTTTAAATAAATTTACTACTTCTTCAACTTTATTAATCGGTGTTATAGTTTCACTATTTTTATTACTCTGATTAGCTACTCTAGATAGATCTTGATTTGAGGAGTTCGGATCAGGTGACATGGTAATTTCGTTTTTATTTCGATTTATTTGTTTATTAGTTTTGATTCCAAATTTTTCTTTTAACTGATTTATTATTTTTTCGGTCTTGGCAATTTTAGCAATGTCTTCTGAAGTCCGTTTTGCTAATGATTTTTTTTTTAAACTTTGTAGGTAACTTTTTAATATTTTTAATTTAATTTTTAGAGGATCAGACATTTATCTAATTAATAATTCAAAGAATTTGAGGTTTCCAATTTACTAAATTGGTAAATTTTAAGAGTTGTGGTAATTTTCTTACCGCTCTATAATAATAGGTTATTCTGTTTTTCACAGGCCTATTGAAATTTTGATTTTTATACGCGTTAAAATTTCGAAAGACTACGACGACATTAATTCTAATTGTCGGGTTACCCCTTTTTTTTACAGAATTTTATACAGAATATCAACACTTTTCACTTGTTAGTAATAAGTAAATGGAAATGGAAATTACTTACATGAATATTATAATGAACTTCATATTTTCGTGGTGATCAGTCACAGGATACGTTGTCCAAATTTTGTGTTGGTTTTTTTTTTATTTAAACTTTTGTATTATAATCGTTGTGCTTGCCACTAGTGGGGCTGTGTCCAACAATTTATTTTACTTATTTACACTGATTTTAACACTTTTCCGAAACTGCGCCAATTATATCGTGGTTTGTGGCCGATATAATAAATTTATTTTTTTTACGGAGCGACCAATGTTATTTTATTCAGCGTAATGTGGTATTTAAATAAAAAAAATAATATAATATTCGATTTTTGTTTGTACTTTATTTCACTTAAACTGTATAATGTTTGAAAAAGGAATGAACAACTAATTATATTACATGAGAGTATTTATATGAGATTATACAATAATGAAAAGATTGTGTTTATGTAACATATGGTATGATTATTATATTTTATTTTTCTGTTGATATGCATGATCACAAAAAGGGTTTTATTGTTTTTATTTTATTTTTCTGTTGATATGCATGATCACAAAAAGGGTTTTATTGTTTTTGTTTTATTTTTGTGTTGATAAAATATTGATTTAATCTTATCTTTCCTATTCCTATTTCCTTTGTTTATGTTATATTTATGTATGAATATAATATATACTATGTAATACAATATATTGTATTGATAACATTGATTATATTATTGATTCGTGTTAGGATTAACATGTGTTGTTGGATGATGCGGATGTAACTACCGATCCAAAAATAACAAAACACAACTTAGTATCAGAAGCGTCAAAGGTTTTCGATCCATCAGGATGGCTAGTGTCTATAGTAATTAGAGATCGGAATCGACTGGAATACTAAGGTTCACCCAATTATAGAAGAAAAATGGCTCAGCTACAAACAAGAATTACCACTTTTAGAAGGAATTACGATAAATCGCTGGGTAAACTACATGAAAAATGCAACAATTGAATTACATGGCTTTTGTGATGCGCCCAGTCAAACCTACGCTGCAATAGTTTACATCAAAGGTGTAACACGAATTATCGTAGCAAAAACCAAGGTTGGAATTAAGCTCGGTATTACTATTGAGGCAAATCAAAGTAAAAGGTGCTTTAAAACCAAACAACGAGGCAAACATAATCTGCTGGACTGACTCGACAGTTTTAGGCTTGATAAAGGGCAAACCACAAATCGATCACAAATCCCAGCCAATGTTGTCCTGTGATTTCGAATGAAAATCTAGCCGATTGCGCATCAAGAGGGATTGATCCCAGCCATAGGCTAAATCACACACTATGGTGAAAAGGTTCGACATGGTTAAAGTTTACAACATATCCAATAATCAACTTAAATATTCAAGGACTACAGCTAGCTACAAGCACCGAAAGAAAGCCAGTTCAAGCGCTCATCACAACAATAAAGGACTCTACACTCTACAATCGATTTCAATAGGTTCGCATCGTTACGGAAAAGAAAGAGGAAAACAACCGGAAGAGTTAAAAACAGCAGCAAAACAGCCATCAAGATAGTTAAGACAGTTGACTTCAAAGATGAAATGAAGCAAGAAAGAAACAGCCACTATCATAAAGGAGCAAAATAATAACATTAAATCTTTTCGTTGCCGGAGATGTTGGCGGCAGACTATATTTATTCTTCTACTTAAGTGGACTGTTTTAATAAATCTTTCGTTAATTTCTTGGTTTTTTTATTTTTCCTTTATTTTTAACTTAGGAGGACGCTTATAACAATTTCAACCTTTTTTTTCTCCTTCGTTTTACATACTCTCTATTTTAGAACACACCATCAAGATGGCGACTTAATTCAACATTTTTTTTTTTTTTTTTTTTCGTCCCTGCCCAAAAGCGGCTAGCACTACGACCTAAAAGATCTTTTGTGCTGTTGGGTACTGTTACTCCAGGAGCTTCTCCACCTCTCTAATAAAGGCGAGAATGCTGTTTATAGAGGCCAATTTACATTTCTCCGGGGTCAGATACCTCTCTTCAAAATGAATCCACCTCCGTGTGCACAGAGCAACACACTCACATAGTATGTGTTCTGCGGTTTCTGTTTCTTCCAAACAGAGTCGGCACTCCGTCTCTGTGGACAGGTTCATTTTGTTCAAATGATATCTCAGGTTACAGTGACCTGAGAGAAAACTCACAAGTTTCCTAATATTTCCTTTGCTGAAATTGATCGCCAAATTTTTGTGGTGAAATGGTCTGATCAAAGATTTGGCTTGTCTAAGGCCGGGAATACAGTTCCAATAAGTCAAGCACTGTATTTTTTCCCATTTACTGATTGTGTAGGTCGCAGAAGCCCACGGGATACCACAAAAAGGCTCAGGGCCAATGAGTGTAGTCGACGAGCCTGCCCGTGCAAGTTCGTCGGCTATCTCATTTCCAGTGATGCCCATGTGACCAGGCACCCACCACAACCTTACTTTGTTTTGACAAGAGAGAGATTGTAGCAGTTTATAACAACTTTGAACCGACTTGGAAACCAAGCAGTTAGAAGCCAATGCTTTCAGTGCTGCTTGGCTGTCAGACAAAATGTGGATGGATGCGCCTTTAAGACCTTTGGTCATAATAATAGAGGCGCAGATTTCGATGGCGTGAATTTCGGCTAGAAAAACACTGGGGTAAGTACCCAGTGATTTCGATATTTTGTGATTGGGTCCAAAGACACCAATGCCGACTCCACTATCCATTTTTGATCCATCAGTGTACCAGACTAGGCTGTTAGGTTCCATCTGCGGTAACCCAGTATCCCAGTCTGTTCTATCGGGGATTGTTACCACGAAATTCCTGCCAAAGCAGAGTTCTTTCGGCATAACGTCCGGGACACTAAAGAACATATTCAGGTCTGGAAGTTCATTCAAAATGTCCAGGTGACCCATATGGTCATCATGACTGTATTGATTCGCGAGCTTCAATCTAGCTGCACAGGTAGCAGCTGATTTTTTGACGTGGATATGAAGTGGAGTGAGCCCGATGAGAGCTTCCATTGCCGCCGTAGGGCAGGTGCGCATAGCACCTGTAATTCCGAGACATGCTAGTCTCTGTAATGAGGTCAGCTTGTTCATAATAACTTTTTGCTGTACCTTAGGCCACCAAACTATTGCCCCATATGTTACAATTGGCCTCACTATCATGATGTACATCCAGTAAATCATTTTTGAGTTCAGGCCCCAGGTCCTGCCGAACATACGCCGGCAGGCCCACATGGCCCTGGCCGCGCGTTCGGTAGTTGAAGTAATATGAGAGTTCCAAGTTAGTTTCTTATCTAGGACAACACCCAGATATTTGACTTCATTGGAGTATCCGATATTTATATTATTAAGACTAATTGAACCAAGGTTCAAATTACGTCTTTTGGTGAAGGGCACCAGGACTGTTTTGCTAGAATTCAACATAGTGTTACCAAAAGTAACCTTTTATTAGTTTTCAGAATGTCCGCTACAGAACAGACTAAACAAATCCAACCTAACATTTAAAGAAAAAAACACCCAATAATACTACCCAGAGGACATCAAGTATCGATTCTAATTATTAGAGAAGCACAATTCGCCACATGATACACAATTGTATAATATGTGCCAGATAGACAAAAAATTGACCTCACAACAACTAATATTAACAGCCGAACATGTTATTCCAGCGACTCCATTTACAAACAGTGGGGTAGACTACGCTGGAGCAACCAATTTTAAGTTATGCAAAGGCGGAATTAATAAAAGCTGCAAGAGGAGCGTTGCCATCTTTATATGTATGGCAGTCAAAGACAGTCTATTTAGAACTGCTAGTTGTGTTAGTGCTTAGTACTAGTTAAAGATGAACACCTTTCGCCAACTAAATGGCCTCTAGCAAGAGTAACACAGTTATACGTTGGCTCAGACGGTCTAGTAAGAGTAGTAACTCTAAAGCAGAACAACAACACTGTAAAACGCAACATTACAAATACATGCCGCCTACCAATTATCACTAGCGAGCTAAAAGAAGGCTTAAGCACAAACAAAGTACCTACAACCGTGACGAGATCAAAGACAATGGCCGCAACAATAACAAACCGAGTCATGGGTGTGTTACCGTTATTTTTGGTGATTGGAACAGTTCACAGGCAAAAGGCAATTTTTAACTAACACGCTGGAACAATTTACCGGGTATCGATTTTGAATAAATTGGAGCACTACAACTTCTAGCATCAAGATAGAAAACTGTAGTACATTGTGACCTGAGCAGCTACTGGAAGGTAATCTCCAACATTTACGTATACCAACAAAAAATCAAACTTTGGAAAAAATTCTAGTGTTTTCTTTGTTACAACGCATTTTTACATTTCCGTTTGTTATACAATTTTAGCGAGTAGATTTTTTGTTATCTACTGGTAGTGAATAGCGTAATGTATAGTAGTCTAGTCTGAAAATGGAAAGTCGTCATTTTCAAGCATTAGATTCAATCATGTATATTCGCAGTTTCTTTTTGCATGCAATCTTACAATATCTCAATGACGTTCACTATATGCTGATAATAATGAATAAGACGCAAGACGTAAGTCAATTCTACCACATTTTCTAAACTGAAGCCACCTACATTAGGTTCTCCGATCTTGTCATGCTTGTATAAATATGATTATAACGCGAAGGTTTTTGAAGAGCTAGAAAAAGCTTATAGGAGCCAAACATTTTCTTAGTCTCGTGACATTTTGGCTTTGAATATTTGAAATTTCGTTTACCAAATAATACAGGTTAGTATTTTGTTTTATTAATTTTATTTAAAATTATTACAATAAATTGCGAACTAAAAATTATCGTTTGTATTATTGCCTTGCACTATGACTGGTACCATTGTAAATGAAACCGTTTTTCAAAACTCTCACGCGTATAAACACCTCGCAATGGATCATCTGTAGTCTCCTTATTAAGAATGTTAAAAAGCTCCGTTACATATTGTGTTTCATGTGTGGGGGCCAAATTTTTATTTCGTTCAGACCAATTTATCGTACGGTTCAAAACTGCCCCTAATAGTGACTCATTTAGGTCATAATACAATTCATTGGCTGGAAAACGGAGTCCGTATGATAAAATGTTTGATCCGGCAGATTTCACTTTTTCGTAATAATCCTCTTTATTTTCCAGTTCTCGGAATACCTCCAACATATCTTTAAATGAAATAAATTTATGATCTAGAACTGAATGATGTTTTGAATACATTTTCTTTGTGTGTTTCTATAAGTAACTAAAACGAAGGTATCATTAAAATTAACAAAAAAGAAAAAAAAAGAATTCAAAAATATATTTTAATATTTACCCTATTAGGCGGATACCTCGAATAGTATTGATATTAAAAAATGAATAAAAAATGTTTGTCTTGAAAAGTGACATACAGATAAAAATACAATTAATTTTTTTTTTATCTAAGATAGTGTTTATCGTGTAAAAGTCTAAGCCATTGACTCGGTAGATGACGCTAAGAATATATGAGGTATATATGAAATTTCAATGTCACGCAAAAATGATAACGCCATTGGTCGCAAATGAAAATAGGGAAAGATTTGATATACTGTTGTATGTGTATATATGTGCTGGTAGGTAGACCAATTCACCGCATCAAAAGGAAAAACTGATTTTTATTTTGCAGAATTTTATTTTGATCTCGACACAAGGGATGAGAAGGGAACTTCCTATAAAACATAACCAGACATTAGAATTTGTAAAAAAATGACCTACGGCAACGAAAGTCTAAATGAACGGTAACAACATAAGGCAGCATACTGTTGTTCATCACCTAGGAATTCGCCTCATTTATCCAGAGCAACATACTTTCTTGCAAGTGACAACTACAAGTCTCACTCTCTAGTGTACCTACACCAAAACGGCGGTAAGGTATATCCACTCAAACTTGCCAAGGAGAGTTGGCAACAACTTACAAGGGCACATAATAAAAATGTCCAAGTTTACTTAATTATGTCTGTAGGTATTATGCAACCGTTACAGAAAATGTTGAAGTTTCTCAGTAGTTCAATGTAATTTTGTAAACCTATAACCTTGATCAACAAGTTCCCGGAATAACCACCGTGTGGCGCTCCCATCGTTCCGATTTGAGTTCTGTTTTTTTTTTAAGTTGGTACATCTGTTGTTGATATTCCCTCTAAATCTAAGCGTCATAGCTTGACATTTGCAAAAGTTACGTAGTCAAGACTATTCCATTATTTCCTCTCGGCTGCTGAAACGCGTTCTCCGTAATGGTTTTTTAACTCGATTGAACAGAAAGAAGTCACAGAGAGCCAAATCAGGTGAATTCGGTGGCTGTTGGATGGTATTTGTTGCATTTTTCGTTAAAAATTACGAATAATGATGGCACTGTGCGACGGTGCGTTATCATGGCGCAAAATCCACGAGTTTTCTGCCCACAATTCTGTTCTCTTTCGGCGAATTGCTTCACGCAAACGTCTCATAACGCCCAAATAATACTCTTTGTTTATGGTCTGGCCTTCTGGCAAAAATTCATGATGCACTACACCGTTGTAATCCATGAAAACCGTGAGCATTGCCTTCTTTTTTGACTGAAAACGACGTGGTTTTTTTTTGGCGAACGCCATTCACTTGCCTGATGTCTGGATTGCGTGTCGTACTCATAAGCCCACGTCTCGTCTCCAGTAATGATCCTTTTGATGAATGTGGGATGGATCGGATTCAGCATCGCAAATCACGTCTAAAATTGTAAATAATCGCCAACACACACAGAGATAGATGTACTCTTGACTACGTAACTTTTGCAAATGTCAAGCTATGACGCTAAGATTTAGAGGGAATATCAACAACAGATGTAGCAACTTAACAAAAAAACAGAACTCAAATCGGAACAATGGAAGCGCCACACGGTGGTTATTCCAAGAACTTGTTGATCAAGGTTATATATTACACAATAATTTTATAATTTTTAGAAGTTCCAGTTATGCTCGCTCGCCAAAACCTCAAGTAAGAATGCCTGTTCAAAAAATTATTAGTGCCCGTTTTTATTTTGTAGCAAAAACTTCGTTTTCTCGAATATTCTGTTTTTACCTTTAATTCAACGCTAGTGACCTCTTTTAGTTAATAAATTAAACTATTTACCCATAATTTTATCTACCTTAAAATTACAATCTACATAGTTAATTTGCTAAGAAGCTTTTAATTGTTATTTTCAGGAACAGACCGGTACAGAGTTGAAGATTTAGCTAGATTATCGTCGTGTTAATTATCCAATAATAAAGAATAGTATAACAAATGGATGATTAATAAGTGAATTCATCATTGACTAAAGGGTAAGTAATCAAACAATAAAGAGTTAATAACGAGTGAACAATAATTAAAGAGTTGTTTTTATGAATATGAATGATTTTATCGCTCTCAGAGGTAGAGTGAATATAATGCTTGCTTTATCATCCGAAGGTCACGAGTTCGATTCCTGTGGTGACAAGAAAAAAATATCATACTCAGAGTGGACTATTCGTTATAATCGACGCAATTAGCGTACGGTAGTTAAAACAAGATTCACATACACTATATAGACTCTAACTTTTCTAATTTCCTTTGAAAGGCCGTATCGACAGTCGTCCCATATCTCGCAGTAGGTATATTGTGATCTGAGTTGATGTGCCAAATGCATTCGTCTCTCTAGAAGTGTTTAAGTGGTTCAGCTTCCGAAATGGAAAATTAATGTTGATACTCTAGCTCGGTCGTCTATAAAAGATGATAGTCGTAGAACGAAATATGTGAACTCAATGCACTTGATTATATTTGCAAGAAATATACAACTACTTAAATTAACATTTTTTTTTATAGGAGGCTGAAATTTACCAGGAGATATATCGCCGATCGGCTATATTGTTACTGAACTCACCAGTTTTACTTAAATGTTTATATATTACTACTCGAACAGCTTCCTCCCCAAGTGGATGCAGCATTTGAAATTAAGGTTATAATACATGGTTGTTATGGTCTCGAGAAGCAAGATACCAGTTAGGGCGAGACGACGTGACGGGAGACTGTGGTACTTGTTCACAATCAATCATCATCATACAGCCGTTCAAGGATCAACCTAAAACAAACTTTAATTATAAAACCAAACAATGATGTATTATTTAAATTTTACTTTTGTATTTTCCAACTCAGCTCCCCAAGTATTTTTATATCCGAAAGTTTTTGTATTTTTCTGACATTTCGCTGATTTCATCTCCGATTCTTTTCCGAATTAATGTCCGACTTATTATAAGATTTCCTATGAAAATTGGCCAAAAAACTCGGAAAATGATGACAAAAAAAGTTAGGTTATGGTACGCCAAATTTGTGGGCGGGGCTTATAATATAAATTTTGGCGCCAAAATTTCACTTTTGCATTTAAATCTAGCTTTAATTAAAAATATATTTTTTTTAAGAATACTTTTTATTTTTATTACATGTTTAAATTACAATATTACATTTATTATAGTATATAAATTTTAACTCCACCTGAGTAAATACATTTTTCTATCTTCATTTACTGCGTGCATCGCATGTTCAACTTCCTGAGGTGTTTCACGTTGGAGAGCTGCAGTAATTTTAAACTTAGTCCTTTTGTTTGAATAGTCAATAATTTCGGTTGAATCTTCTAATTTCTGTAAAGAAAAAAAGCGTTACAATATGTATTATATTGTATTCAAGGTACAAGACCTAGTAAAACAAAAAAACCAACCTCTGTCCCACACAGCAACAATTTTGATTCAATTAAACTTTGAATATGCTTTTGTAACATTTCATTATTTAACTGAAGCGTTTCTTATATATCCTTACGTCATCACATCACATGTCTCAAACAACAATAGGAAGCCATTTGAAAAGTTTGCATTGTAATGATACAGGGTTTCTTGAGGTATGAGACTTTTAGTTCATCATGACAAAAACGGTGTAGCCACGTAAGTTTTTGTCCACAAAAATTTATATGATATGAGGTATCGGAAATGTAATTGGTATCGTTGTCGAACCAAGTAGTGGCCAGGCGTCTGCTTGTAACACTTTTATTGATAAATTTATTCCTATTTCATAATTATTATCTTTTACACACTATCAGTTTCAGTCGATTTCGATTTTTTTAATAAACAAACACATGAACTATTTACGTATAACGCAATCGTAATGGCGTCTACAGAAAACAAAAATACATTTGTACTTCAACGCTATATGTGTTGAAAGTTGGAAACCAAATTTCATCATTTTCCAATTTTTTCGTCTGAAAACCGGATAAAAATTGTTAACCGGTTGAAGTTTTCAGTTTTGTTATACTTGGGTCTGTTTGTTTGTTTGTTTGTCTTTTAAATTTGCTCAGGTCAGATCTTTCAATCCATAAGACCAGTGAGTTGAGAACAGCCCAAAATTTCCAGAGACCACTCAGGGGAGGTTCTGGAGGGTTGAATGAAGTGTACATAAATTAATTAGATTTATAAATTAAATAAGATAAAACATAATTATATAAAACAAAGTTTAATGATTAAATTAGATTAAATTAAAGTTATTAAATAAAAATATTAGAGAGAAAATAAAGGATACATAAAAATAAAAGAATTGAAATTAAAAATAAGTTTATAATTCATAATTTTTTTTTTTTTTAATTTTTAATTTAATTTTTTTTTTTTTTTTTTGATTTTGATTTTAATTTTTTTTTTTTTTTTTTTTATAAAAAAAGTGTTTATATTAAATTAAACAAAGTTCATAAATCTTAATATTATAATAAAATGAAATAAAATGAAATGATTCTAAAAGAAAGATCATTGTGTGAAAAAAGTCAATAAAAAAGTGTAGTCTTAATTCATAGTTTATAATTTATTCCATCCACAAAATCACACAATATTTTATACTCTTCCATTCTTTGATCCTTTAAGATGTCTAATAAGGATTTTCTGTATAAAAGAGGGTAGTTATTTCTTATATTGTTATATATAACACAATCGTTAATAATATGTTCGTTATCTTCTACGGTGTTGCAAATCTCACAATTAGATGTAGATTCAAGTCCCAAAAGGAATTTAAATTTCTTGTTAACTGTATGACCAGAGATTAATCTGTAAATTAACCTGGTTTGACAAGATGTAAAGTTGGAGTCTTTGAATAGGAAATATGATCTTGGAGAAGGACAAATTTGTTTATAAAAGTGGCCGGATGAATTACACATTAGTGTGTAGTTTTCCTTCCACTTATTATTTATGGACCTGGAGATGTCGTTAAATAGGTCTGTGAGGGTAGGTTCATTATTAAGAAAGTGAGTAGGTGAAAAAACTGCTTTTTTTGCTAAACTATCTGCTATAGTATTTCCTTTTAAGCCACAGTGACCCGGGAACCAATGAATGACAAAATTTTTAATTTGGTTATGGCCGATAGTATCAATAATTTGGTTTTCATAGTGTCTATTTGTATAGTGTAATAGAGCTGTTTTTAATGAGATACAAGAACTTTGAGAGTCAGTAATAATGATGATATTTTTGTTTTTGATGATTAGAGATATGGTAATTCCAATTTTAATAGCAATGGTTTCGATATTTTTAATATAAGTAGGGTTATTTAGTTGGATAGCAAAATTCCAATTTTTGTCCTCAACAAAAATTCCAATTCCTGGTTTATTGTTAATTATGGAGCCATCTGTGTAAATTTTTGCGAAATTATAATATTTGTTAATTTCAGCCATGGATAAGGCATATTGTTCCGAATGGTTTATGAAATTTTTATTTGTAATTCCATCAATATTTGTTATAATGCTAAAATTAGAAGGAGAAGTTTTTTTAATATGAAAAGGTTTAATTTTGGAAAGAAAAGAATAGTTAGAATATAAGTCATTAAGTTTAGGAAGAGAACTATTGTTTTTAATGTCGTTACCGATTTTGGAATTACATATTATACAGATTTTTTGTAATGTAAATTAGTGATTTTTTAGTAAAATCTAGATCTGAGGTTGTTTCTAGGGATTCGGATAAAATAGCCGGAATCGGAGTGGTTCTTAAGAAGCCTAAACAAGCTCACAGACAAGCATTTTTAATAGATTGACAGATATTAATATCTTTTTTATATTTAGTGTCTGTGAAAACATAAGTGTATTCAAGTTTTGATTTAACTATTGCTTTAAAAATATTGATCATTGTTTCGGGATTTACACCTCCATTAAAATGGGTGAGGGTTTTAAGTAAATTAATGGAATTGGAAATATTTGCTTTTAAGTTTGTGTAATGATTTGATAATGAAAGTCTATTTGTTAAAGTTGTACCCAGTATCTTAGTAGTTAATCTTTCTTCTATATTGATATTATTAATTTTTAAATTTAGAGATTTTGAATTATTTTTGTTAGTGAATAGTCTTAAAAAATGAGATTTATCAGTGTTAATTTGTAGTTTTAAAGATTGTAATTTATCAGTTAATGAGAGTAAAGTAGAATTTGCTATTAATTGTAAATTATCATGGTTATCAGCAGAAATTACTATGCAAATATCATCGGCATATTGAAAAATTTGTGAATAGGGGTTATTGATGTCGTGTAAAGAAGTGGTATATATATTAAAAAGGGTAGGACTCAAACAGCTACCCTGAGGAATGCCTTTATTAGTGTAATGAATGGAAGCTTGATTGATATTTTGAATAGAAATAATTCTATTTGTGAGAAATTGAGAAATCCAATGAGTAATGTTATTAGGGAAATTGAAGTTTTTAAAAGTGTTTAATAAAATATTTTTATCTACGTTATCAAAAGCTTTGGAAATATCAATGTTAATTAAAACAATTTTTTTTTGTTTTTGTTTAAGGGAGTTGATGAAATTAAACATTTCTACAAAATAATCAGTGATACTTTTATTTTTCCTAAAACCAAAATTAAAATAGTTGAGAGTGTTATGGGAGATTAAATGGTCATTAATTCGTTTTAAAATGAGTTTATTGAAGATTTTTGAGAAAATTGGTAACAGGCAAATAGGACGGTAATTAATAATGTTTCGATCATCTTTCCCCTTTTTTAAAATGGCAATAATATAAGAAGTTTTCCATTTAGCTGGGTAAATTTGATTATGCCAGATGTTATTAAAATGGTTTGTAATAATGTTGATTAAGTCAGGATTAGTGGAAATTAACTGTTTAATGATTTTATATGAGATTTTATCATATCCTGGAGCAGTATTATTGGAGTTTTTAATAATGTCAAGAATTTCAGAGTTATTAAATTCCGCAGGATTAATAGGATTGAAATTATTAGAGAGATTAAAATGGGATTCAAAGGAGACAGGAAAATTATAATTTAAAAATTTATTTGCTAGTATAGGGTCTTCTAGAATTCTATAATTGGATTGTTTTTTATTTTTAATTTTATTGATATTGTTCCAGAGATCGGAATTGTTAGTTTTATGATTTATACTCGTCAAAAAAATGTTCCAAGATTTTTTCTTTTCTCTTCTGATTGTTAATTTAAGTTTTTGTACCGATTTTTTTAGTTCAATAGCGGTAAAAATATTTTTGTTTTGATTGTAAATTATTTGTTTGTGTTTTTTGATGGTCCATAGTCTCTGGATAAGGTCGTTCCACCAGGGTTTAGGTTTAAATGTATTTTTACTTGTGATGATAGAAGTGTTTTCAGAAATTAAATTTTCTAGATATTCTTCAACATTGCATTTATCATCAATATTATTTAGATCAAAATCTCTCAATACTTTTGACCAGTTTGTGATTTGTTTTTTTTGATAATAGTTTAGTTTATAGTCAATAAGTATTGGGAGATGATCACTTCCTAAATTGATGGGATCAATTTTCCATGAGAGTTTTCTGATTAAACTGGTTGAGCACAAAGTGATGTCTAATGCTGAAGAATTATTTCTGTAAAGATCTTGTCTAGTGTGAGATCCATCATTCAATAAAAAGACGTTATTAGCAGTGATTATATCTGCAATTTTATCGCCGACTCTGTCGTGAGTAGGGGGTAATGAACCATCCCAAAGACTATTATGAATATTTATGTCTCCCGCTATTAAACAGTTATCTAGATTTTGAGTGATGAGGTGTTCAAATTCATTAATGATTTCCTGCGGCCTAATAACCGAGTTATTATAAAAAGATAAGATATTAAAATCAATATTTTTAAATTTGATGTTAATTTTGAAAGCTTGAAAACGGGTGTAATGAAAATTTAAATTAATAGACTTCCAAGAAAGTTTTTTATGTATTAAAAAACCTACTCCGCCAAAACCATCTGGTCTGTCATCAGTAATGAGATTGTAATTATTAAAAATTAAATTACTATTTGGACTTGTCCATGTTTCGGATAAAATAACGATATCAATGTGATTGGATTGAATATAATGGTATAGTAAATCTTTGTTACTATTTAGACTACGAATATTAATTTGTAAAATTTTTAAAGACTGCATAATGAATGGATAAATGAAAAGAAAACGAAAATGGCAAGAAAAATTTATTTTTTAATAAGTGTATTTAGTTTAATTTTTAGAGAGTCTATGTTAGCCGGATTTTTCTTAAAGTCATCGGAATTATCTAAGAGTAATTTAACGTCATTAAAGATTGAATCTCTTTCACTTAGTTGACTTCTTAACTCTTTTACTAATTCATTTAAGATATTAATTTTCCTAGCTTCAAAATTCATTAAATTATTATTGGGCCAAGTTTGATTATTATTACTTATGTCGTTTTTGAAATCTATCGGTTTTGGAATATTTTGTTGACTACCATAAAGGTGGCTTTTAGATTCTCTATAACTTGACTTGTTAATTATCATGTGCTCTCTAATTTGTTTCTGTCTGAATCTTTCGTTACATTGGAAAAAATTAGTAGCATGGCCCGTTCCACAATATTTACAAGACACTATCTTGTCACAATCATGGTCGGCCTCTATAGTTTTAGCACATGTAATACATCTATTAATTTTTGAACTGCATCTAGTGGCTGTGTGACCGTAATTCAAGCATTTTTTGCAGAATAACGGGGTAGGAATAAAATAATCAACTTTTAATAAGATGTTGTCGTAAAGGGAGACATTGTGTGGAATAATTCCTGAATCGAAAGTGATTTTAACTGATTCGATATCTTCGGCTGTTTTGGTGGTATTATTCCATCTAGTCATCCTTTCTATTTTTGAGATATTATATTTTGATTTAATATTTTCTTTAATTTCATCAATTGAGAGTATAATAGGAATATTCCTAACAATACCGATTGAAGAAGTGAAATTTTTTGGTATGTATGTTGTATAATTATCAAATTTATGGAAAGCTTCGGATTTGACACTGTTATTTGCGTCTTCAAATTTGTTGAAAATAACTTTGGCCACATTTTTACTAACCATTGAGATATTTTTGACGTCATTGAACTTGTTAAATTTGATTGCTTTACCTAATAAAACTAAATTTAAATTCTCTTTACTCACGAAAACGGCAAATGGGCCGAGGTCTAATTTTTTATATAAATTGATTTTGGTTTCGGTGTTAAGCGTCATGTTTGAAATATTAGATTGATCCATAGATATATCTGAAGTAGGCAAAGTGGGAGTTATTTCATTATATGACGCATTTGCGACTTGCTTATTAATTTGTTTTCTTTTCAAGTCCTTATCACGCATATTATTATATTCACTGTTTTCTATTATGTTATTATTAATGACGATTTTGGATTTTTTATTTTTATTTATTACATTTTCAGAATCAGAGTCGGAGAAATCACCGGAAATTGGCAGAGGTGCAAAGTACTGCGTACTTTGCCCCTCCTTGCTTGTATTGGATGGATTTACTATTTTGTGGATGGAAAAACAACTATGAAAAGACTTACCCGAAAATAAACAAACAAAACAGAATAAAATTATTAAGATATTATTTAAATTCAAAAACAATTAATTAAATTAAATGAAAATTTTAATTTATAAACACTTCACTAAAAAAGGACGCTCACACAATAAAGTTTCGAGAAAGAATGTTATACTTGGGTCACTGTGACACTTTGTTTATATTAATTTTTGACGTTTATGTGTTATGCTAAATGAAGAATGTAATAGATTTATAATAAAAAATAATTATAAGTGCTTCCATCTATCTTTCGTAGTCGATAACGAAAATATTTATCATAGCCCAAGTACCCAAGTATTTTTATATCCGAAAGTTTTTGTATTTTTCTGACATTTCGCTGATTTCATCTCCGATTCTTTTCCGAAATTATGTCCGACTTATTATAAGATTTCCTATGAAAGTTGGCCAAAAAACTCGGAAAATGATGACAAAAAAGTTAGGTTATGGTACGACAAATTTGTGGGCGGGGCTTATAATATAAATTTTGGCGGCAAAATTTCACTTTTGAATTTAAATCTAGCTTTAATTAAAAATATATTTTTTTTTTAATTTTTATTTCAGAATACTTTTTATTACATGTATAAATTACAATATTACATTTATTATAATATATAAATTTTAACTCCACCTGAGTAAATACATTTTTCTATCTTCATTTACTGCGTGCATCGCATGTTCAACTTCCTGAGGTGTTTCACGTTGGAGAGCTACAGTAATTTTAAAGTTGATTTTTCGGCATTTTTGATAGACAAATATATTTGTCTATAAAAAATGCCGAAAAATCAACTTTATTACAGACAGACAAATTAAATTCTTAACAGTAATTTTAAACTTAGTCCTTTTATTTGAATAGTCAATAATTTCGGTTGAATCTTCTAATTTCTGTAAAGAAAAAAAGCGTTACAATATTATATTGTATTCAAGGTACAAGACCTAGTAAAACAAAAAAACCAACCTCTGTCCCACACAGCAACAATTTTGATTCAATTAAACTTTGAATATGCTTTTGTAACATTTCATTATTTAACTGAAGCGTTTCTTGTATATCCTTACGTCATCACATCACATGTCTCAAACAACAATAGGAAGCCATTTGAAAAGTTTGCATTGTAATGATACAGGGTTTCTTGAGGTATGAGACTTTTAGTTCATCATGACAAAAACGGTGTAGCCACGTAAGTTTTCGTCCACAAAAATTTATATGATATGAGGTATCGGAAATGTAATTGGTATCGTTGTCGAACCAAGTAGTGGCCAGGCGTCTGCTTGTAACACTTTTATTGATAAATTTATTCCTATTTCATAATTATTATCTTTTACACACTATCAGTTTCAGTCGATTTCGATTTTTTTAATAAACAAACACATGAACTATTTACGTATAAAGCAATCGTAATGGCGTCTACAGAAAACAAAAATGGCAGTTTTGGCAACACCAAGCATCCAAGATCGATTACCCTACGCTACAGGATTTCGTTTATTGCCTCTTAACGCGAGCGGATACTCTTGAAGGCATACGTGATATCGTTTGCAAACCAGTTCCTCATGTGGTTTCAAGTCTAAGGCGATCACATACAGTGATACCAACTAATGCTGTAAGTTGCCCAATATGTAAGACAGAGCATTTCCTATACCAGTGTCCTAGGTTTAAAGATATATGAGCATATCAGAACGCGATCATATATACAGAAAGCTTCACGCTGCTATAATTGTTTGAGCGATAACCATTCAGTACAATCGTGTCGGTCAAAAAAGTCATGTCATATTTGTAGAAAACGGCATAACAGCTTGCTGCATTTACCAAATACCGGTGATCCGCGCACTTCTGCTCATTCAGTTAATACCATCAATTTAATTTCACCTAAAGAACCTCTTACCACTTCACCGTCATCCGCAAATATTTCTTCATTAACCCTCCCAACTCTTCATTCAACATACTACAAAATTCTTCAATCAACAGTACATCACCAAACATAAAATCAACTCTCAACATACCACCAAGTGCAACTACCACATTAAATACCATCAACCAACTTAACTTCAACCACTCTGGTTCAATCTGTAGACCATTACCAATCACACCATGTTACCAATGATAACGAAACAATTATACCATTCGAACCAAACACCCAGTACTGTCAATCTCTTTTGCCTACCGCTATTGTTCTTGTTAAGAATGCCTTCGGAGACCTAGAACAGTGTCGAGTGTTATTGGACTCTCGTTTCCAGGCTTCGTTCGTGACTGAAGCATGTATTAAACGGCTCTCATTACCTATACGAAAAGTAAATATAAAAATCACCGGCGTTGGCTCTTCAAGCGCAGGCATTGCCAAACGAGCTACCAGTCTAGATATATATTCTCGTTTCCAACCAAATCACCAAATTACGGTTCAAGCTCTGATATTACCAAAAATAGCAATGCCACTACCGTCAGCAAGTTTTTCTGTAAAAGATTGGGATCACCTAAAATTGCTACAAATTGCTGACCCAAATTACAATGAAACCAGCAATATCGACCTTTTAATCGGTTCAGACCATTTTTTCGACGTTATAACAGATGGCAAAAGGACTGGGAGTGCAGGAACACCAATTGCGCAGAACAGTATATTCGGCTGGGTAATAGTTGGCAACATTACTGAAGACATCCAAAACTATTACCCAACTATTACCTTACTTTCGGAAGTGGATATAAATTTGTCTTTGCAAAAATTTTGGGAAACCGAAGAAGTTCCGATAAAAACTAAAAACCACCTAACCGATGAGGAACAATTATGTGAAACCCATTTTGAGCAAACACATTTACGTTCATCTAACGGAAGATTCATAGTTAGACTCCCGTTCAAACCTATCAGAAGTGAACTACGAAATTCATTCAATACCGCTATATGACGTTTTTACTCTTTGGAGAACAGATTGCAAAACAACCATAATATAAAGGAACTCTATACATCATTTATGCGGGAATACATTTCACTGGGTCACATGGAGCTCATACCACCGGAGGAAGTTAATATAGATGATGCTAAAGCGTACTACTTACCACACCACGCAGTATTAAAGGAGTCAAGTACTATAACAAAACTACGAGTGGTATTTGACGCGTCCTCGAAAACGACGAACCACGTTTCTCTAAACGATACGTTGTTGGCAGGACCAACTGTTCAAAATTTGCTGTATTCAATTTTGTTGAGATTTAGGAAGCATTTTATTGTATTCGCCGCGGACATAGAGAAGATGTACCGCCAAATCTGTATCAATCAACATGATACTGGTTATCAGCGAATTTGTTGGCGCGAAGATCCATTATCTCCCATACAACAGTACCGACTACTAACCGTAACTTACGGAACCGCTTCTGCTCCCTATCTTGCCACGAAAACCCTCACCAAACTGGCTGATGAATACCAGAAAAAATATCCTACAGCCTCAAAAGTTATTCGGGAAGATTTATATTTCTACGATTTAATGTCCGGATCAAACACAGAGCAAGAATCATTTAAGCTGAAAGACCAAATTATTGATATACTAGCTAGTGCAGGATTACATCTTCGTAAATAGACCTTAAATTACCTAGCATTATTAAACACCATTCCAGCGGAAAATCAGGAAATTTCACCATCAGAAATCCACGAAGGAAAACAATCACTAAAACTACTTGGACTAGAATGGAACCCACGTACAGATAACTTTCATTTCAAGGTTTTAATTGATCCAAACCCATCAACAACTAAAAGAGAAATGTTATCCGAAGCCTCGAAAATTTTTGATCCAATTGGTTGGCTGTCTCCATCGACCATCATGGTAAAAAGCCTATTCCAATCATTGTGGTTGTTAAATTTACAGTGGGATGATCCCTTACCGGCCACTATTTCCAAAAGATGGACATCTCTAAGAATGGAACTTTAACATTTAGAGAGAATTTCTATACCACGATGGCTGCAAACCAAAACGTTAAATTTTCAACTACATGGTTTTTCCGATGCATCGGAAACAGCATATTCAGCTGTTATCTACACTAGGTGTAGAAATAAAAATGGGAACCTTGTAACCAAAATTGTCACAGCAAAGACAAAGGTGGCACCCATCAAACCCGTATCAATTCCACGCTTAGAACTATGTGGTGCTCTTCGTCTGTCGAGAGTAATGACGACAGTTTTAGAATCACTCCAATGGCCAAAGGCCGATATATATTTATGGACCGATTCCGCCAACGTATTATGGTGGCTTTCATCCCATCCTCGTTATTGGAAGACATACGTAGCAAACCGGACAGCTGAAATTTTGGAAACCACAACGGGATCAAACTGGCAATATGAACCAAGCAACGAAAATCCGGCTGATTGCGCCATTCGCGGCATACTGCCTTCTGATTTAGTCGATTTCGAACTTTGGTGGAAGGGACCTTCTTGGCTTGTTCAATGTGAAGAAAATTGGCCAGATCAGAGAAAGCTACAATGTATTCCTGATAATCACGAAAGGAAAAGATCTAACGTAAATGAATACGTTGTAGATATCAGAAACGACTTTTTTGCGGAGCTTACTAATAGATATTCTCGGTTTTCAAAATTAATTCGAATCGTCGCCCGCCTGTTACAATTCATCAATAACATAAGAATGTGCAAAAATCATGAAGCAAAGGCTGATCTTTTATAGCCAACTGATTTTAAAACCGCATCAAACCTTATCATTAAGTGGGTACAAAGTGAATCATTCGTTGTTGAAATAAAACTTTTAACTGCCAAGAAACCATTACAAAATTCAAGCAAAATAGTTTCTCTAAACCCATTTTTTGACATTGATGGGATATTGAGGGTTGGAAGTCGAATTCGACATGCAACCAGCCGATCACATTATTACTCAACTCATAATAGATGAGACACACAATAAATACCTGCATGCGTCCCAGTCATTATTGATATCAACAATTAGGCAGAAATACTGGATCATAAACTGTAAGAACGCCGTCCTCAAACTTATTAGAAAATGCCTTTCTTGTTCGAGCCACCAAGCAGCCAAGATTAACCAACTAATGGGCGATCTGCCACCAGAGCGTGTCAGTTTCAAATATACCTTTTTTCAAACCGGAGTTGACTATGCAGGCCCCATTTGGTTGAAATCTATTATCGGAAGAAAGAACACTCCACATAAAGGGTATATTGCGATCTTCGTATGTCTAAGTAGTAAGGCCGTTCACATAGAATTGGTTAGTGATCTAACCACTGAAGCGTTTATTGCCGCTCTTAAACGCTTCATGTCCCGTAGAGGTATATGCGCCGACATTTTCAGCGATAATGGTGCCAATTTTATCGGTACTTCCAATACATTTGCTGAAATTCAAAAGTTAATTAAATCAAAAACACGCAATAACACAATTTCAAATTTATTATTAGATTTTGACACAAAATGGCACTTTATTCCACCATCCGCATCCAGTTTTGGCGGCCTTTGGGAAGCAGCCGCTAAATCAACGAAGTACCACATCCGGCGAGTATTTGGTAACACCATATTAAATTTTGAAGAGATGACAACACTTCTGACACAAATTGAAGCTATTTTAAACTCGCGTCCTCTGTGTTTACTATCACCAGAGGAGGAAGATGCTCTAACACCGGCGCATTTTCTCACTGGGCAGCCGTTAACAATGCTGCCAGACCTGTTGTGATCCTGGAGATGGTTCTATTCGGATAAATGATACACCAAGGATTACTGACAGTATATACTTTATTTTTAGTTTGTGTGTAGCTTGTCGTGGTGAAAATCCTTCTGCTGTTTTTTTCCATATGACATCTGCCAGGCGTGGTATATCCCGGCTTGCTAGGATAAGGTCGTTCAGACTGTCATCGTAACACTTCTCCTCGTTTTAAGATGAATTGTTTCGGATGTGAATGAAAATAAATCGAAATGGGAAAATGCCTTGTTTAGCACACGTAGTCTCCGAGAGAGGCGGGTGGAACTCCAGCTGTAGCTCGTTGAGTTCTTCGTGGAACTTGCTCCTGGAGCGCTGGCAAGTCTTCTTGTTGATCGTCCAGTGAGTCTTGCAATGAGTCATCTTCTTGTACTTCCTCTTTCTCCTCCTCGGGTTCTGGGATGATTTCGGGCTCAATCTCTTGCTTTCCTGAGACCTGGATATCAAAACTGTCCAGAAGAACGTTGTGGTCATCGTCGAGATACGTGTAGCGTTTTTTTAGCTGATTTGCATGAGCAACGATCTCTCGTATATCGGTTTGCACCTTGTAATTGAACGTTCCCATTTTACACACGACTTCTCCTGAAACCCAGCGCCACTGGTTGTTGCTTAAGTGGGTTTTAACGAAAACTTTGTCGCCGATCTCAAACGTCTTTTCCTTAGCACCGTGGTGAGTGTTGAACTGCTGTTCCATCTTGTGGTTTCGTCCTACTATAGCTTTCGTAGTTGGCATGAGCAAGTCGAGCTTCGATCTTGCTTGTCGTCCCGTCATCAGCTCATGCGGCGATTTCGATCCAAGGTTGTATGACGGTGTGAAACGGTAGTGCTTAAGGAACTTTCGCAAGACTTCATTAGCGATTCCATCCTTCTCAAGCTTCTTGAGTCCCTGTTTCAGCGTCTGCACGAACCGTTCTGCCTGACCGTTCGATTACGGATGATAAGGCGCTGGGGTGATATGCTCGAGTCCTCTTTCTGCGCAGAATTGCTTAAATTGCTCCGATTTGAATTGCGGTCCGTTGTCAGAAACAATTGTTTTGCAATCGCCGTGTCTTGCGAAGGCCTCTTCGAGCTTATCTGTTGTCTGCTGGGACGTCGTGCTCTGCATCTTGTAGAATTCTGGCCATTTTGAAAAGGCGTTGATGATGACAAAATACCAGAAGCTGTTGACTGGACCAGCGAAGTCGACGTGCAATCGCGACCACGGCGCTTCTGGAATCGGCCACGACTGCAGTTTAGCTTTGATCGCTAAAAACGCATTCATTGCGCAATTCACGCAGGTTCGAACTGTTTTTTCGATGTCATTGTCGAGCGATGGCCAGGACACTTTCTGTCGAGCTAATAGATTCATGCGCTCAATGCCAGGATGACCTTGATGCAGTTCTTTCAGTATTTTGCTGCGGTAGCGCTTCGGAATTATGATGCGATCACCGAAAAAAATGCAACCGTTGATGACTGTGAGCGAATCTCGTCTTGCGAAGTAGTCTGCAGCCTCAACGTCAAGAATTTGCTCTCGTTTGCGTGGCCAACCCTCCTCAATGTAACCTTCAACGTCTCGTCTCAACTTATTTCGTACTGAATAGCTTCGAAGGTTACTGGTAGCTTCTTGGCGGTGTCGATAGCGAAGCAACCTAGTGAGTCTTCTGCAATGATCTTTCCAATGACGACGTCTTCGTCAGGCTTCTCGTATTGACTAATGAGTCGAGAGATGAAATCTACGTATGCGAAGCTGTTCGTGTCGACGTATTTGATTTCGATGTCGTATGCGAGCAATATCAACGCGTAGAGTTGAAGGCGGCTTGCCGTGTGTACCGGAATTCCCTTCTTATTCCCGAATATTGCGAGCAAGGGTTTATGGTCAGTCTGGAGCTCGAATTTTCGACCATAAATGTAGCGGTGAAACTTCTGAAGGGCGAATGTGAGCGCCAGAGCTTCTCGTTGGATTTGCGGGTAGTTTTTTCTGCTGCTGTGAATAAGCGTGCGGCATGCATTATTTGCTCCCATTCAATAGCTTGAAGCATCAGCGGCAACGATCAACTTCTTTAGTTGGGTCGTAGTGAGAAAGTCCGAGGTCAGATGCCAGAATTGTCTTGAGCTCGTCGAAAGATTTTTGATGTTTTGTTTCCCATGCAAACGTGATATCATCTTGAAGAAGCTCATCTAATCGGCCGCGATGTTTCTTTATACCAGGAATGAATTTTCCGTACCAAGTGACTGCTCCTAGAAATGCCTGAAGTTGCTTGACGTCTGTTGGAGGCGGAATGTTCTGAAGCGTCTTGATCTTTTCTGGGCTCGGTTTAATGCCGTTAGTGTCGAGTATGTGGCCAAGAAATTCGTGTTCTTTCTGACGGAACCAACACTTGTCGATTTTGAGGTGGAAGCCGTTCTCCTGAATGCGGCTTAAAACTTCGTACAGATTCTTGTCGTGGTTGTTTTGATCTGTTCCTCCCAAAATGAAGTCGTCGATGAACGGAAAGGCGCCCTTTGCTCCGCTCATCATGCTGCGTACAAGTCTTTGGAAGATTCCCGGTGCTGGCTTGACTCCTGGCTGCAACCGATTGACTTTGAAAAGTCCGCAGTGAGTGTTGATGGTCATCAGCTTCTTTGAGTCGTCGTCGAGCTCGACTTGAAGGAACGCGTCTGAGAGGTCGATTTTGCTAAAGAGTTTAAATGGCGATAGCTGAGCAAAAATCTCGTCAGGCGTTGGCAGTGGAAATTGTTCCGGTTCAAGCGAATCATTTAAGCCAGTTGAGTAGTCGGCGCAGATTCTAACCCGTCCATCCTTCTTCTTCACAGCGACGATTTGTGCGGCGTATGCTGAGTATCGCACGGGGCTAATCACATTTAAGAGCTGCAACCGTTTGATTTCGTTCTCGATAGGCTCCATAGCGGCAAACGGAACTGGACGGCTGTTGCGGAAAATTGGTTTTGCACTTGGTTTGAGCGTCAGCGATGCCTTTTGGGTGCAAAGGCCGAGCGAATCGCTGAAAAGTGGATTTATGTTTCAGTTTAATTTTTGTTTGGGTAATAAATGGAAACCAACCGTTTTTGATTATCCCATCACATCAATTTTACTTAGTTACTTGGTTCTACCTCTTCCAACTCGACTCCTTCCCGATATTTCCTTTTTTTCCAATTTTTATAAAAACTAAAACAATTAAAATAAAAGTCATTAAATTTTGTAGGAGCAAAGTTGATTCTCACAATTTTAACCAGAGAAAAAAAAAGAATGGAAAGGTCGACTCTGTACAAGTGCGGAAAGATCATGTTGCACATCTTGCAATAATATGTGAACAATGGAAATTTTCGCTCGTACATAAAAAATCGAAGATCACACCTGGCTTTTCTTTTACCCTTATCGGTATCTGAAGCAATTGATTTGGTTTTATAGATGTAACACGATTTCTAAGCATCCGCAATAGTCGACTGTCTTTGATTCTATAATGGAAAACAACAGAATTCTGCCAAAAATCAGGAAGAGGTACCTGTAAGTGGGAGATATTTTTGCGGTGATTGAAAAACAGACACGTAAAGTTATCAAATTTCTTAACAGCCAAGGAGACACAGTAAAGTTTATAATTGAAAGCGAGGACTCCTATTTCTAGGCGTTGTGGTACACTGTATTAGTGATGTATTGGTTCCTTCCCTGCTAATTTCTTGAAATAAATTTAAGAATAAGAGAGCGGAGAAGGTTTAAGAGCGGAAGTTCCCAATCTCATACAAATTTTTGTAATAGTAAATAAATAACAAAGTTAAACATTACAAATAAGTATTTTCTATTTCTTTTCCATAATTTAAAAATATTCTAACAATTAAAAACACTTGAATTAAATATTAATGTTTATAGATACCAGTGGCTTTCCATTTTGTCTGGGCAAACGCTTTTGGCTATTCCCACTGTAAATCAAACCGTTCTTCAAACTTGTCACGTGAATAAACACCTTGCAACATATCATCTGTAGCCAGCATATTAAGAAGACGAAAAAGCTCTGTTACCCGTGTTATATGCAAGGGGTCACAATGATTATATCTGTAGGGGCAACATATGACACGGTCAATAACAGCCCCTAGTAGTGATTCATTTAGGTCAAAATATAATTCATTAGCTGGAAATCTTACTTGTCCGTTTGATAAAATATTCGATCCAATAGGTTTAACCTTTTCGGAGTAATCCTCGTACGGGGTATTTTCCAAATCTCGAAGAACCTCCAATAAGTGGTTAAACGAAATAAATTTATGTTCCAGCACAGCATGGTGTTTTAAGTACATCTTATATGTTTATCTATTTGTTACTATTTAAGCATCAGTCACTAAAACGAAAAAATAAATTTCAATATCTACTCTGTTGGGGTTAGTACACTGCTGAAGTGCATATATGCGAGAACGAAAATGAAATATCCTCAATGATGTGAGTTTCTACGACCAAAATATAGATGACTCTGTCAAAAGTCTACACATTTTGCACTTGTACATGATATATGTATATCTGGAATAAGCGGGTCGCTTGGCAGGAAATATAAACTAAATGAATGCTATAAATGGCTTTTTTACTAAAAAGTGGATACATCTTTAATACCGACAATTTGACAAAAATGTCAAATAATTAAAAAAAAAAAATGATCACTTGTTGAATCCGTGATGATCCAATCGTCAAACAAAAAAACGAGTAAGTTACACATACGCGTGAATGAATTGAGTTCTCATCACTCGTTCTCAATGTGTAAATTTGGCCATTTATCGGTTTTGGCCAATATTTTTTAGTAAAAAATATTTGAAGTAAGACAAACCATCACAAAAATCGAATTTAAAATTAAACCGTAAACAGACAGTTGTGAAAAATTACAAAAACCTAGACACTTCAAATCAATAACACGAATAACCATTCAGCCGCGTTATAATTTTACGAAAGAATACAAAATTATTTTTTCAACCGATTCACGTCAATTCTTGATTTGGAGACAGGCAAAAATTTAATTCCACTTCAACAGTTTACTATTGGTAGACTTTAGGCGGTTACCTGGTTATTATTAGTAATAATAGATTACTATAGTTACGTTTAACAGTTACGAACAAACAATGTAGCACTCTTACTGTTATTGGATAGTGGCATAGTTAAAAATAGGTGCATTGTTTGTTTTTATACTAGATAGTGGTTATCGTCTAAAAGTCTTTATCGTTAAAAACACCTCATTAGATTATAAAATTATTTTGAAATGATAAGAAAAAGGTTAGGACAGTTTTTAAGTATGTAGTTGATTAATTTATAGATAAAAAAACATTACGACGTGCACTATTGCAGTATACTACATTGCAGAGAGCCTTCCGAAACGAAATAGACTGGTTATTTCGAAAACCATTGACTACCAAGATTAGAGCTGTTGGGAGCAATACTATTGACGGAGCTGATCAAAACCATTGTAGGTTCCTGGGCAGGAGTAAAAATAGTGAGAACGATTTATGGTGTGATAGTCAAATACACGTTATCTAGTATCGTAGAACATTTTCCACGAGAGTATTGACGTCATGTCCCATCAAAACAAAATGCAGCAGATTGTGCCTCACGAGGGATATCAGTAGATGAGTTTCTGAATCCAGCCTGTATATGATGGACTGAACCAGGCTGGTTATGCTTAGCAGAGGAATGATGACGAGAACAAAGATCATCCTACGAGACTGAAGAGGAGCGAAATTCCAAATGGTTGGACTTATTGTTAGGTGTTACTAACCATTGCGATTAGCTGATCGAGACAAACCTATAGAAGTCAAAATCAGGAAGACAACTTTATTAAATCAGGAAGAATTGCTACAAGCTGAAGAATTATTATTAAGTATGTACAAGACCAACATTTTACAACCGAAATTAAATCATTGCAGAAATCTCAAATATCCAAAAGAACAGCACAATTAAGACATTATACCCATTCTTGGACGAAGATGGAATTATTAGAGTAGGATGGTGAATAAATAATTCTATGACCACTTACAGCGCCAAGCATCCTGTGATTTTATACTGCGGTGCATCAATGAAATCACTGGATTTTCATCTCAAATGGTTCCATGCGGGGTGTGGAGCCTTGGTGAGTCTAGTTCGAACCAAATACTTGATAGTAAGAGCAAGGGATGTACCCAGTTCCGTGATACATAAGTGAATAAAATGTATCCGATACAAGCCAATATTACAAAACCAACTGATGGGCAAATTACCATCATCCATCCGTTCATAAACGCTTTAATTGATTACATCCCGTTTAACTTGCAGCAAATCCGACGTCGGGGTCAGATACCAACAAAAATGAGTGCATGATTGTTTGTTTCCTTTGCACAAAGGCTGTACATATTGAGATGGCCACCGATATGAGTACTAGCTGATTCTTGGGTGCATTGCGATGCTTCATTGCGAGAAGGGGAATGTGCCGTAACATTTATAGCGACAATGGGTCGAATTTTATCGGTGCAAATAATCAGCTAAGCACTGCATTAAACACGAACTAAACATTTAAGAAATCCAATGGTGATACAGTTTTGCATCGAACCCGCACATGGGGGCCTTTGGAAATCAGCGGCGAAAGAAATAAAGTCACATTTAAGGAAAAAACAATCGGTAACCATATACTTACCCTGGAAGAATTTAACACTTTGTTATGCAAGATCGGAGCAATCATTTTTTCATCGGTCGGGGTATGGCCGACATTTTAGAACCAGATTTATCGAACCAGAAATTATTAACATTAGCCCGTTGAGGGAACGTGACCAAAATAAAACAACACTTTTAAAAACTGTGGCATCAGGATTATTTGAGCAGCTTACAATGGCGTGACAGATGGGATCATGTAATATTGATTGCAGATGAGTATCCATCAGTATCTTGGAAGTTAGGAAAAATATTAGATGCATATCCTGATGCAGACGGCAGAGAACGAGTGTTGACTGTTAAGACAATACATAATATATTGTAGCGACCTATACATAAATTATATCGATTGCCGCGGGATGTTCAGCCAGCACCGATGGCCAATGCAAAGTCATTTACCACTTACAATACAAACGTCATAATTGACGTAACCTAAAATTAAATTATTATTAAGTTTCTAATTTCACAATGAATTAATAAATAGAAATCATTAATCATAGCTCGGTAGCGCATTTTTGAAAAAGTAAGGTTCAATCACACCGCCAGCCCAAAAACCGCATCAAATAGTGACACATTGTGGATGAAGAGGCTTTTCAACAATCATTCTTGGATTTTCTGAGCCCCAAATGCGACAATTCTGCTTATTAACGTAGCCTCCGAGGTGAAAATGGGCCTAATCACTGAAAATGATTTTTCGATGAAAATCCGGATCATATTGATGCATTTGAAGGACCCAATATATCCAGGGTATCGTACCATTTTTAGTAATGGCGTAGCTTTTACTTGTCAAATGTCAAAAAATGACAGCTTCAAAATTGACAGCTGCCCAAATGGCAGCCTATTCAAAATGAAAAATCTTATTGGAAAACCCTGTATTATATTATACTTATCTTTATTAATTATCATTAATAACAACCTTTTCTTAATTAATTAACATGTTAAACTGTCTGAAATAATTAAATTAAATGTATTAAATTGTAATATTGTATAATCTTAGAAATAACCCAAATGGAAAACTTTATTATGAAATTTTTATCGATGAACTAAAGGTTCGAGTAGAGACCGTCCATGGTTTGAGAGCGCAGTTTATTGAGGTCGAAGAAAACTGTGTATGGTGAATTCTGATATAGAATCGCAGTTGGACGAGTTTGAATCAAAGTATTACGCGGTAACCGGGAATCTCAACAAATCGATCCGCCATTTGAATGAAAGCGAACACAGCATAGGAAGATACGATGATTCTTTATTGAACGCCACTCAACCCTTGCATGCAGAGATCAAATTAAAGAAATTATCCATACCTCCATTCTCTGGTGAATATACGAAATGGCTGAACTTTTATGATCTCTATAGTGCATCTATACACAGCAAAGAATATCCAGCGGTGCAAAAGTTTCAATTTTTAAAGAGCTTATTGATAGGGGAAGCAGCCCAGTTAATCTGATACTTTGCAGTTACAGAAGCCAATTATTATGAAGCGTTCTCAATCTAGTTGAACGGTACGGTACGATGGCAAAATATATTTAATAAAAACCAACGACATTTGGTTTTATTTCATCCGCCAATCTGTCATATTGTCCTTAAGGTCGGGAATGATGTGAACAGGATAAAAGGATGTGTGTTAATGACAATTAATAAATATAAGTATAACATAATGTAATTCATTGGGAAATTAGAAGGTTAGGTTAGGTTAGAGTGGCTGTCCTAAGGAACCGGCACCGACACAAAAATGGTCCGTAGTCCTACCACATACAATTTTTCTTTTCTCGGCTCTACCCACTGAACCATCCAGAGCTTACACCACCCTAAAACCTGCTTGCCTAGGCAAATGGGCCGGATTAGGGTGTTAAGCGACTCGTGCTGACGATCTGCCAGGCTGGGGGCCCATTTAACAAAGCCCAGTCGTGAACGGAGACCTCTGGATACCTGGCGACCTCTAGTTGTAATTACCCTTACCTGCGTATACGGATCTCTGCGCAGGCGGACTTTTATTTCTCCGATACTCGTGCGAATCATAATGGACAGATCAAACAATAAGAAACCAAGGGAACCGGCTCTCCTCAAAAGCCGGTATCAGCGAAGGGAGGTAACTCGAACCAGACGGGTCGGCCCGCTAAGGTTGGAAAGGTGGTTGACTCTAGGGCACCAGTCCCGGGAGTTAGCGGTACCAAAGCAGCACAGGGGAGTGGGACGAGAGACATTCCTAGGGCGAAAAGGCGGTACAGAAATCGCCACTCGGCATTTCGAATTCTCGAGAGGTGGGCTGTGACCCCCGAGGGGGTGCTCACGGAAGAACAGAGAACATCAGTAGCTTTGGCAAGGAGCACTGTGGGCTGCGGAAGCTCGGAAAGGGACCATATGTCGAAAAGACAGCGGTCCCAGGACGAGGTGGAAGTAGTCGACAGCAAGCGGGCCAAGTTGCTGACTGACACGAAGCCGAGCTCTAACTTAGGGACAAAGCTGTTCAGCGATGTCCTGAGGGAGCATGTGTTGATGCTAGCCGTAATTGACGAAAGTCAAGAAGATGGGAGCATCACGGCGGAAAAATGGAGGTTGGTGTATAATGCACTCAATCTCGACTTTTTAAAGGTCCTGGGAAAAAATCCAGGACCACCCGCATCCTGCAGCGATGTGGGATGGTATCAAAGGCGTGTGAAGATGACTGCATGCTAGGACTCTAGATCTGTGGATCTATATAAAAAGGCTATAGCCAAAGTAGGGGAGGTGTGACCAGGCGCAAAGCTTGCGACAGTTAGCCGGGAGGAAATTCCCAGCAGGCCGAGGGCACGTGTCTGGCTGCCACCCGAACCGGCTAGCCCTGACGAGGCTTTGAAAATCATTCAGGCCAGTAACCCGAATATTCCGACCGGAAATTGGAAGATCGTCAAGCAGGAGGAGGCGAAGGTGGGCTCGAAATGATCAATTATGGTAATAAATAAGGAGTCCTTTCCCCTCGTGCATAAAACGAAGGGAGTAATTGACTTCGGATTCGGGTCAATTACTCTCAACGTTTATAAAAAGGATGGGGCGGAAGTGCGTACGGGAGGCCAATCGGAGGATGGTGGAAACCCGCCCAGGCCTGAATGGGGTGCCAGCTGTTTAGAGGGAGAAGCTGAGGGTAGGAAGGAGGGTGAATCCGGCGACCTCGGTCTGATAAAGATTCACTTGGAAGATGAGGAGGGGCACATAAGCGAAGGAGCTGGTGTACCGATGGAGGAGGATGTCGGCAGTCCGGCCAGACGGGGGCACTGACAAGGCCCCTACAGAGGGTATGAGGGTTAGCGAGACGGGCGAATCCGGCGCATCCCAAAATACCGAGAATTAATATTCCTGCGGTGGCAGGAATATACCATAGAGGTAGGTAAAGGTTAAGAGGTTATGATTAAGATATCTCAAATTAACCTTCACAATTCTAAGGCTGCTTCGGCAGCTTTACTCCTCAGGCTGGCTAGTTCGGGTGAGGATGTGATACTAATCCAAGAACCTTGGATTAACAACAACAGGATCTGTGGCCTCAAAACCAAGGGGTACAAAATTATATCCTCTAGTAAGTCTGGGAAGATCAGATCTTGTATTCTTGGGAAAAATAATATTAATCTTTTCCTTCTCTCTCAATATAGCAATGGTGACACTACTGCAGTTAGCCTGGAAGTAGGCACTTGTAGATTCTGGCTAGTTTAAGTTCCTCCGGATAACCTGGGGGAACTGATCCGTGAAGCGGAACAATCAAAGGTAGGTGTGGTACTGGGAGTTGATGCTAATGCGCATCACACTATCTGGGGAAGCACAGACATTAAAGAAAGAGGTGAGTCACTTTTTGATTACTTGATGAGTACCAACCTTTTAGTGTGTAATATTGGGCGAGTACCCACATTTATTACTAGTAACAGGCAGGAGGTTCTAGATGTGACCCTTACCTCAAATAACATTCTTCATATGGTTAAAAATTGGAGGGTGAATAAGGAACACTCTTTTTCAGATCATCGATATTTAACCTATATCCTCGATATTCACCCTGCTATAAAGCCCGGTAAGCCTTCAGGAACCCTAGAAGGGCCAACTGGAGCAAATATGGGGAATTATTGGAGGATTTTGTTGCCGTCGAGGGCTCTGGAGCCTCCGAGCTGTAGGATACGGTGGCTAGCGTTACTAGCGCATGCAACCGATCCTTTCGTGCTGCCTGCCCTCTGGCTAAGCCTAGGCAAAAACCAGTATGGTCATTGTATGAGCTCATCATATATTTACCGTAGGAATAGACGTAGATACATGAGCTTATTTTACTTCAGTAACAATAATTATTGCTGTACCAACTGGAATTAAAATTTTTAGTTGACTAGCAAGTTTATGGAACTTCAAAACAACTCAGTAATTATTCTTCCCTACCTGGAAGCTATATTCAAAGGGTGTTTGAAACTGGGCTATATTCCTTGGTACTGGACGGAGGTCAATGTGGTGTTTATACCGAAAGCAGGGGAAAGCTCACATGTATATCCTAAGGACCTAAGACCAATAACTCTATCATCCTTTCTTTTGAAAGCCTTGGAAAGGCTGCTGGATGTATACATTAGAGATAAAATAGGTGGCAGGAAGTGGGTACCGTCTCAGCATGCGTACACAAAGGGTAGATCTGTGGACACTGCTCTGCACGCCTTGGTGTGTACGATTGAGAATCGATTAATTCGAAGGAATTCTGTTTGTTTGATGGCCTTCCTGGATATAGAGGGTGCCTTTAATAATGTGAAAGCGGAGGCAATCAAGAAGGGATTGTCATTTTTGGAGGTGGACGTTCCTCTGAGAAGGTTAATCAATTATATGCTAGGAAGCCGGATTGTTAGCTCGAAGTTGGGGGACTCCACCACCAAGAGGCGAGTAACTAAGGGAACCCCGCAGGGGTTCTATCATCTCTTCTCTGGAACATAGTGGTAAACCGGTTACTACTAGAATTGGAGAGAGAGGGTATTGAAGGTATCGCTTACGCAGATGACGTAGCTTTAGCTGTTGCCGGGAAATTCCTAGGCACGATTGTAGACGTAATGCAGAATGCGTTTACCATCTTTACGAAATGTGCTGCAAATGTGGACTTGTTATTAACCCGTCCAAGACAGACCTGGTACTCTTCACTAAGAAATACAAAATCCCGGTAGTTGTCCCTCCTACCTTAAATGGCACGAGACTTGCTTTTACTGATAGAGCTAGATATCTGGGCATTATCTTAGACAGTAAGCTTAGTTGGAGACCCAACATGTTGGAGAGAATAAACAAAGCTACATATAGCTTTGTACTCCTGTATGAACGCCATTGTTTCCTCTACACCGCTGTAGTGAGACCTGTACTCATGTACGGGGTGGGTGTTTGGTGGCCAGCTCTGGATAAGGTAACTTACAAAAGTAAGATTGAGAGGGTGCAAAGAACGGCCTGTATGCTTGTTAGCGGGCCATTGAGGTCGACACCGACAAGTGGCTTAGATGTTATGTTGCACCTTTTTCCGGCCGACATTTTTGGCAAACAGATAGCGGCCAATACGGCTGTACGACTTGCAGCCGTCTCTCAGTGGAGGTGTCTTTGTACAGGACACTCTACTATCGTTAGATCGTTGAAGAATGAGCTGGCGAATCTTGACTACATTAAACCTACACTACGCTTCGAGAAGCGATTTCGGATCTCCTTCCCTTCAAGGGAATCCTGGAGGGATAGATCGTTATCGGAAACCGAAGCGTTGCAATTCTTCACAGATGGCTCCAAGCTAGACGGCAAAGTGGGAGCTGGGGTATTTTGTGACCGATTAAATGTAAATATTTCTATTCGCCCCCCTGATTACTACAGCGTGTACCAAGCTGAAGTCGTAGCGATTGAGGAGGTCATGACGTGGTTGAAGCATAATGTGGTATCCTCAGATGATATCGCAATCTATGTGGACGGTCAAGCGGCGATCCAGTCGTTAGAATCGGTGTCTTTGGCGTCACGGGTGACGTTGAGTTGTCACTCATCTCTAAATGAGATGGGTGTACATTTCAATATCCAGGTGGCGGATGAACTTGCTAGGCATGGTACGACTCTACAGCTGCATCCGGAAAGGGCAAGTCTGGGGAGGCCTATCACAGCGCTGAGACATGCATTTGGGAAGCATATGCTATCCTCAGCGGGGTAAAGGTGGTCTAACACCCTCATCTGTAGAGTTTGGCAAAGTTGGACATGGCCCTCATCTGTAGAGTTTGGCAAGACAAGTTTGGCCAAAGTTGGACTTGGGGCGCACTAGGGCATTAATATCCCTGCGCAGACGGTCGTAGGAATTCTCATGGGACACTTCCTTTTTGGAGAAAATACAAGAAGGCTGGACTTCGGCAGAAGCTGTATAATAAGAAGACTCAAAAGACTAAAACCTTTTGAGTTACCTGAATAGTCCGCACAATGCAACATCAACCAAAACAACACTTTATGTAAAGAACACAAATGAGTGCTTTATTATTATATTGTCAGAGTCAAATGCTGTTAGTCAAAAGTGACTAGTTACTTTGTAAAAAAAATTTATTGTTATCATAAATAAAATTATTAAAAAAAAAAAAAAAAAAAAAAAAAATTGAAATGTTGTCTACGAGTACATATAGTAAATGTGAGGTGTGAGGTTTGTCGCAAAAACAAATTAAATAAAAACCCAGATTCCTAAGAATATAGAGCAAGCATTAAACAAGATTCATTTATAAATATACGTATGTATGTACTTACATATAAGAAAAGCACAGCAATGAACGAATATCGTCACTGAGCAAACAATACACAAACAACACAAAAGGTATTAATAATCATCTACCATTTGGATTTGGGTTCGTTCTGTTTAAATAAATAATTTTTGTTTTATTCCATTACAATTGAAAGTACGTGTGGATTAAGGTTTTATCTTTAAAAAAAAACCGTTAGATATACATATGTACGTATCTCCTTTTTACATCGCCTCCATAGAAAATATAGAGAAGCGCGCGCTTTCGAAAGCAACCAAAACACAAAAAACCAGAGAATCATTTAAGAATAAAAATATTTCACATTGCTTTGAGATTATAATGGGTATCAAATATTTGTTTATCAGCTGAATGAGAAAATCCCTCCCGAAGAAATGAAGAATTTTCCAATGTATTTATGTAAACGTAGACTCGCATAATATTATTTTATCCATGTACGGAAACAAGAAGAAGAAACATTTGTTGTTGTTGTTGTTGTTAGATGGATTCAGTAACGCCTAAATTTAATTTATACCGAAATAAAGCTCATTTAATTCAGCAACTGTTGTTTGTTACTATATATATGACAGAAATTGTATATTGCTCCATATATAATACATAATACAGAAAAGAGAATGTATGCTTTATGATTATCATAATGATAATATTTCGAGATAATAAATAATGTAGGATGCAACATATTTTATACAATTTTTTTTGTTTTGTGCTTTTCGGATTCTGGAATTTAAAATATATTTTATTATGTGTACGTATAAATGTATTGTATTTTGTGTGTCACTCAGTTTATACATACTATATACCCAATGTCGGGCCACCAAATCCATTTATAGCATAAACCTATAGAAATGATTTACATCACCGAATTCATATTAACGCTTGGTTCAAACCTTCTATGTAAATCAAAATAAATTCGTAAATAATTCTAATGAATGAACAGAAATCATATTTCAATATCAGAATATGCAACGCAATTAAGAAAATGCCTGAATTTTAATTAATTTTTTAGAAATATTTTGGCCTAGGTAGACAACCTTAAATGTAGACAGATTTCTTAGAAATTTACGGATTGAAACAAAAAAAAAAAAATATTAGTCAATGGTAATGCTGGTGAATGTGCTAAGGTGACTGCCAAGGACAGGGTCAATAAAAATATTGTCAACAATCTGTACCTCTCCAACTTTTCAGATTTGGGAAGGTGTTTTGATTTTAGCAGTGGAGAATATACAACGGGAATATACCCTATACATTTCCTGATATCCCCTCTCTAAGTTATTACACATAAAATTGGTTCTTCGAGCCGGTGTTCGCCGAAGAAATACAAACCCGCTCAACCAAAGCAACAATTTGAGATAAAACCCAGCATTTATAAGGTTAGTAATTCCGATCATCTAACGGGATACGGATTACAACCGTATTTGTTCCAGAACAATTTAACCAAGTTCACACGTGGTCAAGCAGACATTTTGATATTCTGGGAGTGGGCGAGTGAATTTTTTTTTGTTTGAATGTTGTGCTATAATAGTGAAATTGTGAAACCAAATGGAAGCGTTATTAAAAAGGAAGGCTAAAGCTACACTATTTTCATCAACACAAAAGGGAAAGACGCTACAGTAGAAGAACTGAATGTTCGCTTATCAAAAACTATCGAAATTTATAAGCAGTTCGTGGCCGTAGAAGACCAAATATTTACGATTGATGATAGTGTGGCATCTGAGATGGATTTAATTGATGAAATGTATTTCTCGCTTGTATCCAAAATCCAAAGTTTCATTAGGAAACAAACTTTATTGCCAGTAGCGCAAGCCAGGTTTAGTTACCCCGTTTAAATCTTCCTGTGTTTGATGGAAACGTCATAAACGGTGCACGATAATATCAGTTTATCTTCAGCATAAACATTTAAATATTTGCTCGCTCAGTTAAGAGGTGAGGCATATACTTCCCATCTACCATTTTCGGGTAGATGATGCCAATTATTATGAAGTAGTGAAACGGCTTGTACAAAAGTACGTTAAGAAGAAGCCAATAGTCGAGACATACATTCGTGATTTTCTAGCAACACCGAAGTTCAATAAGGCAACAGCTAGCAACATAATGAAGTTACATGATACCATAGACGAAACAGTACACGGATTAAAATCGCTTGGTCCAGATGCAACAAGTCGGGATCCATGGATACTTCTACTAGCTACCGACAAACTAGATGAGGAAACAAGACGTATATGGAAGTATGAAAGCGCAAACGTAGATTTTACCACCATTCAAACGTTACTCGAATTTTTAAACAAACGAATGGACGCATTAGTCGATACAGTTGCAGACCATATCCAGGCGAAGAGCAATTACAATAATCAAAGGCACAAAACAACCAGATCGTACCACACTGCAGTTCAATTACCTAGCTGTCCATTATGCAAAAGTCAACATAAACTATTTGATTCCAAATCCAACCGATGCTTTAACTGCCTCAGCCAAAGGCATGTTGTAACAAATTGCCGAACTACCAAACATTGTCAGAAGTGCCCAAGAAGGCATAACACGTTGCTTCATTTTGTACCGGAAACCCCTATTCCAGTTGCTAACCATATATGTTCATCTCCAGTCGAAGGCGCAGGAACTACAGAAAATATTTCAACCGCAGTAAATTTGCATCTAAGCGAGAACCCAAAAGATGTGTCAACTTTTCTGTCACCGTCGTCAACTAATCCAACAGTACTTATTCTACCAACAGCTTGTGTTGAGGTAGAAGACAAATATGGCAATTGGGTTTAGGGACGAGCATTGTTGGACTACCGATAGTTTTCTCAATTTATTGGAGATTCCACGCCATAAATCGGATATGAATATCCGCACCCTGTAATAGATCCATTACATCGTATTTACCAGTTCAACCTACAATTCTTCAACTTGAGGAAGTCGATAAGTATAGACCGTTAGCTGACCCAGCTTGCAATTCACTTGAGGTCGGGACAAAACACAGTGAGCAAAAGAGTACCTTTGCTATAAATTCCAAATTTGGCCGGATAATCGCAGGCAATATACCAGCAAATTCCAGAAGTACCAAACCTATCGTCAATGCAATACAGCCAATAAATTCCGTTGAGATGAGTGATACATCTCGTGTTGAAGCAGTAATCGAACGATTCTGGAGAATCGAAGAGATTGTAGCTGTAAGCCCGCTAACGTCCGAAGAAAAGGAGTGCATCGAATTATTTAACAATACAACAAAAATGGATAATAATAAAATAACCGCTTGTCTACCATTCAAGCATATATACCACCAACCATTGAAGAAAGGTATTTACAAGCAGTCAAAAGATTCTATACGCATTAGAACGTCGTCTACAGGCGGACAGTCGATTAAAAGCTGCCTACCATGAATTTTTGGAAAATTATTTGACGTTAAACCATATTGAGATAGTACCGGAGAATCAATTGGATACAAGACAATTTAATAAACATACTCATCCGATTCCGCAAGCACGAGTATGTATTTTCGGCCGACATTGAGAAAATGTTCCGGCAAATTTCAATTTCCAAGAAGGATAGTGACTATCATCGCATTGTGGGGAGAGCTGAATTTTGTGACACATTTCCAAAAGCTACTGCAATCCTGAAGTCAGGTTTCTATATGAACGATTTGATGGCTGGATCAGAAAATTTAGTTTCGGCGCTTACCTTACAAAAGCTGCTTGGAATAAAGTACAATCCAGTACACGATTACTTCTTCTTCAAAATCAATTTATCGTCAGCAAACCAATTTACCAAAAGATCATTTTTATCAGAGATCGCCAGAGTTTATGATCCGTTGGGTTTACTGTCACCAGTCATAGTGGGATTAAAAATACTGTTCCAATCTCTTTGGCTGCATGACATTACTTGGGATGATGAGTTACCACAACATATATTGGACAAATACCTGCTAATACGTAACCAATTAAATCAACTAACCGAAGTAAGATTTTCGAGATGGTTCTGTATCACCGAGCAACAAGTGGAGCTACACGGATTTGCCGATGCATCCTTGGATGCATATGCCGCAGTCATATATTCGCGTTCAATTCAGAATGGCCAAACTAAAGTCAACTTACTTATTGCTTGCAAAAACTCGAATTACTCCAATTAAAGTCATAAGTATTCCAAAAACTCGAGCTAAACGCTGCAACTAACATTGTTTAACCGTAGTTTTTAAATTAGTTTTGACATAATTTAATTGAATGTCACTCTGTTTAATACCATAGACCACCGAATGAAGTCAGTATTAATTAGTTTATAAAAGCAAAAAGCAAACCAACAAAAAAGGAATGATAATAAAACGGTACATTACAATACAAATAGAAAAAAAAAAGAATTTGAGAGTTATACCACGTTTACATTAGTAGAATAAAAGTATGTTGCAAAAAAGTATCGTCATGTGAACTCAAATTTAAATATTTAAATATTTTATCACATACTTTTTTGATATTTCGGTAAAGTATGTATCAAAAAAGTATTAGTATATTACGTTGTAATGTGAACCCTAACTAATAACTACATATTAATGTCATTCGTATATTTGTTGTCAAAACCAAAATTGATTACGTTTTTTTGTTTCTAATTGCAATTTCGGGTGTTAATCAAATAATTTGCCGACAAATCTAATAGAGTTTGAGAAGAAATTCACAACACATAAACTGAATTGAATACAGAAGCCTATCTGTCAAAACAACAAACTTTTATAGTATGCGTTCACACTACAAATCGCAACACTAGTGTGAACTGCAGCGGAAAAATAATTAAATAGCAAAAAAGTACATACTTATTAGGTACGTATAATGTAAACGTGGTATTAGTCTCGTTTACATACTAGTGCAAGAAGCACCATTTATTTGTATTTTGTGTTAAAATAAAATTAAAGAAAATCAAGGTGTGCAAAAATATAAAAGGTGAGATTTTTATTTCTCGGAAAAATACAGTCCACATCGCATCGCAACATTTGGTCCTTCGAGCCGGATCAGGCTATTTATACATAATTATCATAAGACACATGGTTGTCTATGCATACATAATTATCATCGGGCACACGGTTGTCTACGCATAACGAATTATTAACCTACAACGGATTTATTGTCAAAATAATTATAATCGAACACGATTGTCAGCACATATCATACAGTAGCGGTGATCTTCAAAGTAACAAATAACCTTTATAAGCTATATAAATTAAATTACAATCGGACACGCGGGTGTCAACGCATAACCTAAAATTTGTATGAAGTACGGTTTAGCCACAAATTGAAACAACGATTTCCAGTTTTCTACATATATCTTTAAATCTGTGAGGCACACGACTTGTCTACAGAACAACAACAAAGCACGCAGAATTTGGGTTTCATAATTGAATATTAAATATAGCAATCCAGTGGCTATAAAAACAATCAGCAGAAACGAAATTTTCAACTATCATCACATTAAAAGTGGCGCCATCTACTAGCAACTAGCATAAGTTAAGTAGTTACATAAAATTACGTAATCATTATCATTTTATTTTTAAAATTATTTTGATATTGTTTATGATTATAACTCAACATTTCTGTAATTCGACATTATTATTGTAAAGCCGGTTGATTTCGTTCTCAGTTTCAAGCAATTATGGAGGCTCAAATTAAAATAAACAAAAAGAAGTTTGCCACATTAATTGGCACATAACTTGGCTGCTGGTTATCACAGTGCATGGTCTGATCTAATTCAAACTTATGACAATGCACGACTTATTGTTTAAGTGCACATCGATGCACCGTGTAATCTTTCGCAGATCAAAAAGGATAGTGCATGCACAGGAACTTCGGATACTTTCGAATGCCTGTCGGAATCACATATCATCTCTTGAGACATGCGGGCTGAAGACTGCTGGTTTTGGGAGAGCAGGTTCTAATTCACATAATTACCAAAAAATTTGACGCTCAATTACATAAAGATTGGCAAGATATACACTGACTGCTACCGAAATGCCTACTTGGCCGCAATTAAAATAATTCCTACGAATAAAAAGTAGAGTGCTGGAATCGGTTGAACCAACAAAAAGACAGTCAGATAGCCAGTTTGCCAACTCAGTTAAATTTAATAATAAGACTTCGAATAACTTCAACAAAGGCTACAAAAAGGGCAATTCATTTGTTTTATCAAATGAGTCTGCGAAAGACGATAACAATCGATTTCCACATCACAAGATAAACACAAAACAAATAACTTGTGTGGGATGTGTCAGACTAAATATCATCCTTTATTTGTGTGTCAATCCTATTTCAAACTATCCCCTGTCGAGCGCTTACAAAAAGCAAGGGATTTTAAAATTTTTATTAACTGTCTGGGAAAGTCACACGCTGTGGATGCATGTAAATCGATTGGTTGTCGAGTCTGTAACTCAAGACATCATACGTTGTTGCACGATTCGATTCGACATAATACAGCCGAATTAGCTACTCTTAGTATCCAAGATTCACAAAATATGCACGCAGCAACAAATACACAGAACATGCAGACAAGTACAGAAATATTGTTGTCAACAGCAGTAATACAGATTCAAGACAAGTCAGGTAACTATCATAATTGCCGAGCACTTTTGGATTCAGGTAGTCAATCCAATTTTATTGTTTCATCACTAGCAAATCACCTTGGCATTGACAAGACTAATATTATCAATTTGACGATAAGTGGTATCAATCAAACAAAGACATTAATATCCCAAGGTGTTTCAACAAAAATCTAATCTCGTTCAAGCCGTTATAACAAAATTTTAAACTTCCTAGTTTTTCCGCAAATATCTGGTGCATTGCCAGAAACATTTCATCGTGGAATATACCATCAAATCTGGCATTGGCTGATCCCAGCTTTTACATTTCAAGACCAGTGGAAGCACTATTGGGTGCAGAAGATTTTTTGAAATACTCGGAATGAGTCAGATTAAACTTAACCAAGGTATTCCGACAATTCATGAATCCTTGTTTGGATGGATAATTGGAAGATCTGAGACTCAACTGAATCGTATCCAACAATCCTTTCATACACAGACTGAGACAGATTGTTTCGACGAACTCTCACAATCAATCAAAATATTCTGGGAGATTGAAACCATTCCTGCAATAAAATTTCTCTCAGACAATGAAAAACAGTGTGAGGAAATATTTTCAAAAACATTCTCCAGAACAGAGTCTGGCAGATATGTTAATCACTTCCAGTAAGAAATAATGCAACCCTAGGGGAATCGAAAACAAGTGCATTAAAAAGGTTTCAATATTTGGAGAAAAGGTTAAGCTCTAACGCAGAGCTAAAACTGGGATATACGGAATTCATTAATGAGTATTTTAGCTTAGGTCATATCATAGAAAGCCCGAATCAATCGAACCATACATATTTTTTGCTACACCACGTCATCCTGAAACCCTCGAGTTCGAGCACGAAATTACAAGTAGTCTTCGAAGCGTCGGCTAAGACATTGAACAACTTGTCGTTAAATAACATACTACTTACCGGCCCTACCGTGCAACAAGATTTGTTATCCATCGTACTTCGATTCAGGAAGTACCGGTACGCATTTACTGCCGATATTTCAAAAATTTATCGACAAATACTTATTAATCCCAGCCAGACCGTTTTGCAGACCATTCTTTGGCGTGCGACGGATGCCGAACCCATAAAAGCTTATAAATTGCTCACTGTCACTTATGGGACAGCATCGGCGCCATACTTGGCTACTCGGGTTTTAATGCAATTGGCTGAGGATGAAAAGCATAATTTTCACAGTGCATTAAAGGTTACCAAAACCGACTTTTACGTGGACGACGTTCTTACTGGCTTTGATACGTTAGACGGACCGTTGCACATTCAAAACGAACTAATTTCTATGCTGAAGACAGGTGGTTTCGAACTTCACAAGTGGTGTGCACACAGTGACAGATTGCATGATTCTATATCGCTACAAAATCGAGACAAACTTAATAAAAATGAGTTTAATGGGTCTGAATCTATCAAGACGTTGGGTCTTACTTGGATTCCAGATGAAGATATTTTTGTTTTTGACATCCTTCCACCCATACATTTTACAATACTAACAAAGAGAATTATTCTGTCTGAAATAGCAAAACTGTACGATCCCTTGGGTCTGCTGGGACCTATAATTACTGTGGCAAAAATGCAAATTCAGTCGTTGTGGAAGTTGCAAGTAGACTGTACTACTGTGGTCCTGATATTTTGTATCATATGAATGAATATGGCTGGTCGCTTGACAGTTATGGATTCGACAGACCGCAGGAGTTGGAATTTAAACAAGAAGCTGTTAGTTTAGCCACATGTAACGCACCACCGTTCGATTTATTATCAAAATATAGTTGATTTAAAATATTAATTCGAGTCACTTCGTTTTGCCTATGATTTATTAATAATATCACCAAAGCGAACATTAAAATCGTAGGTCCACTAACAGTCACGGAAACAGATGGTGCATTAACACAACTATGCAAAATCGTTCAATCAGATTTTGAACCGGAAATTAAGTGCCTCAGACAAGAAATTCGCTATCTAACAGCAGTGTATTAAAACAACTGAATCCATTCCGGGATTCACATTCATTGATCAGGGTTGGTGGTCGATTGTCTAAATCAAATTTAGCATATGACGTTAAACATCAGATACTGTTACCATCAAAATCAAATTTCACAAGAATATTGTTTAGACATGAACATGAACAAAATTTGCTTTTGTGAGACAGAAATATTGGCCCATTAATGGGAAATCAATATCCAAACAAGTAGTTCGTAATTGCGTGGTATGTGTTAAGGCTAAACCGGTCCAGCTGCTACAAATTATGGGTGATCTACCTCCAGAGAGGATCACATCATCCAGGCCGTTCAATGTAACCGGAGTGGACTTCTGCGGCCCGTTCTTGATTAAAAATAAGTATATTAGGAAATTCAACGCTTCAAATGTCTTTGTTGCAACCTTTGTTTGTTTCGCAACCAAGGCTATACACCTGGACATCGTGAGTGATTCGACCTCGGAATCGTTTATTTCATGTCTGAAGCGATTCATCTTACGAAGAGGGAAAATCAAATCAATTTATTCAGACAATGCCAAGTCATTCGTTGGTGCTGACAATGAATTGAGAAAACGCTTGCTACAATTTAATAAACAATTACAAGACGAAACGTTAGTTAATTTTTGTTGCTCAGAAGGAATACAATGCAAGTTCATACCTCCCCGTGCCCCTAATTTCGGCGGTTTATGGGAGTCCGCGGTCAAGTCCTTTAAGACTCATTTGAAACGAATAACTAACGGAACGCATTATACTTACTAAGAATTTTATACGTTGATTGTGCAAATTGAGGGAATATTAAATTCTCGGCCATTGTCTACCCTCTCATCTGATCCTAATGATCCCCTTCTGCTCACACCTGGTCATTTTTTGACAGGAGGTCCAGTTAAATCCATCATCGAACCACTCCTGGAGGAATCGCAATCAGTCCTGTGTAGATGGAAAAAGGTTACTCTCGCAATAGAAAGTTTTTGGAAGCGGTATTCCATTGAGTATCTTCATACACTTCAATCTCGTACTAAATGGAAGGATGCGAAACCAGATTTGGAGGCGGGTGACGTGGTTCTCATTTTGGAGGAAACCTCATTTGTCGCTAATTGGTTATTAGGTTTGGTTGTAACAGTGTACTCGCGATCTGACGGTAGGATCCGTCGTTGACGTTAAGACTTAAAACGGAATATACAAGCGAGTTGTTTCAAAAATATGCAAACTTCCGGTTGCTTAGATTGTCAATATTTTCAACCTGCAACGTTATTTTAAAATATTAAGTTAAGTTACATTTGATTTGAATTAACTAAAAAATGTACCATATTAAAACTAAATTGCTGTCTCAAGAACATCACCCATTACATTTAAAATAGTTATAATATTTTTGTTTTTTTTACAATTAATAATAAGAATAAGATATTTCGAAAGTTGAGCCTTTCAAGAGGCCCGGCATGTTTAACCGTAGTTTTTAAATTAGTTTTGACATAATTTAATTGAATGTCACCCTGTTTAATACCATAGACCACTGAGTGAAGTCAGTAGTAATTAGTTTATAAAAGCAAAAAGCAAACTAAAACGAAAAAACCAAAAAGGAATGATAATAAAACGGTACATTAAAATAAAAATAGAAAAAAAAAATGAATTTGAGAGTTAGTCTCGTTTACATACTAGTGCAAGAAGCACCATTTATTTGTATTTTGTGTTAAAATCCAATTAAAGAAAATCAAGGTGTACAAAAATATAAAAGGTGAGACTTTTATTTCTCGGGAAAATGCAGTCCACATCGCATCGCAACAAACATCTCTCAATTTGTCGAGAGAACCTAACATTTTTCTATATTCAGATTCTACAATAATGCTGCAGTGGCTATCCAAACCGCCAAAATAGCTGAAAACATTCGAGGCCAACAGCGTATCCGAAATAATGATGACAACCAAGATTAGCCAGTGGTATTTTATTTCAACCGAAGACAATCCAGCAGATTATGCTACTCGTGCTATGAAGCTGCAATAATTTGTAAATAATTCAACTGGGTGAATGGTCCAAAATTATTGCATGAAGTCCAAATTCAACCTATAAAGTTACTGATAGCCGAGACGTTAACTAATTTTGCAAAAGTTCAACCAAGTTTTGGCATTATCAGTAACCTTACCGCCAAATACTCTAATTTTCGTACAATGTCTCATGTTTAAGACTATATTCTACGGTATAAAGAGAGGTTAACCAGAAAATCAACCCGAGTACAGCAGAAAAATTTAACATTAGAAGAGATTTCTAATGCCGAATTCATGATATATCGTTTCATTCAGCCAGAAACATATAATGCAGATATACACTTATTGTCGAGGGGAAAACCATTACAAAAAAAAATCTAAAATTTTAACATTTCTCCTAGTGGGAGGACATTTGAAATACGCCAACGTGGACCTAGATACGAAACATCCGATATTGCTGCTAAGTAACCACGTAATCACTCAGAGAATAGTCATCGAAATGCATTATAAAAACTTGCACTCTGGGCAAAAGATGACCAACACAATCTTGAGGCAAAGGTTTGCTATAGGTACCACGAGCCAAGAATCTAATACGACGCATTATCCATTCGTGCTACATATGTCGACGCTACAAGGCTCAACAGCAGCAGCAGCTGATGGGGCAGCTTGCCTCTTGCAGAGTCAATCCATCTGTAAGACCATTCATCGAAGTTGGCATCGACTTAGCAGGTCCGTTCTCACTAAAAATATTTCGAGGTCGTGGAGCGAAATCGTTTAAGTCCTACATCGTGATATTTGTGTGCATGTCTACCAAAGCCACATCAATCGAAATCGCCACAGACCTGAGTACCGACACTTTTCTGGCAGGGTTGAAACGATTCTGTGCAGTAAGAGGACTGCCTAAACATATTCACTGCGATAATTGTACAAATCTAGGGGGAGCTAAGCGACAAATTCTAACGTTTTACAACCAATATCATAAGAATGAAAGAATGTTCTGGGTATTATCAGATCATGAGAGTAATTGGAAAAGTGTAATTGGAAGCGCGGAACTTAAAGCATTCACATAAAGAAGAAAACCTGCACTAGTGATAAGGTCTTCGAACCTATACTAGTTTTCTGAAAGATTGCACTTCTATCGGGGTACTTTAGCGGGGTTCGGAATTGTTGTGGTGATCTCGGGCTTCATTTTGTCATTTGTTGGTACTTTAAACAGTAATACGTTTTACGGTTCAGTGATCCAAATGTAACGTCGCCTCTTTGACAAACTCCTTGCTTTAGGAATTTTAGAGACAATTTTTGGCAGAAAGTTTTTGTTCAAACGAATGCCGTGACATTAAATATTTTCAGTGAAAGACAATCAGGTACAAATACAGCATAAAAAAATGGTTTACAAACTGTAGGCCACAGTAGTTTCTAGTAAAGTTATAGCTTAAAATATTAAGTATAACATATATAATAATAGCTAGAAACATCTAAGGAATGAACATCTGCCGCCGGAAGAAATGGGCTGGAAATAGTGTAATATCAACAGTCTTAAAAATTTCAAATTATAAGACACATTATAAGACACAAATTTATTTTAGAAGAAACGAAATATTGTTCTGATCTCTTCTGAATATTGCACAAATTTTTGATTGAAGTATTCTGTCATACACTCTGAGAATTTTGTAAAAACTCTCTACTTAAACGATTATTGGCACCGAATTCAGGGCACGTGGAGGCTACAGATAACCTTAAAGATAACCTTAAATGTAAAATATCTGAATCTAACGAAAACACATTTTTTAGTCACACTAAAACGCTTTTAGAAACGTACAACACACGGCTTCTGTTATGGAACGATAAAATTGCTTTTATATAGACCACGGCTCTCCTAACATATGTTGAATGTTTTTCTGTCGGCGAAATACATTCTGATAAATACCGTTGACGTTTTCGTCGCCGAACACTTATTCTTCCATCAGGCCCAAAGATATTGAACTTGGATTAATCCGAGAATATCACTCTTCGCCAATCCTTGTTTTCTCGTTCTTTTGCGAATTTCAGACGTGCAGCTCTATTATTTTTCGCAGGTCGGCGAGCATAGAGACCAAGTTCGACTAGTCTCTTTTATTGTCGGTTGTTGCTGTTTGAAGCTCCCTTCTCAGCTCTAATCTCAAATCTTTAATTAAGCACCAAATGTCTGAGCGTTCGATTTATGGGCCTCAAAAACCTTCCAACTGCTGTTTCGCTACATTTAATTTCTCTTTCAAATTGTGAAGTTGTGTATATTTTTGCGTTTAGTTGCAAAAGTTTGGGTTTCTCGTCAGTATTCAATGTAGCGCGACCCATTTTAAAATTAACTCTTTGACTAAGCTTAATAAATGAGAGTATTAGTAAATGAGAGAATTGCATGAAATAGAAAATTCGAAACCGAACATTTCAATGGCGCAGGGTGTATTTAGCTAATTCAGACTATCCTCTCAGTCTCTTGTATCGAATGGAACTGTGCTTTTCTACATGGATTTTAGTAAAATTATGTGTATCTGAAATTCTTAATATATAGAACCTATTATTTCATGGCCTGAAATTTTGTAACGGAGATATTAAGCCGATTGTATAAATAGTTCCTAATCTAGAATAGATTAAATCATATCCTGAAGAATTTTTGGTTTTTTACGAGTTCTAGATGGCCTTTGTACTTAGGCAAATGATTAATTAGATGTAAGGTTTTCTGCTCTTTGACCTCGCAAGTGTTTCAAAAAGTTTTTTATGGAACCCGCAAAATCCAAGCCTATTTTTAGCATTTTTTCAAATAAATTTAATTAAATTTACTTGCCACTACAATTCATTTCGTGGGCCACATCTTTCCACATCTTTGAAATTATGTTGGGATCGCCCATGTCCTTTTATTTTGTAATTGTACATGGCCGGCCTGGATTGGATTAAATGTACTAGCTTTTCACCATCACATACCGCCATGGGGGTTATCTATCTTATTAAACGAACAATAATTTTAGATAGGTCACGACTTTGGGAAAATTCGTTTAGGGTCTTAATTTTGGAAAAGAAAATTAAAACAAATTGAAAGTATGGTGAACAAAATGATAAAATAAATTTTATTTTTGTTTTTTTTTTTGCCTGAACGAAGTAAATTCAGAAAGTTGTTAAATTAAAAAAGTTTTATTTATATTTTGATTTTTCATCAAGGTAAAAACCAAATTCGAAATATGCCTAGAGGATGACCCAAAAAACGCAAATTCCCAATTGTTCAAAATGATGCGTCGTTGGAAGAACAACAACCTGGACAATCAAATGTTACGAATGATATTGAATTCAATCTCAATGTACTTAATCGAATCGAAGAAATTTTTGTCCAACAACCTGGACCATCCAACGCGGCAAGATCAATCCGAATAGCTAAAGCAAAAGGCATGGAAAAAATGTCTGAGGTAACTATGTTACTTAATCTCAATCCCAAAAACACCTTGATTAAATGCAACGAATAATTGTGCATCGTATCGCAAACGAAAATGATGAAGAACGTAATCATCACTTGGAATAAGACCGAAACCGATCTTGCCGATGCACAACGAAATCTGCCATTAGAAGAACAACGCCGTCGTAATGTTCGACGGCAACGAGCTATGGCACATAATCCAGTACGAACCTATAAAGATGCCGTAAACTACGCCAGATTGCTGCTTGCATGGTCGAATTGTGTTGCCACCTCTACAGTTTCCAAATGAATTGGTTTGCCTTTTTTTGCGGCGTCACCCACTCGCTAATGAGTTCCACAAACGAATCCAAAACTTAAACTCATGTTTCGCTTTAGCTTCATTCAACGTAAGCGATGGTTGAACCATCAATAGTCGTAACATTTTTAGCTTCAAAGCAGCTGGACAAGTTTATCACAAAATGAATATGGCGGCACATCCGACACAAACTACCCCACGTGATTTCGAACCACCTTCATATGGCCAAATGTACTTTTTAGGCTCCGAAGATGCTGTTGACGAATGCCTTACCCATCCTCTAAATTACGGAATCAGTCGTAAATTAATGGATCTATTGGAGGAAATATTGCGAGAACAAAACATTTATGCCCAAAGTTACATGAGGATGCGAGAAGTGGAGGATGATATAAATCAACGTGCTGCTGCACTGGGACTACAACCTCCAAATGTGCAGCTCATTTTTACAGTGCCAGATGGTGTGGATTATAGACGGTTCAACCCTCCTGTATGTAAAGAAGTATGCGTTGTTCTTACGCTTAACGCCGATCAAAGTTTCCCGTCAAATGAAATGGTTGTAAAACAACGTGGCAAAGATGTTGTCATTTTGGAAAATATCGACCATCGTACCCATTGATTTATCCAGCCGTAACGAGAGGATATACCGTGGGCATGTCACTTTAAGTACCTTATGCAAGTCGTCCACATCTAACACGACTTAAACTAGCGCAATATCGTATAGCTTTTCGACCTGAACCAGAGCCTTCTAGAGTATAGAGCCATAATCATAATGACGTATTTTTTTGAAGCTTTTTAGTGGTATAACTTTTCATTGATTTCTATAGGAATCCATAGTAAAAATGGTGTTTTTAACTTCAAGTTTTTCAATGAAAAAAGCAAATATATTATAAAACGTTTATATAAATGTTTTCTACATACCTTGAACAACAACATTCAAGAAGACTTTATTGGTATTGAATAAATATTAATTGCAGAAATATTAAAATTAAACTATGCCTAAAATATATTTTTCGAATTTCCATTTTGAAAAATAAATCAAAGTTGGCTCTGATGAATTAAAATAATACTTGCTAAATTTATCTTTAGTTTTACTAGTGTACGTAAGATGTCTAAAATATTTACAGAAAAATACGAAAAATAATTATTTAGTCACAAAATTCTTACACGTTCTTAATATTTTGTGAATTTGTTTTGCTTCTCCTACAATTTTTTTACTTGAAATTTCTTCAGGTGGTAATTTTTGGTATGATTTTACCAAATTTTTACGGCCATCACTGCCATCTATATAATGCATATTGACTTAATAACCAAACGAATTGTAGTAAGCTTTTATTTCAATTTGACCAGAATGCTGTTGTTAGGAAATTTTTTTATATGTTGGTTTAAATAATTCAATTATTACAAGAAAATGAAAACGATTTACTTAAACGACATTCATATATGTTAAAATTCAAACATGTATGAAAGTATTTCAGAAATCATAATTAAGAATTTGTAACGTTTTCATTTAAAAATTTGTCTTAGGAAAAAAAGTGATTTCCCATAGGTTTTGTGTATTTTACTATGAAAAATTCGGGTTTTTCCTCGTTTCTAATTCGTTTATAAAAGCTGTGTTTTTTAGACTATGGCTTTGTATAATGCTTTGCCTGAACCAGAAATGAAAATTCGAAAAATATATTTTAGAATTAATTTAATTTTAATATTTCTGCAATTAATATTTAATTAATACCAATATGGCTTTCATGTATACCATATTGTTCTTAAAGATATGTAGAAAACTTTTATATAAATATATATCGTCCCATGCAAATGAGAGTATGATAAGTTAAATATGTCATTTTTCATGAAAGGAGTTTGACTTTTTTTACTATTAAATCCATTGTGACTGTTTTGCTACAAAGTTAATTTCAACGGTTTTAATAAAAAAATATGAGGTGTTATCAGTTCTTTAAGCTTTTAATATCCCCATTAAAATTAATTAATTATTTATAATGAAAACTAAGTTTAAAAATGTTGTAATAGTCTTGTGCGGTTTTTTTTTACAATGTACTATGATAAACTATACATGTATTATAATCAACTGGAAATAAAATATATTTCTGGGTACTAAACGACGAAATCATAATTTGATTAGGAGAGATATTAATATTCGTTATATTAAAATAGTTTATAATTGTTTTTGTTGAAATATTTCAAGTTTTATTCCATATAATATAAAATTGCTGAAAAATTTAATGTAAGTATAAAGAATATTCCATTTATTAAAATAATATCACAAAAATAAGAAATTCACGAAATCACGAATAATATCACGAAAAAAAATTTGGTTTCTTTTATTCATCATCCGAAGCTTCCAAATTATCGGATGAATGAGGCAGATTTCTGTAAAAATTGTGGTATGCAGAATTAATACTTTTTTTATTACAGAGATCTACCAAATCTTTGTATTTGGCCTCCGTTATCGGATGGAGCGAATTGTACGCCTGTTTTAATTCAAAACAAAGATTCGTTGATTTGGTCGAATTTCGTCCTCTAGATTTAATGTTTTTAACTAAAGCAATGATTCTGTAGGGCTCTTCAAATGCATATTTGTATTTTAGATGTTGTGGATTATTTCGATCAATAAAAAGCTGTTTCATTTTGCTGGTACAAAATTTTTCCCCATTAATATTTTTGGTAAAATTAAAGTGGTTTGAAGGAGTTTTGAAGTCAATAAAATCTCCAAAGTTCATTTAAATAACTTTATAAGCTGGTGGTTTCACTTTTGCACATCTTATTAGCTGGTACCACTGCTCCGGCACAAAAATTTCTTGATTTTTCGCCACACGTTCAATACAAGAGTGAACGCTGTCGCCCTCATTTTGGGTGTGGCCCTTCTCCAAATATGTATGCGAGATGTTGATATTATAATTTTTAGAAGCCCAAGCGTAAAATGTGTACAATATTTTATTTCTGTTCTGGCCAGGGCAATTGTCTGACCAAAAGCTAAAATCTTTACAAGTTGGATGCAATTCGATAAATTGCTTAAGGCAACTGGCGACTTCTGTTCCCCCACGTTTACCAAGTGTCTCCTGCCAAACAAAGCAGAATCCAGTATTGCTATTCATAGAATATACAGTAAAGTTATACACAAAGTATTTTCGCTTATAGTAAAAAACTGACGCCCGAGATTGTGGTACAGTTAAAATTTTTTGAAAATCAAACACTGCACTGACGATTTTACCTTCACTTTGTTGAGCTTCCAGTTTTTCGATTTCTTTTATTTTTCTTGATTCGATTTTATTCGACAAGTGCCTGTCTTGAATTAATTTGTTTTGTTCTTTTTCTTCGGGCGACAAATTGTCAAATCCAATGCATTGGTCGCATTGATCTTTCTTGGGTACAAATAACCCTAAATTAAAATTTTGGTTAAAAGTGTCGCGGTATTGACGTTCAGTCACGCTATGTTCAATCGAGCTTGCTTCCATAAATTCAACGAATAGCCGGTACATTTTTGCAACAGTTAAATTTCCTTCTAAATATTTTTTATTGCTTTTTTGTCGGCAATAATGTGCATCAACGCATGGAAATGAATTTATATGCTCACAAATTGTATTGAACATAGCAAGCTTCCGTATGTATTCCGATCGCTCGTGTTTGCCCCTGCGATCAATATCTAAAACGCCACTTCCAGATTGTTTTTTCTCATATGCCGTTGTGATCCACTGGCTATTAATATTCAACGTATTGAGAAACATTAGTTTACATACCTAAAATAACAAAAGTTTATACATGTACACATGAAACAAATTTCAAACAATTGTTACCTTCTGTCGAATTAAAGAACTATTCCCGCTCGAAGCTAACAAAAAATATTTACGGTTGCCGCCCCTTTGCCTATTTGCAGCATATTTGGCTCGAATTTTTTACTTTTTGTTCGGTGTACTGAATTATAAAGTTCCATTGGCGATAGCGTTCACCTAGGCTCCAAAACTGATTAAAAAGAAATTCTCTGTCTGTATTTGTAATTTTGTCGGAGCATTTATTTTGGCAGGAAGTGCAAGGCGGCCGCATCTGCCGTCCTTTTATTGGTTGGCCTCTCTCATTCACGTGTGTCAATCCCTTATTATAGGCCGTTTTAGAAATTCTGGAAATCCAATTAAGCTGATCCCTTTTACGTTTTCTTACGTTTGGTTTATTGGACTTTGGCGTGGAGTTTACATTCTCAACAACGTTAATACCTTGAGCTTCCGTTCCTGAATTAGGGGGAGTAACAGCAGTAACAACGCTCAAAGCATTCTCACCTACATAGATAATTGAAACCCGTTGAATATAAATATTAAAATGTATTATTTAATTTTCCAACCTGATAAAACTGAGGTTATTTCATCCTCCGACGAACTTGACTCACTATTACTTGGTTTATATTCGTTTCCACTGTCAGGGAAATCTATATGAATAAATTAGTATAATGTTACGGTTATTATTTTACAGTAACAGCTTAAATGTTAGAACTACTAACCAAATAAACTAGAATCATTTTTATCAATTGGTTCTTCCAATTGTCTGAAGTTTTCGTTCACTTTCCTGTGACACACTAAATTAAAATTCCAAAAACAGTTATCCCCAAATATATAATTTTACGAATGAGCCAAAATACTTACTTAGCAAGTCAGCTTGCGGTTGAGAACGGTTCTCAGTAATTATTTCATCACTTATTACACTTTCATTAGCTAAATAAAAATAGTATTTACCCTTAAGAATTGAAAAGCATTCTGCAAGGGAATATGAATAGGAGCAAAACGGCTGACCAACTCTTGCATCAGCTGGTAGTGGAAAAAGGAGTCGAGTTGCTTATGCTAAGCGAACAGTACCGAGATAAGCAATCCACAGGATGGTACGCCGACTTGCTCGGTACAGCGGCAATATGGATACCTAGCGGTGAAGTTTTCGCCGAAAATCATGGAGCAGGAAGGGGCTTCGTCTGGGTGAAAGCAGCAGGTATAACCTACGTAAGTTGCTACTTCACCCCGAACGAAAGAATCGCAGAGTTTGGATCAAAGCTGGATGCTCTGGAGGACGAGATAGCCGCAATGTCTGGGCATTTGGTGGTGGCCGGAGATTTCAACGCGAGAGCACTCGAGTGGGGGATGCCAAACCCCGACACAAGAGGTAGACTCATTCTGGAAATGGCCGCCAGAGCAGGACTCTTGGTGCTGAATAGCGGCTCTGTGACAACCTTTCGCCGACCAGGGTATACAGAGACGATACCAGATATCACCCTCGCATCGGAGGCCCTAGTTCCGCACACCCATAACTGGATGGTTATGGAGGATTATTGCGGCAGTGACCACCAATACATCCAATTTGAGGTTGGCAGAAGACAGCGGATTGACACGCCGGTTAAACCTCACAGGTGGAACCTGCAAAGGCTGGATGTGGAGCAGTTCATGGAGGAACTGTCGAAAGGTAGGCGGCAGATAGCAGAAAGTAGCTCAGGTATGAACGGAAGAGCTGCGGCCGAGGCGGTGTTAGCTTCTACTATGGGTCTCATTGGCTCGGCATGTGAGGCATCCATGCCAAAGAGGAAACCACGCCACGGGAAGCCTTCTACATATTGGTGGACAGCAGAAATCGCGGCAGCACGTAAGACATGTTTAGCAAGCCGGCGGAAAGCTCAGCGAGCAACAGACCGTACCGAAGCTAACCGGCTGTCCGCTGAACATAAATCCGCAAAAAAGCTACTACGCCGGATTATAAAGAACAGCAAAGCCCGATGTTGGAAACAACTAATACAGGACATCGACGAAAACCCATGGGGACGGGGTTACCAGTTAGTGACCCAGAAGCTAGGAGGCCAGAAACCAACACGCGTGATGGATGCCGGAACCGCAGAGTATATTGTGAAAACCCTTTTCCCCAGTCACCCGCTGAGGGAAAGAGCCACCGAACGGCAAAACCCAATGAGGTATTGAAAATCGTCTTCCAGCAGGATCCCGAACTCATGCTAACAATGTTTAATGCTTGTTTGACGGAGGGAGTGTTTAGTACCAGATGGAAGAACGCGCGGCTGGTATTGGTAAAGAAGGGTAAAGGCGACCCCGAGCTGCCCTCATCCTACCGGCCGCTGTGTATGCTCGACACGGCAGGTAAACTATTTGAGAAGTTAATTAGGGAGAGACTCACGGCCGCGATTAGATCTGCGGGAGACCTTTCACCTAGGCAGTACGGATTCAGGCGGGGCCTATCTACGATAGACGCAGTCCAAGAGATCACGGAAGCCGTTAGGAGAGCGGAGAACTATAACCACTTCTCGCGTCGCATTGTCCTCCTAGTAACGCTGGACGTGAGAAATGCGTTCAACACCGCAAGATGGTGTGATATGCTAGACGCATTGGAGCACCAATTCCGCATACCACGATACCTCCAAAGGATGCTGGAAGATTACTTCTGGAATCGCACCCTCACATACGAAACGGAGGAGGGACAGCGAGAAATGCAGGTCACAGCTGGAGCAGTTCAGGGGTCGATCCTAGGACCCGATCTCTGAAATGCCTTTTATGACGAGCTACTTCGAGAGGAGATGCCCGATGAAACCCATCTTGTGGGCTATGCGGATGACGTTGCAGTACTCGTTGCTGCGCGGGACACCAAACAGGCCCAGCTGAAGTTGAACCAGGCTATGCGGGCCATAAATGGCTGGATGGAGGAACACGGACTGGCCTTAGCTCTCAGCAAAACTGAGATTACGGTACTAACGAAAAAGAGAATCCAACCATCTCTCCCGATATGGGTTGGCAATGAGGTGATCGAAACAAAGCCGCATTTAAAATATTTAGGAATATTTATAGACTCGAAACTGAGCTTTTTCGGGCAGATCCGGCAGACAGCAGATAAGGCGGCAAAGGGAGTGACCGCCCTAAGTAGGCTCATGGCCAACACCAGCGGCCCAAGGGCTAGTAAGAGGCGACTACTTATGGCAGCGGTTCAATCGGTTCTGCTATATGGGGCAGAGGTTTGGGCAGACTCCATGCACAAACAAATGTATCGGAAGCGGCTTCTACAGGTACAGAGGCGAAGCGCGCTGCGTGTGGCGTCGGGATATCGGACGGTGTCGGAGGCCGCCATCTTGGTTATAGCGGGATGTATCCCCATACATCTTGTAGCGCAGGAGCGGAAAGCTATATACCACAGGAAACTGGAAGTCGGCCGGAAGGTAGCGAGTATGGAGGAAAGGTCCCGAACCATGCAAACCTGGCAGAGGGCATGGGAAAATGAGACAAAAGGGAGATGGACAGCCAGAGTTATTGCTCTGGTGGGCCCCTGGACCGAAAGGAGTCACGGAGAGGTCGGTTATTACCTGACCCAGTTTTTGAGCGGCCACGGGTACTTCAGAGCATACCTGTGGAGGATGAGGAAGGTAACGTCGGCAGAATGCCTATACTGCCCAGGGAGTACCGATGACGCGGAGCACACTTTCTTCTCGTGTGACGAATGGGAGGAGCAGAGAGCGACGCTGGAAGCAGAAGTGGATATATGGTCCCCAGAAACGGCGGTGGAAATCATGCTCCGAGGAGAGAATGAGTGGAACCTAGTAGCCCACTTTGTGGAGGAGATCCTGAAAGCGAAGAAAGGGGATCTAGACAGATTCCCATAATGTAAGAGGAGGCTCGGAGGGAGCAGTGGGAGGCCTAGCCCGAAGTAATGTGCAAAACGGTTCCAGGCTAGGCCAGGAGGAGGGGTAGGTGGTTTTAGTCGGTAGGGCAGCAATGCGAGTCCGACACACGGTGCGTAAAGAGCATTCCCACCTTCCCTAGCAAAAAAAAAAAAAAAAAAAAAAAAAAAAAACCCTTAAGAATTACCTCTTAAATAGTGCACTTATCATAAGTCTTACCGATTTTTTCGTCAATTTGATTCAATGCCAATTTTAATATTTTTTTACCTCTTAGCAACATTTTTTTGCATTAAATTGATATCCAAGTCCGTTCTGATTAAAACTCAAATAAAAACTAACAAAACAAAATAAAAAACAATATGTTTAAATATTACGCAAAACATCCTTCGATATTAATCCAATTAAAATTATTATAAAGTGATTTATGGTTGGTAAAGTTCTGAGAGTCCAATTGAACTATTATAAAGGTCACTTATTATTGAGAAAGGAAAAAAAATAACGTTCTAAAGTAGTTTATGAATTAAACAAATAAAAAACACAACTGAAAGTATGATAAATGATTTTGTAAAGGAATAAATAAAAATAGTTACGTGCAAGAATATTTGAAAATACTTTGCTATATTCTACTTTGGAGAAATGTATAGCAGAAAAGAAAGTGAGAGTATATTTTGTTGTTTTTAACCATCAGGGAGGATTTCGAGTTTTACGAAAAACTGCCATAACATAAAATCATATTCAAAGAATTCAATTATACGATTATTTGAGAGTATGATATAGTCACTTAACATACTCTCATTTGCATGGGACGATATATATATATTTTTCATTGAAAAACTTGAAGCTAAAAAACACCATTTTTACTATGGATTCCTATGGAAATCAGTGAAAAGTTATATCACTAAAAAAGCTTCTAAAAAATACGTCATTATGATTATGGCTCTATACTCTAGAAGGCTCTGCCTGAACACGCCAAAAGCCTCTCTTTGCAAACTAATTTAACACCCGACCTGCGTCAAACAGTTTTCAACGCTTTACATTTTGGTGGGCGACTTTTTCAACAATATCTCGTCGATACTTTCATTCGAACGTGATCGCATCCAATGGATCAAATTTAATCAAAAAACTATTTTAGCCGATCAGTACTCAGGTGTTACCCGACTTATCAACGACTTAGCTGCGAAACAGAATGCAGTTGTTGGTGAAAAAAATAATACTACCATTATCATTCACCGGATCAACGCGTTACTATACTGAACATTTCGAAGATGCAATGGCTATTGTTCGTCGTCTTGGATCGCCAGATTTCTTCATCACCATGACTTGTAATTCCGATTGGCCAGAAATTAAAGCAGCAGCGCGTATTATATCTGATAATGGAGTTGTAAAAAAAGAGATATTTGGAACGGTGGCCGTGGACTACCACATAAGCATTTGCTGTTGATCATGAATCCTGAAGATCGAATCCATAATCCAGAAGAAATTGATGATCTAATTTCAGGTGAAATTCCAAATACCGACGACCCTGAATTGCGAGAATTAGTGTTAAAGTGGATGATTCATAATCCGTGCGGAGTGGAGTTAAATCCAGATGCTACATGTATGGTCAATAAAAATGGAAAATTGCAGTGCCGCTTCGGTTTTCCAAAGCAATTCAAAGATGTAACATCTCTAGCGGATGATGAAAATCCAAAGTATCGTCGTCGTTATGCCCCAAATTGGACCAAAATCATCGAGAAGAATTTTTACATGAACTTGCAGTATATCGAAAAGATAAGGATAATCGTCGAGTTACACGAGATAATCGTCATGTGGCCACATATAATGCTTGTTTGCTGAAAAAATTCCAATGTCACATCAATGTTGAATATGTTGGCAGGATAGGTCCGGTAAAATATTTATATAAATACATCTACAAAGGATACGATTGCGCTTCAATAAAGCAGACACCTATGTGGAAGGTCGCTGCATTACACCACCTGAAGCATGCTGGCGATTATTTAGCCACGAAATCCTAAGAAAGAGTCCTATTGTTCAGCGCTTGAATAGTCATTTACGTGGTCAATATCGAATGCAGGATTTTGACCAAGCCGAAGAAGATCTGGCGGATATTGGACAAAAAGGTTCAATGTTAGAATCGTATTTTCGACATAACCAGGAGTTAAAGCAAATGCAAACAAACCAGAATTACTACTACTATTGACAAATGCCCGAACATTTTAAATGGGATGGAAAAACGAGTACATGGGAACCGCGAATCTGTCGATTGCGTGTCATTGGTCGAATACACAACGTAAATTATGTTGCTCAACCAGAATGCTTCCATTTGCGAGTACTTCTCTATCATGTGGAGGACGCAACAAGTTTTGATGATCTCCTTACTGTGAATGACATTCGTTATGCGACATACAAACAAGCTTGCCTAGCTCATGGCCCCGCCAGCATTGTCCACAATGCCTTCGGTAATGCGAATACTCCTCGTTCAAATTCTTATTTTTGGATTTCCCGAAGATCCAAAAGGTTTTTGGAAAAGATTCAAAAATCAGTTGGCTGAAGATTTTATTCTGCAAGCACGACGAAATAATAGATCTGAGGATGCTGCAATCAAACGTGCTTATCGTATTATTGCATTCAAGTTAAATACGACAGCAACAGATGGTCGAAATTTTCGTTTCTGGGTGGAACGATATGGTATGAACGACATTGAATATTACGAAGGTGACCGAAACATGGACGTTCTTAATTCTGATGAGCCAACTGCTACTGGAGAACGCATGTATCGGCTTCGGCAAGGAAAACAGATTGAAATTGTGGACAGTATTTTACGTGCAGCCAATGACTCTAACTATGTTGAAACAAAATTTTTTTTCATAGATGAACCAGGCGGTACCGGTAAAACCTTCGTGTATAAGACCTTGTATCACTTACTTTGTGGCCAAAATCGCAAAGTAAAATGTATGGCATTTACTGGAATCGCCTGCTGGACGGTCTATTGCAAATCCAAACTTGCCATTTGGAGGAAAAATTTTAGTCCCTGGAGGTGATTTCCGTCAGTGCTTACCTGTTCACCTCCGAAGCAATCTTTTTTCGTTAAAACAAATTGTGCGTGTCGATCCTGAATAGGAAGCATTCGTAAAGTATATCCTGAAACTGCGAAATGGAAATCTTCCACACAATGACTTCAATGAAATCGAATTACCTGAGGATATAATTTCCAATGGTAATTTAATCGAAGAAGTATTTGGAAATTGCCCTGCGAATCAAAATTACGATGGAATAAAGGAACGTGTTATTCTCGCGCCGCTGAAGAAAGAAGTCAGTAATATTAATGCTGAGATCGTCGATCGTCTCCCTCTAATCCTTATTAATTTTGCCAATGCTTTTGGTTTACAAAGCAGCGACCAAGAAACGACTTCAAACATTTTTTTTGCTTTGCTTTTGCTTGCGTTTTGCTTTGCGTTGTGTCAGTGTGACTTAACACATTGGTTTATGGGGTGTGAACACCGTCAATTATGTTCCATTAGCTAAATTTGACTTAACCCAATTTTGCTTTATTATGTGTGAATGGACCCATAAAGCACAATACAATGTCTGCCCATCTATGTTTTATGAAACCAAATGTTTGACGTAAAATTGTTTTGCCTGATTCAATGTGCATAGCGCATATACAATCGTATGTATTTTGACCGCAAGTTGCTTTAAGACCAGAAAACAACGTTTTGACTAATTCGGTGTGTTTCCAGCCTTTGATATTTATTTTCGCATTTCTCGGATGTCTAAATTAAATGCGCTGATGTTGTAATTTGGTGTTCAGACTACAATTCTTAGAATTAATTACGAATGTCACAAACATGATGTATAGTGGTCAAAAATATGAATTGTTTTAACTAATTTGACACCTACATATATAGGCTTGCCGCAATAGCCATCAAAACCATTTCAGATTAATAAATCGATTCACATTTATGCGACACACCACAATACCCCCCCACAGATCTATTTGTTTCGCATTAAGACGATATATTGTCAATGTATACATATTTTATTTACGTTTTATTGTTGTTGTCATCAATTCGATACATATTTATTTATTTTTTTTGTGTGTTATATTCCCACAGTAAATTAAAATCTAATAAAATACAACAAAAACAATAACAGCAACGACTTGAAATGCGAAAGGAAAATCGAAGAAAAATGTCATCATTAAACCATTTAATTTTTATTTTTTTTACGTATAACAGCAATAATCATCGTTCACACACGAACTTGGGAGAAAATACCATTTCCATCTCATGTCTACTTAAAAAAAAAAAAAACAAACAAATGGTAAGAAGGAAAATATAGTTTTTATGTTATTTTCTTTTATCTTGAAACCACCTTGACACAAATACCTTTTATTTCTCGTTCGTTTTTCTCGATTTGTGTATATGTATGTGTGTTCATTTTTCGTACGTGGTACGTATACTTACAGTATACATAAAATGAAATATTAAGACAATCAAAAATTTATTTTCTTTTGTTTTTCATTGGGAAAATTGATAAAATTACATGATGAAAATGTTTGGAGAACACGTAAAATATGAAGAAATTGGATGGAAAAATGAAAATGTAGATTTATAGACTTTTAACAAGTAAAACAAAATTGCCGAATTATTTGTAATTTCTTGGGTGTGTTTATTGTATGTGTGTGTGTGTTTGTCTTTTCTTCTGGAAAGGAGAATCGAATGATGGGAAAACAAACAAAAAACAACAACTTTTTAAATTTGTTACATATTTTGCATTCTCACTTTATATACTTAGATGGAAAACTAAACGCTCGACTTTATTAAGTTTTTGTATTTTCATTTACATTTTCTTCTTCACAAAAAAAAAAAAAAAAAAACATCTCTTTTTGTTCTTTGGTTTTCTAGTTTTATTTTTGGCAAAGAGACATGCGCGTTACCATGGCATGAGATAATATTATGGAAGAAGAATAATAATAATAAAAAAAATGGATATTCCTTTTTTTTTCTGCATCAACTTGATGGGGAATATGGATCCGTTCTCCTCCCGTTTTTTTCACACTATTATATTACACGTTATGTGGTTGGTACGCATGCGACACAAATCACAGTGACGTCATCGTTTAAATTTTCTCCTTTGCAACGGAACTAAAAAAAAAAACTTTTTAACAGTGCAGAAGAGGAGAATATCGAAAAAATACTTTTTAGAAGTGTAAATTAAAACGATTTGTTGTTGTACTGGGCAAAAAAAAAAAGTTTTATTATTGTTCGTCTTTCTTAATCTTTTAATGCTTATTTTTATTAAAGCTTTCATTTTTTTCCGAAATATTCTTGTATACTTTTTGTGCTTTGTACTTTAGATATGAGCTGTATGGTTTTTATTTTAAAGAACTGCATTATTATTAAGAGACAAGACAAGACAAGACAATAAATAAAATGTAAAGTAGATGGGAAATATTTTTAAAAGCTTTGATTTAAAATTATATTTAGACAAAAGCGGATTTTGTATTCGGGATTTTATTAAAGTATACATACATATACCACAATGAGTAAAATTTTGTTGTTGAAAAGCTTGTTTGAATATTTTGTTTTGGATGTACACAAGAATTTTTAGCTTTTTGGAAATTTTATTTTCCGTTTAGATGCGATTCACTGGGGACTGTTACATTGGTTTAATTAGACATTGAGTTTGTTATTGTTGCCTTGCTCTTATAATAATAATAATACGTAATTTTAAAAATAAGTATTTAGGTTTCTTATACTTTAGGATTTTTTTTAATGGTTATTAGGCGAACGTGGAAAATTGATTTTTAAATTTTTGAGAAGGTCTTTCGGTTGGTTGTTTTGCTGTATGATTTTCTATAGGTTTTTGAGTGAATGGTGCGTATGTAATTAAGTTACTTTTGTTGTCGACGACAATCAGAGACGACATTTCCTTTGCAATTTAAGTTGAACAGGTATCTAGTTGCTCTTGATTACCTTCTGCTACTATTACTTGTCTGTTTATTTCGCTTCTTCCGATTTGGAATCATTTCAGTAGGTAATATTTTAAAAGAGTTGTTGTTCAATTGATTTTATCAAAAACCAAAGACAAATCCGGGGGCATCGAGTCATGGTTAAAGATACGTACACTAAAATTAGTTAAATAATTAATTATTACAATAAAGTAAAATTGCAGGATTAACAAAAAGCTGATCAGTTTTTAATGCAGGATTTTTTTTAGGTTGTCGTATATTTCCCAATTATTATTGAGGCGTTTTATAACTGCTGTGTAATTGCAGTTTGCTTGCAGTGCAGCTTCTAACAACAAATTCTCATTGTTTAGTTTAATATTTCCTTATATATCGATTAGTCTTAAGTTATAATTTTTATTTTTGTAAGACTGAATATCTGCCACAGCTAAAGTGTGTTAAGTTATCCCAGGATTCCATCCCAGAAAAAATAAATATGTTTATTAGGTCTATCTCAGTTTTTTTTTAAATTATAGCAAAAACTGATTTGATCAAAGAAAATATTTGTAAACAAGGGATTCGAATTAGATAGCGACCATATGTTGAGATTTGCGCTTTAGGTCTATATGTGTATGGCCGAAAATGAATAATTGTGAATTTTGTATTTCGATTAATGGCAAACGTAACGTCTCTAATGTCCACTTAATGTGGTAACATTTGAAAACCAGCCATATGTTGAGATTTGCACTACAGGCCCTTACTTTTAATAAGGCCAAAATGCATAACTAATTATGAATTTAATATTTTAATTAATGGCACCTTTGGAATCCTCCTAAATGCCATTCATGCATTTTGGCCATATTAAATGTATATAGCGCAAATCTCAACATACATTGTATTTTATTTTGAGATTCTTCGAGCCGGTTATTGGGCCGGATTTTTCTGTTTTGGGGTTCAGTTCACCCTTTATAAAAACACAGTTGGTTCTTCGTGTACCATACAAATATCTCGTATTCGTGTTGCTTTTTTCCATGCAGACATTGTTCTCGACATTGCATTATTACATAATGTGATAAATATAGTTACACGCTATTTTGTGCACCATCGAATTGCGTGTGCTGTATCTGTATCCAATGGTTGTCGTGTATTTTAATACCACACAATTTAATAAATGCTACATAGCTATTGCGGATAGCATTATAAGATCGTCAAGTAAACATCACGTGTGTAGTAAATATAGTCCTATGCCATTTTGGGTACCTACAACACATATAGTCGGGGCAATATTTGGCGGTAGCCATTTGTGGAATCATCGAATTGTGTGTGTTGTGTACTGTGTTCACCGTGTATATTAATATCATACAAATTACTAAATGTTATATAGTCATTGGGGATAGCATTACTGTTTGTACGCCAGTTTGTGAATAACACATATCATCCATTGAATATTCACCAAAATATTTTGTGTGATCTTGTAATTCGTTGCAGTCTGTGCAGTCATCGTAGTTAGTCACCGACATTTTTTGGGTGCACAGGAATTCATCGTTTATGTTAAATATTAATTCAGTTTTATAGCATCAGAGTCATCTGGTGTGTGAGTCATCATATTGCTCCGTATGGTCAATACAACAACACAATTATGTTACTTCATGTTCATTAGTGAAGCAGCCATTGCTAGTAAATCGAGTAATGTTCGTCATCCCGTTTAGCAGAGTGATTTAGTTCCAAAGAATAGTGTGCGGGACATGTAACGCCACAGCGCCGTTTACACAGGAGTGGACTGTGTGTATCCCAAGTTGCAAGTGTGGCCATATTGCTTTGCTTAATGAATTGCATTATTTGTCGGTACGGAGTTGCCAATATGGGGAATATGATACTGAGAAGTTAGATTTGTTAAAAAAGGCAACATGTAGCGTTTAAGGGACAATTAACGTATTTAAAAAATCTATGGAACATAGTAAAGACTTTGAATTCGTTTGAGTCACTTTTTCGTCGTGTATAATTAGTTTTTGGTAAATATAGTTCGGTTCAGTTCAAGATAGATGTCATTATAATTAACCGAGATAATTTTGAAGACGATTATAGAAAGTTGGAGTCTGTGATTCTAAATAAAAATTGAGAGGGATCTATATTAAGAAGCAGCAGTTATAATGAATGGTTCAAAATCGAATATAGTAGTCTTCCAAGTTTTGGAGAGTTCATTGAAATTTAAAAAAATCAGGTACACTTACTCAAAGCCACACTCAGAAAAAAATATGATTAATTTTATCATATGTGGTGACTGTATGAACCACACACAATTCAAATATCAGCACACAATTGGGGTGAAACAAATAACGCAGCCACTGATGATTGATTTTGTTGTATTTTATTTTTATTAAAAAATGGTTTGTTAACAAAAATACAATCAAAAAATATACAACAATTTATTATTTTATAATTTCACGATGATGTTTGTCTTCAATGACGATTAGCAATAGAATCCATTTCTCTTTACATAAATAAATTGTAATTAATATTACACGTTTTTTTAATGATGTTGCGCAGCTGAAATCCAACATTCCGCCGCCTTTGACTCACTAGAGTCAATCTATCTTATGAGGTAAGTGGTGGTAAGAGGCACAATTTGTTAACCGGTCGCTTTATAACAGTGTCATTTGGTAATTTCAGGGTAACGACCCAAACGATGCCATCATCTCCTCGGAAGCACCGACAAAGTTCATGTCATTGTCACAAAATATATCATGGCAATATTCTCGTACCGCGCAAAATCTTTTCAATGCTGCTATGAAGCTACTGGTGCTCAAATCTGAAACAATTTCCAGCGATACTGCTTTTATGGCCATACAAATGAAAATGACCAAATAAGCTTTATCTGTTTTAGAGCCTCGATTGCGATGTGTTTTTAAAACAAAAGGTCCAGCAAGATCTGTTCCAACTTGAATGAATGGTTTGACTTGTCTGGTGACTCTATACATTCTGGTAATTGTCCCATTAATTGTTGTGGCTGTTGGCCTTTGTGACGACGACAGACGAAACATCTATGGATGATTTGACATATCAGGTTTTTTGCTCTTGTTATTTGGAATTGTTGTCGTATGGTTGACATCATTAGTTGTAATCCAGCATGTATGTGTTCATGATGTGTTTCCCTTACAATCAATTCAGTAATGGGATGTTTCATTGGTAATAAAATAGGATGTTTGGCATCATATTTTATGTCTGCATGGCTCAATCTTCCTCCAACCCGGAGTGGCTCGTTTCCATTTAAAAAAGGATGAAAAGATAATAAATTAGATTTTTTCGGTAATGGTAGATTATTTTTTAAATGTTTTATTTCGAGTCCATAAAACTCCGCTTGCACCATTCTAAAAATAAAATGTTGAGCCTCTTGAAACTCTGATACGGAAAGAACTATATACCAACTTTCTTTACCGACGATCTGTTTCGTGAATGTTTGATGAATCTCAGAATATAGCCTAAAACATTTGTCATAGTACGAAAATTGGATATTCGATTCATCAAAGTAAGTAGTAGCTCGGAGTGTGGGTTTTTTACTGTGGAATGATTCACTAAACTTTCCGTGCTTGGGTCTATGGTAGCTTTAACTTGTTCTGGCCTTTCATTTAGGTGTTTCGACATAAATTCAGGACCCCTGAACCAAAGGTTATTATTAATCAGATCTTTCGGAAACATACCTCTAGTGGCAAGATCTGTCGGGTTTTGGGATGCTTTCACATAATACCATTGGCTTCTGTTAGTATATGTTAAAATTTCGGAAGTGCGGTTAGCAATATATGTTTCCCACACCTTGGGTGGTTTGGAAAACCAATTTAGTGTGATTGTAGAATCGGTGTACAAATAAATCTTGTCCTCTTATTTAAGTTCCAGAACCTCAATGATTAGGCGTAATAAACTGGTTAGTAGGGCTGCACTGCATAATTCCAATTTGGGTACGGAGACGATCTTGATAGGGGCTAATCTCGTTTTGGCTGCGATTAGGTTAGTGCTGATCATGTCATCATTAACCGTACTTGAGTATATCACTGCAACGTAGGCGTCTGCGAAACAATGCAACTCTACATCTGATTGTGATAAAGCCATCTAGGAACTTTTATTTTTCGGATAGTTGGTCGAGTTGATTTCTTATCTGCAGCCAATCTTGCTGTAATTCTGGAGTTAACTAATCATCCCAGTCAATCCCTGCAATCCATAATTTTTGGTATAGGATTCTTAGGCCTATGGTTACGGGTGACAGAAATCCTAAAGGATCAAAAATGCGTGACGTCTCCGATAAAAAAATCCTTTTGGTGAACTTGGTAACTTCAGGGAGCTCGATCTTAAAATAAAACAAATCTTTAATTTGATGATACTTTATAACTAACACTGAAATCATTTTGGTCCCATCAGTTATGTTCTATGACGAAAGCTCCCTTTCTTCGATGGCAATGATATCTAGTAGAGCTGGATGATTTCCCGACCATTTGCGTAATCTAAATCTACGTTTTTTCAGTAGAGCAACTAGGTCCTTTTGGAGATTTAAGGCTTCGCCCAGGGTATTTGCGCCGGAAATAAGATCATCCATATAGAAGTCCGACCTAAGCACGGACGAGGCCATCGGCCAACCAAATCTGGTATTTTGAGCTATAAAAACATTGGGGATTAAACTAATTTTCCCATCCATCAATGAGTCGAAGAAATGGTCACAGCCAAGAAGAACGTCGATTGGAGCTGGTTTATAATATTCTTGATCAGCGAGCGGTAGAGATAAATTGGATATTTGACGGTAACTGGTTTCAATACTTGTTGATGGTAACTTGGTTGATATGGTAGGTATTATTAATGCACTAATTTGTAACTGATACTCATGGTGTCAAATGGATCGAATTTTAAAGTTTGTTACTCTTCGGGAAACACCAGCTTCGCAATTATTTAGGGTACACACAGAAACGTGTGTCTTTAATCGAGGAAAATTGAGACCTTCATCATAAGCTTCAGTAATGAACGAATGTGTGGAACCGGAATCCAATAACGCTCGAACTACTATCCAATTACCTTTGCTATCTATAATCTGTATACTATATAATGAAATGAATGATTGCTGAATCTCAATTTTTGATACTCTCCCGTTGCCGTATGTTCGTTTTCCATTGGCTGGGAAAATATATGGTAGGACCAAAAATGCTAACGCGATTTTTTCTGCTCGCCCGTTGAATGATATATAGGTAAATATTATGCCAATTCCGTATGGCGTCTAGATCAAAGTCAGTGTACTTTATTTTTAAATCTATTTTCATCTGTAAAATAAAAATTTGTAAACATTTTACCCTATTTTTAGTTGCACTCAGTTCTTACAAACTTTTTAATTTCAGAAGTTTTTAAGCCGGGAAACAGTTAATATATTCAATTGTTGGCATAGAGCTTCTTAATAGAGTTTGTCGAAATATGTCGCCATTTCTCAGCAAATTCATCCGAATTATTTGGAACATTGAGTTTCACATATTCAATATCATCTTCTATCTTGGTGACAATTATATATATATATATATATATATATATATATATATATATATATATATATATATATATATATCTATTGTTCCGTTTTTGCCTTGTCAATTAAGGTTCGTATCACTGGATTGTGAATAATATAAAGTCAATTTAATTTTTCACAAACGAATTTATTTATTTCACACAAGAATTATTACAACACAGTTTATTAATAAAAATTCACAAAATCACTTTATTTAATTTTTACACAATTCTTACTGTACACTTATAATTTTTATTTCCACTAAAACACTTTTTAAATCACTTTTTAATTTCTTTTTATTCTTCACACTGTCGCTTTCTAAATACTACTACTTTACAACTTTACACTATCGCGTTCCAAATACCAATAATCCAATTCGATCTTGTTCCCCTTTTTATATACACAAACCAAACTTCTCGAAAAATGAGCTTTTCCAGTACTAATAGTGTAGAAACATTTAGAACAGTTTTATCTTGGAAAATTCTATTTAGTACAGTAAAACATTGAGCTATTAATTTAACTTATTCTATCACACACTAGGTGTCACCGTCACAATATATATATTGTGGCGGTGACACCTAGTGTTTAATAGAAGAAATTTAATGAATAGCTCAATGTTTAATTGTACTAAAATGGAATTTTCCAAAAATTGTTACGTAATGTTTCTACGCTATATCAACTAGAAAAATCATGATCTTTCGAGAAGTTTGGTTTGTGTATATAAAAAGGCGAACCAGATCGAATTGGATTATTAGTATTTGAAATGCGATAGAGTAAAGATTAAAAAGGAATTAAAAAGTGAATTAAAAAGTGTTTTTGTGGAAATATAATTTATAAGTGTACAGTATTATTTATTTATTTACTGGAGGGCCATGTGGGCGATAAGCCACCTCGCACCGCGACCTAAAAGATCTATTGTGCTGGACCCTACGTAATTATCCGTCCAGTCAATATTCAGGCTCTTAATGAATCTGACAATACTACTGGCCGGTACAAGATACATACTATCCGGGCTCATTGTTCTCCCTCCTAGATGTTGCAGTCTTTGCTGGAAAATGGCTGGGCAATGGCACAGAACATGTTCCGCTGATTCCGCTTCCAGACCGCAGAAGCGGCATCCATCTGTCGTACTTAGGCCCATCTTCTTAAGGTGATACCTTAAGGGGACATGACCTGTGAGGAAGCCAGTAAGCAGCCTCAACTCAGGTTTTCTAAGTTCAAGACACTCCTTAACCCTGACAGACGAAGGTGATATAAATTTCTTCGCCTGCCGTAAACCTGGAATTCTGCGCCAGTAGGAGGACTTTTGAACATCCTCCCAGCGTTTTACCGCTGCTCTAAGGTGTCCCTTAGTGACACCGCAGAAGGGTTCTGGTCCAAAAAATGGAGAGACAGAACCCTCACGGGCGAGGCCATCAGCTGCCTCGTTTCCTTCGATTCCAGTATGACCTGGCACCCACATAAGTGTTACCTTATTTGAGCCTGCCAGATGTTTAATAACCTTCAGACAATCCCATACCAGCCTTGACTCAACGGTACAAGACCTAAGAGCTTTTAAGGCTGATTGGCTATCTGATACAATATAAATCTTTGCATCGTTTAGGCCTTTTGCTATGCCTAACCTAGCGCAAAGTTCTATAGCATGTACTTCTGCTTGAAAAACGGTGGCATTGGTACCCAAGGACTTCGAGAGGGTAGTGCCACTCCCGTGTATTCCTATCCCCGCCCCATCTTCCGTTTTTGATCCATCTGTAAACCATACCATGGACCCTCGCTCAAATGATGGTCCACCTGTCCTCCACACATCCCGGTCAGGTAACCTAACACAGAATGGTTTGTGGAAGTCCAGTTTAGCTGGCATACAGTCGGAAGGCATTCCTATGGTAGGGTCTGTCTGAAATTCCTTAAGGATTTCCATATGACCCACCATATTGCCTGGCTTGATATTTCCTTCCGCCTGCATTTTCAGGGCCATACTTGCAGCGTCCTTTTTAATATGCAGGTGTAACGGTAAGTGTACAGTAAGAATTGTGTAAAAATTAAATAAAGTGATTTTGTGAATTTTTATTAATAAACTGTGTTGTAATAATTCTTGTGTGGAATAAATAAATTCGTTGGTGATAAATTTAATTGACTCTATATTATTCACAATCCAGTGATACGAACCTTAATTGACAATGCAAAAACGTAACAATATATATATTTAAGAATATTCACACTCATCTAAATTAGTTATTTCACTATCTGCTGCGGATGCCATTGATCTAGCAGTAGATGATCTGCTTCTTCTCCGAGTTACACAGCTCGATTTAGATGACTTCTATAATTATGATAACAGTTATAAAGTTTGCCTTTAGCTATTATAGATCCCGTTGATGGGATATAATATGTTTCTGGAACATATTGTGGAAACACATCAACAAGTTGTGATAGTTGAATAAAGTCCTCCCTGTTTAACCTGTAGCAATTGTAATAGAATTTGGTTTCAACTTGTGATATATTATTTTATTATTTAATAAACTTTCGTTTACGATTTAGCTTAAAGTTCAATTTTTCGTTTATAAGGCGTCAATACTAAAGATGATTTTACTTTCTTTATCAGTTTAAGGCAATCCTTGTTTATAATTTAATAATATCCTATAATGTTGAAAATATTTAGTTTACACTTCGAGATTAGTGCTATTATTTGAATTAGGTAACTTGCACACAAGCTAATATATCGCGACAACCTCTTCGACAGTCTACCGGACCTGGCAAACACCAGAAAGTTGTAGATATTGTTCGGGTTCTCACTTAATTAGTAATTGCCGATTATTCAACGATGATAAATTAACACCACAAATGCGTTTTCCTCAGCAGAAATTATCTACCGATTGCCTCATTAAGATACACCACGTTCAGTTTTGCAAGAACCCACCGTGTAAGTTGTCTTCTTTGAAGATGAATGTCTGGCTTCATTTTAGAAGCCAGAATAAGAATGCTGCTGAACCAAACTGCACATTCCTCAAAAGTGGCACGATCAGGCACAACTGGTCTCAGATGAATTTCGAGACCAATGAGGCGTGCTAGTATTTGCGATCTACTAAATATCCAACCGCCAAAAGTATCGTGGGTATTGTGATGGTAAGGAGGTCACAATAAAGCATAAAATTTAACTTGCTATAACTTTATTATGGAGTTAAAATTTTATGTTATTCCTAAAATTTCAAATAATTTAGCGACGTTACAGTTAAACTTAGATTTAACGACCATCCCCGTCGATATTAAACTAGCCGACCCTCGTATCGAAATGATTTGTTGGTTGGTGCTGAAGTTTATAACCAATTATTTAAGGGCGACTCGATTGGTCCAGTCATGAAACTTCCTCCATTTTACAACACAGAATTGGGATACGTCGTTTGTGGTAAAGCATAGAACGTAACTTCTCGGGACTATGAACCTCAGTCATATGTGGTGTTTACAAATATTTTCGTTCATCAAATCAGGTTTTTGCTAAAATTAAAAAAAAACAGCGATGGGGTGAAAATAGTATTGCTTGACGTATATTTTCTATTTTTCCTGGGATGGAACCGTGGGATACCTTTACACACTTCACAGCTATGTCATAATTACTAATGATGATGTCCACTATTAATTTTGCGCTAAAACTTGAAGATGTTGAGTTCCCAAATGAAAGCAAACTTTGAATGTTACGCATCATTCTGACCGTTTAACTACAGTGGACGGTGATGACGATTTGCCAAGTGAATGCGTGGAGGAATATATGAGGCTACGAACTAACTTCAATGGTAGCTTACTGCGCGGTTATTTACAGTACAGTAGACACTAAAGGTGGACGAATTGGCTCCAATTAAGAATATTTCATTGCCACGATTGGAACTTTGTGCAGCACAAAGAGGTTCTACAGATTGATGTACAATATTTTGCTTGGACAGATTCGTCCATCGTTTTGGCCTGGCTCGGAACAGATCACGCGCGATGGAAGACGTTTTGAGCGAACCTTACCAGTTAAATATTGGAACATTTCCCATGAAGGCACTGGGCATGCCAGGTCAAATGATAATCCTGCAGATCACAGCTTTAGAGGTGTTATGCCACAAAAATTAAACGAATTAAAACAATGCTGGAAAACTTCAGACTAGCCAGTCTGGAGTCTTGGCCGATCAGCAAAGTGCTAGAACAGCCTGTGAAGCTAACAACGACATGGAATACAGTAAAGCAAACCTTGCGACTGTAGCGCTACACACCGAAAGTGAGTCACGAGAATTTTTCTTGTATATAAAACCTTTAAGAAAAATTCAAATTGCAAAAGATATTAAGAGTAATGGCTTTTATGTCTAGATTCGCAAATAAGCTTAGAATTCCCAAATCGACAGCAACCATGCAATTAACACCAGCATAAATTCAAAGTGCGAAATCTACTTGTATTCGCGTGATACAGCCCAAGTCATTCAAAGAGGATTACGAACAGATTCTTAGCAGTCAACGAGTAAGCAAAAAATCGAGACTTTTACCGATTACCGAGACCTTTTTCGATAGCGACGGCATTTTAAGAGTAGGCGGTCGACTCACTATCATATTTTACTACCACAACATAATCATATTTTACTACCTCAAAAGGATACATTCACAACGAGCTTAATTTGGGACGTACATTTAAATAAACTGCTTGCTGGTCTGACGCTTACATCAAACTTCATGCGTCGAAATTGTTGGGTGATTAATGGGCGAAGCAGAATTCGAGCAATTTTGAAAGGGTGTACCATTTGTAAGAGTTATGCAACTAACACCACAAAGCAAATGATGGGGAATTAACCAACAATAAGAGTTACCCTGACTATACAGTGAAGCTTTTTTGACAGCAATGAAATGTTTCGTAGCCAGGATAGGGTTACCTAAACATATATTTATACTCTAATTTCATTGGTGCAAAGCGTATTTTGGAAAAGGAATGGAAGTTGATAAAATAAATTAGCAACAATTATGTAATTACATAGTTTTAAGTCAAAATGGTATCGAATGGCATTTCATCCCACCATAGTGGGCTTTGTGAGGCTGTGGCCAAGTCTGTCAAATGTCATTTTTTAAAGCCATGTACAGCGTCCACCTAACCTTCGAAAAGATGACTACTTTGTTTTGCCAGATGTCTGCTGAATAATTACCAGAACAACGTATACCAGGTGTGTAAATAAAAAACTGGAATTTTTAAGTAAAAAGCACACGTTCAACGTATGGTAATGGTTAAGAGTATTTTATTCAAAGTATTGCCCGTTAGTAGTTATATATTTTCCCCATATTTCTGGCTATGCGTGGAGGCCACGCCAAAAAAAACTGTTCTTCTTTTGAGGCAAACCAATCGAGCCATTTTCGTACATTTTCGTCGGAAATGAAGTGCCTCCTCGGCAAACCCGTCCCCCATCGATGCAAATAAGTGACAATTGGATGGAGCCAAGTCTGGCGAGCAAGCCGCATGTGAATATTCTGATCGTTTTTCACGCAAAGCTCGATTCAAATTGATCATTTGTTGTTGGTAGCGTTTAGTATTTACGGTTTCATCCGATTTTAGCAGCTAAAAATAAATCACACTCTTCTGATCCCACAAAAATACAGAGCATTGTCTTCCGTCCGAAGCGATTTTTCCTTGCACTCGATGTCAATGGTTGTCCTGGTCAACCCAAAACGGTTTGGATTCTCAAAATAGATCCACTTTTCATCACCAGTCACAATTCGATGGGGAAATGACTTTCTTTTGTATCTGGCGAGCACCATTTCGCAACTAGTTTTTCGGTTTTCCTGTTGTGTTTCATTCGGGTTAGGAACCTATTTTCCCAGCTTTTGGATCTTTCCTATAGCTTTTAGACATATGGAGACGGCTTCCCGTGACACGTTCAAATGATCCGCGAGTTGTTTTTTTCGTTTGAGCGTCATTCTCAAACTTTTCAAACTTTTTTGATCGTCTTCCACGTTCTTCGTTTCTCACGTCAAAATCACCACTTTTGAATTTATTAAACCACTCACAGCATGCTGATTTACAAAGAGAATGGTCACCGTAAGCTTCGACAAGTATTCGATGTGATTCTGCAGCAGTTTTTTTCAAATGATAACAAAAAATCAATGATGTCCGCAAATCGAAATATGTAGGCACAAAACTCGACATTTTTAACACGTAAAAAACATTCTTTATTGTACGAAACTTGTATTGGTATGAATTGGATGTTGTTGACAGATGTCAAAAGAAAGCAATGATGACACGGTTTGTCGAAAGGTACATTGACAGATGGCGCCATTTATTGGCAATTTCCGTTTCCATACAAACACACCTGGTGCACAGTAGTAATTTTTCCACGATTTATTTTGTTCTACCATATATAATAACCAAAGGCTTACACCATCCCAAAAGTTGCAGTAATTAAAGGATACTCTACGAGGGGTAGTAGCAGGATTATTAACGCACTTTAGCATCAGGGAACCTATAATTACATTAAAGCTTTGAAGATTTAAGGAAGTTAAGAGAGAGATACAACCGTAAGAAGCACCATCTACACCAAGAGGAGCATAACAAACTTCATATTTCAGCCTTAATTTACTAAATCTAATAGTTGAAACGTTCGAAAACTGTTAGATACTCGCAAATATTCGAGGGCTAAAGGCACTGGGGGACGAGGTAGAGTCTAAAGATCACTAAATAATTCATATCCTGATTATCAAGCTTAACAGTGGGACTAATATTGGCGGAACACGACCTAACATATGTATCTAAACCAATTTTTCGAATTTCCTTTGAAAATAATTGATGTACTGGAATCACTCAATATCCAATACAAACGTTCTCACCGGGAATGAAACCAGTTGAAACCTACCTACGGCCGGGCCATTCTGCCATTCTACACGACTGGCTTAATAAAAATTAGGTAGGATTTAAACAATTTAAAAAAAAAAAGAAACACACATAGAAATACACCAAGTTGACTTGAAAGTCAAAGCCTCTTTTGTTAAAGACTCTTGAACTAATCCCGTGGGAGAAGCCCATGAACGCTTACCTTTCTCATTCAATCGATATTGATTTCTTCAAGCAGTATGAGTTAGAAGATCCACATTTTCACTATGGAAAGAAAATCACAACACAACACCCAAACTAAATGATAAAGAAAGATTCTGAGAAAATTATTTCAAGGGCAGTACAAAAGTAGATATGTACGTCTGGAAAAAATGGTTCTCATTTTACCATACCATAAATCAATCTAACAACAAGACAACTATTGCCAAACAAAAAGGTGGCATGCATCAAGTTTTACGCTTATCATCTGATGTTGAGACACGATGAATTTACTTCTAAGTTTTAACAGCTTCTTCGTCAATTCTCAGTTGACATACATACGTTAAGACGCAAAGCAAGCGTCTACGTTTTATTTCATTGAATCAAAGTAAATGGACTGTACAAAATTATATACATTTACAAAACGCAGACTGAAGTTTCAGACTGAAACGACGAGAACATAAATCCAAATGACCTGGGACAAATAGTACTTCTTCAGCCCTCATTTGTATATAGCCCCAGATACCTCCGCATGAATATACGTATAGGATGCATTTAATTACGTACGGAATTATGGGCGTCTTGATTTGTTTATAAGGTTTACGTGTAATCCAGCATGTCTATGTAGAAAATGGTGGACGCATATCTATTTTACAAAACAAAAGTTCAGTCAAGGGCCCTAACAGAACAACTCTCACAGCATTTGTTCAGCTCTGACAAAACGATGACTTTGCAAGAACACTTTTATATTCTTATAGTTCCATGTTACTGGATGATATGGAATGTGACAAGAAAAAAGTGGAAACAATTTGTGGAGGGAAAACCAGTCGAAAATTGGCCAAACTTAAAAAAAGGAGACGTACATGGACGTGTGTACACCGTACATATAAGCAGATTTGAGTGTCTTTGTGTACGATTACTGCTTAACCAAGTGCATTGGCAACCTTCAGAGAGGCGTGTGAAATGTTGGGTTTATGGGAGACGACAACTACTTAGATTCTATTGGCAATATGTGAAAGTAAGCTCCGTTTTCCTATTAGATGGCGTAATTACCCTTTTATATTTTGTGTGAATCTGGTAATACATGTTTTTGAAAAGTCTTTTCATAACCTTCAAAACCTAGTATATGACATTTGATTAAAATATAAACAACACTGCTTGGGGCGAAGGTTATGGCTTCTGATGGAGCATACTTTAAATAATGTACCACTTTTTTATACTTGCTAAATAAATATGTAATTTTAACAAAAAACGGAACTTTCTTTTACATATACCCAATACGCTGCTCAATGTCATTCACCAGGAAATCTGCGCGAACAGTTCGCAATTTTGAAAAGCAGCTATTGGCTGTCAAATCCAATAGAACTGTGGATATGAAGACGCTCTGTCAGAAAATACACTGCACAGACTTCAAGGGGTTATATCTGTATTTGACGATAACTGTGCAATTTATAGGCTTTGTTTATGAATGAAAGCAAAGAGATTTCTATCGCCAACAAAAAATTAAGCGAATATGGAATAACTGCGCCAGAGAGCTCATGGGCCTCCCTTAGGGCCTCTTGCTTGCAATGACATCGCGATTTCGTTTAGGGCAACGGCAAGCGTTCGACAGAGTTTTGCAGCAATTTGCTGGAGGAGAAGCGGCACTTTTCCTAGACGCGCCGGAAGAACTGGGAAGATTTTCTTACTCAATTGAATGCCGGCTCAAGTTCATAAGACTGAAAACATAGCCATTGTCGTTGCTTCGTTAAGCATTGCTGCCACGCTACTTAGCGGTACCCGCACTGCGTACTCGGTCTTAAAACTACCACTCAATTTGGCAAGCGAAGAAACATCAATGTGTAACGTCGGCAAAAGCAGCATTGAAGACGTAACGCTGCGACAGTGTAAGCTGTTAGCGTGGGGTGAATGCACAATGTCGCAGAAACGTCCATTTGAGACCCAAATCACTAAAAATAGGCCAAAGAGAACCAATAGAGACAATATAGTTTATAGAAACACTTTTCAGTAAATCAAACTTAGATTTATCTGTCTAAGTTTCGCAAGTGAATTTTAAATTTAATAACAATTACATTAAAGTCAATTTTGGAGACTATTGAAGATTGTTACTTTATGGCTGTTTACGGTCAGAAGCTGTTAAATATTTATTAAATATAACAATGTTTACAATCTAATTCCAAAAAACAACCGTGTCAACAAAATACCCACATTCTAAATTGAATTGCTGTGGAACCACCTTATTCTAGAAATCCATTGACACTATCACAACAAAAAATTGTCATCTATCTAATAGATTCCCTCAATTTATTGTAGCCACCAGTTATGTGGCTCAATGGTTGACAATGGCACAAATCTGTAAATTTTTGCTTCCAATAAAAAACCGAAAATATTCTTTACCAAGAAGCAATAACCTATGACTCGGAAATTACGGGAAATTTACAAAATTTCTTCACCCAAGACTGTGAATCAACAAATATGAAGAAATATTTACTCGGGAAATACCGGCTACTCCGCTGGTAATATTATATCGAAAAACAGTAATTACGTCATCATTTAACAGTTTTTTTGTAGGTTTTGGTTAAAGGTGAAACTTTTTAAGAATAATTAAACAATTTTTTTTAACATTTCTGTTTTTTCATTGACAAGCTTGAAGCTAAAAAACATCACTTTTACACATGGATTCTTTAGGGAAACAGTGAAAAGTTACACCTCGCAAAAGCTCGTTAAAAAATTGTTACGTATCATTAAGGCGCCATCATCCAGGTGGCTCTTCTTTTATACGTTGCTAGGAAGACGTTTTAACCAATTTTATAATTTAAGAAGCTTTTGTTTGGGATCTCCAAATTTCGTGGAAGTCCCAAATACTGCTGCGTTCTATTAGGAACCAATACAGAAAAGTTAGTATTCTTGGTACCTTTTTGAATAATCTTCAGATTATCTTAAAAAATAGTACTGAAGTGCGGAATTTTCATAATTTTAAAGCCAATATAATCATGCCTTCATTTATATACAGTGGAACAATACGGCGTACCAACCCTAAATTCAATAACAAATTTAAACGTCAAATTACATCTGTGATACTAATATCCTGTTTATTAGTCATGGAATGGACTTGGCATTAATTTGACGGTACGAATTATTTAGTAGTATCAATTAATTTTAAGTAAAACTTGGTGGAGAAACGGCGAGTAAAACTTTTATTCCATTTTGCATAAAATTATCTTTCGAAACTTTTTTTTTTTTTTTTTTGTGTAACAAAATCATAAATGAAAATGGTACTTGTTATGTATTTTCCTTTTTTTTTTTAATTTTTCACTTCAACTTTTCTAGAGATGTTCAAAAAAAAAGTGTTGCGGAAAAAACCATCTGATCTTTATTTTCTGTTTTTAATTTTTGGTACTGTGCGTTTGTTCGGTTTGTTTGGTTGGTTGGTTGGGTTGGTTGGCTGGTGAATTGTTAATGTGATTTAATAAAAAATGAAAATCGCAGAAAATAACCGAATTTAGGTTAAATTAATTTACATAAATTTATTTTTTGTCTGTTTATGTGTACATGGTATATATGTACTATGTGTATTGGACGACAGGATTTTCGTGTTGGTTGCTTTTGTTGGTGTTATCCATAATAAAATTGGAATTTATACATTTTGTTTTATTATTTTACAACAAGGAGACGTACGTGACGAGTACAATCTAATTATAACAAATCAAAGTGATTATTGCAGCGTAATTCATAATTATGCGGTAATTAAATTAATTTTTTGTTTACAAAATCTGTGTCTGTCCAAATTTATTTACGTATTTTTTGGGTTGTTTGTTAAAAACTATATAAAATTGTAATTTATTTTAATTATATGCGCTTATAAATTTGATTACGTCATCTAAATAATAAAAATAATTTTATTGGTCGATTGGTTAACAACAGTGTTCAGTGCAGTATAATATTGTGTTTTGAAAAGCTATTTTGCCATTAAAACTCTGCAATTAATATTTTTTTTTTTTTTTAATAATACATAGAATAAAATATATTAATGATTAAAATAAAAGCTCTTGGTCGGGTTTATACATAAATGAAATAAATTAATCGCAAACATTAAAATATAATTGGTATATGGAAAAGCTTTTTGGTTAATTATTGTGCAGTGAAAATCGGAATCCATGTTAAAAGCTTTCAATTTACTTTTTTAAAATAATTAAATAACTTTAATTTGTATTGACCCTTTTAAAGTTTTGTTTAACTTTGGTTTCTGTTCAAAATGATAATTTCGGTTATTTTGAACACAGAATTTTAGAAGAACGCTTTTGCGTTCCAGAGTGATATGCGGTTGCTGTGAAGAAGGGCAACATTGAGAAAAACGCATAAGCGGCATATTTTTAGCCATCTTCAGACATCGATGGTAATGCTTTATTTAAGTTTTAAAGGTGGTAAGATCACTGCTGGTATGAGAATTAGGTCGCAGAAATGGCTCTTCACCCTTTAGCAGAGAAGTAAAATTTTCGACGGAAATTGACTGGCAAAGCGAAACGAAAAACAATGGAGCTACGTTGGCATGAGAAATAATCCTATGAAACACAACAACCCGGTTCTCAGGGGTTGTTGCTCTAGAAAATATTGATAAATTCAAATTAGTTTACTGCCTCAGGATTTTATTAAATGTCATTTGGCATAATTGGAAACAATCCTATTTCAATGATACATCTGTAAAGAGTAAGGCTGATGAAGTGGTGAGAATTTCCTCGTTCTCTTTCTAGCATTTCATTTTTAAGCTAAGTTAAATTTAGCAAAGGCATATCAGCAATTGAAAGTGGGGTGAAAGACATCCTTATTTCAAACAATTATGACTCACAAAGGTGCGGCTGGACCATCTAAATGAAACGCATTTACTATCATCTGGACTATCGATCTCCCGGGATATGAAATTCTTGCTTTGAAGATCAGATATTCAAGTGAATCGCCCAGATTTGTCATTATTTCTTGTTTGTGATGCTTCGCAATCGGTGTTGGTGTTCTACTGTGTTATACCATCTTATGGAAGGAAGACGGCCATGAAAATCCTATTTCATTTTATTCAAGAACTCTATCAACAAGTGAACGGAAAAATAATCACTTGATTTAGTTTAATCCACATAAGCAGATTTCGACTATCAAGTTTCAAAGCTTAGAAGAAGAATTTTTGGGAAACCTGGAAATTAAATTAGTAATTTAAGGCAGATTTTTATGTTCTCCTACACGGTTCTCTTGTTCACCGTTGAGTCGTCGGCCTTCTGATTTATTGTATAATCGGTTAAATTAAGTTACATATATAAACTTCGGTAGAAATTATGACCAGAACGATTTAATAGGGGTACGTAAATATTAATTAGGATGGGGCCCGTGTCAGACTTTAGTTTAAAATGAATCGGATAAAATTATTAAAATATTGGTCTACCTACTAACAAGACGTTTGGTCTCATCAAATTGTGCACTTGTCATCAAATTGTCTTCTTAACACTTTCAACCAATAATTGATAATTTATCTGCTCAATGGGTTAAGCCTGCCAGGCTATTCGATAATTTTGGTATCGATTTATGTGGCCCCGCGAGGATCATAGTATATATACAGCTATTCTGTATGTCTTGCTACACAGGCTGAATATTATGCGGTTTAAGCATTAACGGCCTCTATGCGCTAAAAGTTTTGATTTTGTTTATTTTTAAATATGTTTACTAATGTCATATATAAAATAAGAAAATAGAAATTCTAATGCGGTTCTGAAATTTGTTTGTCAAAACAATTAAGTGAACCACAATAAAAATGACAGCGGTAAGTTTTAATCATTATTTTTAATTTAATTTTATTTGCAATTAAATTCAGACATTCAAGGTTCGTCCTTACGGTAGGTGTAAAAATTTCGCAAATTTCTTCACGTCCGTGCACCCAAGAAAAGCCAACTGCTGGCAAAATGTTTGGTATAAACAAAATACATTTGTTTCCTGGCGATGTCGCCGTAGTAAATACAACAAGAGCGTCAGCGGCTGACGACAAAACTAATAACGTAACAAACAACATAACCTTAAAAAGTATCTCACGAACTCAATTTTACTTTCTTTTACTCTAGTAAAATAAAGTATAGTAATCATGAAAATTTTGGACCTTGAGAGTTTTAGAGATTTATTTGTTTTGAGGTCCCCAGAGTCCGAAAAAGTGGGTTTCGAAATGGTGTCTGTCTGTCCGTCTGTCAGTCTGTCAGTCAGTCTGTCAGTCTGTCAGTCTGTCAGTCTGTCAGTCTGTCAGTCTGTCAGTCTGTCAGTCTGTCAGTCTGTCAGTCTGTCAGTCTGTCAGTCTGTCAGTCTGTCAGTCTGTCAGTCTGTCAGTCTGTCAGTCTGTCAGTCTGTCAGTCTGTCAGTCTGTCAGTCTGTCAGTCTGTCAGTCTGTCAGTCTTTGAGTCTGTCAGTCTGTCAGTCTGTCAGTCTGTCAGTCTGTCAGTCTGTCAGTCTGTCAGTCTGTCAGTCTGTCAGTCTGTCAGTCTGTCAGTCTGTCAGTCTGTCAGTCTGTCAGTCTGTCAGTCTGTCAGTCTGTCAGTCTGTCAGTCTGTCAGTCTGTCAGTCTGTCAGTCTGTCAGTCTGTCAGTCTGTCAGTCTGTCAGTCTGTCAGTCTGTCAGTCTGTCAGTCTGTCAGTCTGTCAGTCTGTCAGTCTGTCAGTTTGTCAGTCTGTCAGTCTGTCAGTCTGTCAGTCTGTCAGTCTGTCAGTCTGTCAGTCTGTCAGTCTGTCAGTCTGTCAGTCTGTCAGTCTGTCAGTCTGTCAGTCTGTCAGTCTGTCAGTCTGTCAGTCTGTCAGTCTGTCAGTCTGTCAGTCTGTCAGTCTGTCAGTCTGTCAGTCTGTCAGTCTGTCAGTCTGTCAGTCTGTCAGTCTGTCAGTCTGTCAGTCTGTCAGTCTGTCAGTCTGTCAGTCTGTCAGTATGTCAGTCTGTCAGTCTGTCTGTGTCCTCTCTACAGCCCAGATGGTTTAACCAATCGAACTGAAACTTCAGATTTAATTTTTTTTGACAAATTGGGAGGTCCCAGTGAATTTTACTCCAAATCGGCTAACTGGAAGTGGCCACTCCCTTGGTCCAGAAAATTTATTTTGCAAATATCTTAAAAAGTATAAGGTTTACAAAAAAACTTCTTAATACGAAATGTTTCCAAAAATTAAAAACAAATAAAAATAAAAAATTAAAAAAAAAAAATTTTAAAAATTTAAAAATTAAAAAAAAAAATTAAGAAAAAAATAAAATTATTCAAAATTATCTGTTCGTAAAAGAAAGTCGTGTGTTGGCCACATCTCCATTTTTTTTAACGATATTACGTTTAATGAATTAAAAATAAAATTATTTAAATTAATTTTGGCGGTTGAATTCACGTTATTTGTTGTTGAGAGAACGAAAATTTATTTCGGTTCCAGGGCCCGTATTCTTGAAATTCACCGAGAAAACTCACCGGTGACTTTGGTATGAAACAATTTGAATGTTCGACTGAAATGACGTATTTCACTAGAAAATCATGGGTGACTTTTTTTGACCAAATTTCGAGAATACGGGCCCTGGGCCCAAATTCCGGATCAATGACAAATGAGAATGAGAAATGACTTTATGTTTTATTTCGCCTACTCTAAATAAAAATGCAACAGACTAGTTGAAATAAAAAATCAAGTCATTTCTCATTATCATTTGTCATCGAACCGGAGTTCGGGTACAGGGCCGCTATTCTTGAAATTCGAACAAAAAAGTCGGCCGTGATTTTCTAGTGAAATACGTCATTTCAGTCGAAAATTTAAATTGTTTCATACCAATGTCACCGGCGACTTTTTTCGGTGAATTTCAAGAATACGGGACCTGTTCTTACAACAAAGAGTAGCGAACGATTAGAAAAGGAGTAGAAAGAGCTGTCAAAAAGGCAGTTTTTTCGCTTGATGTTGAAAGGCCAAATGTCGGAAAGCCGAATGTCGAAAGGCCGAATGTCGAAATGCCGAATGGGCCGAATGGGTCGAATGGCCGAACATGTGGAAAGGACGATTGGGTCGAAAGGACGAATTTTTATTAAATTATCCTTCACTTAATTGATTGAAATCAATATTTAAAACCATGGAATTTATTTCTTAATGTAAAATGATTTAAACCAATTGAAAATACGTGTTAATAAATCAGGTTCACTTAAATGCAACGGATTCCGAATTCGAAAATGATGAGAACTGAATGAATTTGAAAATGATGAAAACTGTCCATCTTTTCCAACTAACCAAAATGTACCTATGAAGAACACATTATTTAAGGAAATGAGGAATTACGAAAAAAATTATCGAAAAATGTTTTCGGCTTATAACAAAATATAATTTCAGACGGGGTTTCCTGAGTTGCCACATTAGGCGTGTTCCGATTATAAAATAAAAACAAACTAATTTGATTCTGATAAAAACTTATACAATGATTTCTTAACAGTTTGGACATATCGTTCAGCTTGTCCATTTGATTGCGGATGATATGGCGGAGAATGCATTAGTTTTATATCATGCAATTCGCAAAATGTTTAAAATTCATAACTTTGAAATGGTGGCACATAACTGACAACAACTTTTCTATAACCGTACTTGCATTAGTAGAATTAACCAGAACAATATCTACATATTTTGAAAAAGAGTCCACAAAGATTAAAAAAATTTTACCGGAAAAATGAAAAAAATCCAAATGGACTCGTTCCATTGGATATTGGCTTGGAGTCCACTTTGAGGTTACAATTTCTTTGGACCTATTTTGATATCCCTGGCAAGAGAGACAAGACTTTACCACTCTTTCGATATCTGCATCAATCTTATCCCACCAGACATAAGATCGCGCTACCATCTTCATTTTAATGATACCTGAATGGTTTTCATGAAACAATTTTAAAATTTCATATTTTAATGATTCTGGAATTACAATGCGACTAGGTGCTCTGGTAATAGTTTTGGCCACCCATTCAAAACATATTCATAAACTTGTGACAACACCGGGTCCTTTTGAGTATGATTTCGAACTTTTTCAATATTTATCGGAACTTCGGTCGATCTGCAAAAATAACAAATTTTAATATCTTCAATATTGATGCTGCCTTGGACTGGTAATCGAGAAAGTGCATCCGCATTTGTGACCTTCTGAGCGGATTTGTACTAGATATCGTACGTGAACATGGATAAATATAGAGCCCAGCGCTGTAATCTCGCTATCGCAACTGCTGAGTTTCCCTTTTTTGGGTTAAACATTTGTTGGAGACTCTGATGATCCGGGCAAATAGTGAAATTCTTACCAACCAAATATTTTTCAAAACGTTTCACCCCAAAAATCACAGCTAGTGCCTCACGGTGTAGTTGGGAATAATTTTTCTCAGCTGGTGACAGTGTGTTAGAGCCAAACATCACCGGTTTTTGCGCTTCATTGACTATGTGCGACATTACACAACCCACTCCATACGGACTAGCGTCCGATGTTAATACGATTGGTTTCTGAGGGTCAAATAACTCTAACACATGAACACTTCTTATAAAAGTTTTCTCGCCTTCCTCTGACCAGACATACGCTAGATCCTCACGTAGCAATTGATATAATGGAAAAAGTTCGGAAGATAGTTTTGGAATAAATTTCCCGTAATAATTAACAAGTCCTAAGTATGACTGAAGCTGTTTTAAATTTTTGGGGGCTAGCGCTTTAACAATAGCTTCGACTTTTGAACCTGTTGGTTTCACCCCATCACTAGAAATTACGTGGCCCAAATAATCAACCGACCTTTCAAGAAATTTGCATTTGTTTAAATTAACGCGTTTATTGTGTTGCTCTAACCTTTTTAAAATTTCTAGTAAAACCTCCCTACCTTCTTCTCTAGTAGCGGCCCCACCTATAATATCATCAAAGTAACATCTAACATTTTTAATTCCCTTCAAAATTTGGTCCATAACGCTCTGGAATATAGAAGTTGCAGAGGACACTCCAAAAGGTAACCTAGTATACTTAAACATCCCTTTATGCGTGTTGATTGTCAAATATTCCTGTGACTGTTCACTTAGAAGAAGTTGCTGGTATGCCCCAGTCAAATCAATGACACAGAAATAGTTGCTGTTCGCCAGACTAGGAAAAATATCCTTAACCGTTGGAATTGGATAATGCTCCGTTTGCACAAAACGATTAATTGTCACTTTGCAGTCAATACAAAAAGACGAACTTCACCATCTTTTTTTGGAACGACAACAACTGGACTTGCGAAACGACTATATCGGATCGAGTTAGAATATTTTGACTTACCAACCTCTCAATTTCCTTCTCCACTTGCTCCTTAAGACGATAAGGTACAGTATAAGGTGCATGAAAAATTGGTGTTGCATTCTCCCGCAATACAATATCCGCCACATATCCCAAAATCGGAGATGCCAAACTCGTATCCAGTATTTTTGAAAATTTCGATTTAATATAATTTATTACCTCTGTTCTATTCGATTCGACGTCAATTTTATTTAGACTGGAGTAATTTATACTTACTATTGGTTTAAAAAGCAAATTATGTCTCCAGTTTGGTCGCAAAACATCCAGCCAATCCCGGCCCAATAAAGCACGAAATGGCCGTTTAGGCTTAATGATAACCAATTCCAAATTTTTCTTTTGATCTAATGGACCCTCTTGAACGCCCACTGAAATTTTCCCAACAATTTCGATGCATTCTCCTTAAACATTATAGAAAAGTTCAAAATTAGGTTTTATTTTAATTAAACTAAACTTATTTAGGTACTCAGCTTCGGATATCCCTGACACTGATGCTTCACAATCCACTTCGAATTCCATATTTGTATCCTCAACAGATAACTCCAAAATGATTGGTTTATTTCCACTAGCAATATTGTTTATACAATAGAATTATTTGGGTGAGGATTCGTTGTAGCATACCCTGGACGTATGACCTTTTTGATTACACTTATATGTCTCCCAGTACTACCGCATCGACGACAATGATTCGAAAACTTTAAATTTCGAACACGACTTCCTGAGTTGACACGATAACCTTGTTGACCGTAATATCTTACTGGTGAAACTTCTCGATGTCTACTGGTCGACCTTGTACTACTTCGACCTTGATTATTACTAGGTAACCTTGCTCTACTTCGGCCTTGATAGCCATCAGAATCACGTGTCACAGAAGCTATTGTTTGGGTTACTTGGGATTCAGAAAGACTCATTTCTAAATTCAAAGCGAGTTCACATGAAGACTCAAAACTGTCCTCTTCCGTTTTAATATTTAATAGAGCTTGAAATATTCTTTCGTCTCTCACTCAAACAATAAAACGGTCTAAAAGAGCTTCTGCTATTAGCACATTTCTTAGTGCAGCGTGAGCCTTGTATTTGTCCTTCACTAAAAACCCACCAAAATCACACGAAGACGTCAATGATTGTAACCTGATTATGAAATCATTTAATGGTTCGCCAACTTCTTGTTTGACCTTGTGAAATTTTGCCCTTTCTGTTCTGATATTCCGTTTTTTTTGAAAAATGTTTGCGTAGAAGCGAAAGGCATTCCTCCAGTGTTTTTTCAGATGGTAAATTAGGTACCGTTAACTTCATTAATGTTTCGTACAACCCGGCACCTATCATCGTAATAAAATTTGCTAACTGTTCATCCTCCGGAATTTTGTTTGCCTTAAAATAATTTTTGAGTCTATCTTCATACGCTATCCAACTTGCCCCTTCCACAAAAGGTTCAAGTTTTCCGACCATTTTCCAATAAACTTGTATTATACATTCGCAACACTCTACAATCTTTTGTTTCTTAATTTTAAATTTTTTTTCTGTATCCACCATTCACTATATAGCATGGAATAATTTTACCGCACGATTATATTTTCGTACACACTGTTACTGCCACAAAATATGTAATTTTGTTTAAGACGTTTTAACTATTTAACTGATTATCAGTAATTATAATGATTAATGGTTTTTCGATCACTTAGGTTTAGTTTTAGTTTTATAAATTGGTTAATAATTAGGGTATTCCATCCTCGTCGCCACTTTTGTATATTTTAATGATCATTTATTTTAATGATCATTCAACTAAAACACCATTCAGATATTTTACAAAATTTGTCCCACGAATTGTATGTTAGAATGGTTACGTATACAAAGCTGTACGCAAAACAGAAATAACAAAATACCAGGATGTTTAAACGCACCAGAGCACATGATATGATAAAATTTATTGGGATGCATTTGCTTATGGGAACAATGAAGTTACCCTAGATAAAAATGTACTGGAGCAAATATTTAATCAGTGAACGATGGTATCGAGTAGGTGAAGTCTTGTGACCGTTTTTATCAGCTACGAACAAATTTGCATTTAGTAAACAACATGGACATACCAAATGATTGCAGAGACAAATTTTTTTAAAATGCCGCCACTAATTAACAGTATCTTAAGCAACAGCATAGAAGGACCTGCTAAAGCAGCTTTTTCCATCGACCGGCAAACATATCCGTTTAGAGAAAACTTAAACGTTAAACAATAAGAAAAAGGTAAAACTAATCGATGGGGGATAAAAATTTATTTTCTTTGTGGCAAAAGCAGTTTCCCCTTTTTTTGTACTAACGGAAAAATACGGAACTGTCGACTTATAACAGTGGCAGGTTTGGACATGGTGCTGCTAAAATTTTTCACTTAATCAAGAGACACCCTTTACCTGGTCACCAGTTATACTCTGATAATTTCTTTTGCACTTACTAGCTTTTTGATATTTTAGAGCACCGAAAAATAAACTCAGTGAGAACAATAAGAATAAATCAATTTAGTAATCCGCAAATTTAAGTAGTATCGGCCAACTTATAAGCCGCAATGGTAAAATTGTTTTAATTAAATGGCAAGACAACAGATCCATCCAGCATCCAATTTCGTTCGTCAGGGAGAAGAAATAAATGTTCGAAGATTCGACAAAATAAGAAGGAGTATACATAAACATCAAGAAGCCTCTAATAGTGCAACTGTATAATAATGGGATAGGTGGTGTCGATTTATTTGACAAACTTATTTCTAATTATCAAATATTGGTAGCTCCCACGTACAGGCTTCGCCTTATAGATTTAAACCATACGACTTTCCTTTAATTCCTACAAACTCTATTCAGATTTTCCCGCAACACTCATCCTTAAGCATTCCTAACATCTTTTTATTCACCAAAGGTAATTCATATACATTATCGATTTGATAACCCGAAGTAAACCTGTCATAAATATCACTTTAATATCATGATAAAAATCACCAGTTTTAATTGAACATATTAAGGAGCCTGTGCCGATGTATAATAGTTGAGCATTTCATTAAATTTTGATTTAATATATTGATAGTGAAAATCTAACATTAAAGTTTTAGATAACTCTAATACACAAATCCTATATAGATAGGTTTATCATCTATCCATAGGTTTATCATCTATCTCAGCTACCATATTTTCAGTGAAAATGGAAAAAGAATGAAAGTTAGGTTTACTAATAAGATTACTAACTCCTAATTTTTTTCCCAAATTTTGCCAGTATGTTAACAATTTAATATCATTCCTTTTCTCAACATCTTCAATTGTCTTTCCAAAAACGCTATTATTTAATAATTTAAAAGAAATCTTTCTCAAATTTATTTTTAGCTTTAGTGCGAAGGCTAGTATCCAAATCTATATATGACTTAAGCCATGCTTTCTGACTGTACTCTAATACCCTTGACACACTGCGATTTAATAAAACCGATTTAAAGGATTTTTCGAGATTAGTCACAGTGTGTCAACCTCGATTTTAGCTAATCCCTTTGTTTTTTCATAGAACACTTAAACTAATTTAGCTATATCGGATTTATTAAACCACAGTCTGTCCAGGGTATAAGATTCTATGTGTTTCGGTTAAAATTAAGCCTTCTTTTAAACATTGTTTTAAGTTATTTTGATGAATTACATAATTATGCTTTGGTAAAAGATTAGTAATGAATTTATTTTGTTTAGATGATTCTTCATAACGTTATGTTGTGTGTAATATGTCAGGATATTCTAAGTCAACTTCTAGAATATAACCTAGACTTGATTCACTACTTATACAATTTATATCAAATTTATTAAGCTCTTCATCAGAAAGTCACTTGCAATTAGAAAATGGTAGAGCCTGAGTCATTAGCCCAACCATATAAATTATTTGCATCTAAATAAACTAGAAACTCAGATACAATTTCTCTATTATATAGTATGCTTTCATATATTTATGACTCGCTTTAGCATTTTTTTTAACTTTTTAAGTTTTTTACTTTAACTTGAACTTTTAAACTTTTTAAACTTTAATTTTTAAACTTTAATTTTTTAAGTTTAACTTTTTCAATTTTGACTTTAACTTTTAACTGTAACTTTTTTAGTTTAACTTTTTTAACATTAGCTTTTTAACTTTTTAAACTTCAACTTTAACTTTAAATTTTTAACTTTAACTTGAACTATTAAACTTTTTAACTCTAACTTTTAAACTTTTTAAATTTTTAAACCCTAACTTTTAACTAACTTATTTTAACTTTAACTCGTTTTAAATTTAACTTCTTTAATTTTTAAACTTTAACTTCTTAATTTTAAATTTTTACCTTTAACTATTTAAAAACGGTTTAACTTAGATTTTTAACTTTAACTTTTTAAATTTTTTAACATTAACTTTTAAACTTTTTAATTTTTTAAATTTAATTTTAACTAACTTATTTTAACTTTAACACATCTTAGTTTTAACACTTTTTTTAACTTTAACTTCTTTAACTTTTAAACTATAACTTGTAACTTTAACTGTTTAACTTTAACTTTTTAACTTTAATGTTTTAACTTAACATTTTAACTTTAACTTCTTAACTCTAACTTTTTAAATTTTTTAACTTTAACTTTTACTTTTTTTTAAATTTAAAATTTTTTAACTTAAAGTTTTTTATCTTTAACTTGTAAACTCTAACTTTAATTTTTTAACTTTTGCGTTTTAACTTTAACTTTTTAACTTTAACTTTAACTTTTTAACTTTAACTTAAACTTTTATTTACTGTTACTTTTTTTTTTTTTAGTTTATCTTTTTTAACTTTAGCTTTTTAAGATTAACTTTTTAATTTTAACTTTTAATTTTAACTTAAACATTTTATCTTTAACTTTCACTTTAACTTTTTAAGTTTAACTTTTAAACTGCAACTTTAACTTCTTTAACTTTTAAGCTTTACCCTTTTAAACTACAACTTTAACTTTAGCTTTATAACTTTAACTTGAAATTTTTAACTTTAACTTGAACTATTACATTTTTTAACATTAACTTTTAAACTTTTTAATTTTTTAAATTTAATTTTAACTAACTTATTTATCTTTAACACATCTTAGTTTTAACACTTTTTTTAACTTTAACTTCTTTAACTTTTAAACTATAACTTGTAACTTTAACTGTTTAACTTTAATTTTTTAACTTTAATGTTTTAACTTAACATTTTAACTTTAACTTCTTAACTCTAACTTTTTAAATTTTTTAACTTTAACTTTTACTTTTTTTTAAATTTAAAATTTTTTAACTTAAAGTTTTTTATCTTTAACTTGTAAACTCTAACTTTAATTTTTTAACTTTTGCGTTTTAACTTTAACTTTTTAACTTTAACTTTAACTTTTTAACTTTAACTTAAACTTTTATTTTCTAACTTTTTTTTATTTTTTTTTTTAGTTTATCTTTTTTAACTTTAGCTTTTTAAGATTAACTTTTTAATTTTAACTTTTAATTTTAACTTAAACTTTTTATCTTTAACTTTCACTTTAACTTTTTAAGTTTAACTTTTAAACTGCAACTTTAACTTCTTTAACTTTTAAGCTTTACCCTTTTAAACTACAACTTTAACTTTAGCTTTATAACTTTAACTTGAAATTTTTAACTTTAACTTGAACTATTAAACTTTTTAACTCTAACTTTTAAACTTTTTAAATATTTAAACCTTAACTTTTAACTAACTTATTTTAACTTTAACACGTCTGTCCAGGGTATAAGATTCTATGTGTTTCGGTTAAAATTAAGCCTTCTTTTAAACATTGTTTTAAGTTATTTTGATGAATTACATAATTACGCTTTGGTAAAAGATTAGTAATGAATTTATTTTGTTTAGATGATTCTTCACAACGTTATGTTGTGTGTAATATGTCAGGATATTCTAAGTCAACTTCTAGAATATAACCTAGACTTGATTCACTACTTATACAATTTATATCAAATTTGTTAAGCTCTTCATCAGAATGTCACTTGCAATTAGAAAATGGTAGAGCCTGAGTCATTAGCCCAACCATATAAATTATTTGCATCTAAATAAACTAGAAACTCAGATACAATTTCTCTATTATATAGTATGCTTTCATATATTTATGACTCGCTTTAGCATTTTTTTTTAACTTTTTAAGTTTTTTACTTTAACTTGAACTTTTAAACTTTTTAAACTTAAATTTTTAAACTTTAATTTTTTAAGTTTAACTTTTTCAGTTTTGACTTTAACTTTTAACTGTAACTTTTTTAGTTTAACTTTTTTAACATTAGCTTTTTAACTTTTTAAACTTCAACTTTAACTTTAAATTTTTAACTTTAACTTGAACTATTAAACTTTTTAACTCTAACTTTTAAACTTTTTAAATTTTTAAACCCTAACTTTTAACTAACTTATTTTAACTTTAACTCGTTTTAAATTTAACTTCTTTAATTTTTAAACTTTAACTTCTTAATTTTAAATTTTTACCTTTAACTATTTAAAAACGGTTTAACTTAGATTTTTAACTTTAACTTTTTAAATTTTTTAACATTAACTTTTAAACTTTTTAATTTTTTAAATTTAATTTTAACTAACTTATTTTAACTTTAACACATCTTAGTTTTAACACTTTTTTTAACTTTAACTTCTTTAACTTTTAAACTATAACTTGTAACTTTAACTGTTTAACTTTAACTTTTTAACTTTAATGTTTTAACTTAACATTTTAACTTTAACTTCTTAACTCTAACTTTTTAAATTTTTTAACTTTAACTTTTACTTTTTTTAAATTTAAAATTTTTTAACTTAAAGTTTTTTATCTTTAACTTGTAAACTCTAACTTTAATTTTTTAACTTTTGCGTTTTAACTTTAACTTTAACTTTTTAACTTTAACTTAAACTTTTATTTACTGTTACTTTTTTTTTTTTTTTAGTTTATCTTTTTTAACTTTAGCTTTTTAAGATTAACTTTTTAATTTTAACTTTTAATTTTAACTTAAACTTAAACTTTTTATCTTTAACTTTCACTTTAACTTTTTAAGTTTAACTTTTAAACTGCAACTTTAACTTCTTTAACTTTTAAGCTTTACCCTTTTAAACTACAACTTTAACTTTAGCTTTATAACTTTAACTTGAAATTTTTAACTTTAACTTGAACTATTAAACTTTTTAACTCTAACTTTTAAACTTTTTAAATTTTTAAACCCTAACTTTTAACTAACTTATTTTAACTTTAACACGTTTTAACTTTATCTTCTTTAACTTACTTTAACTTTTTAACATTATGTTTTTAACTTTAACTTTTAAATTTTAAATTTTTACCTTTAACTATTTAAAAACGGTTTAAACGGTTTAACTTTTTAACTTTAACTTTTTAAATTTTTAAACTTTTTAATTTTTTAACTTTTAGTTTTAACTAACTTATTTTAACTTTTGTAACGTTCTCTCTTCCTATAAGAAAATAACGTTACCAGAAAAAAAAATTTTTTAATAGAAACGTGTGACTCCAGAACACGCTATATTTCTGCCGCTAGCTCGAACGGAGAGGTAAATTAGTCGTGGGGTTTGCATTCTGGCACCTATGGCATAAAACAACAAGGAATGCTCACACTCACATGAACTCACCTTCAACTCACCTTCAACTCACGTCACTCCACATCCATCACTGATATTAGCTGATCATGATAACAAAATAATTGTAACGTAATTTCTAGTGATTATATACATTTACTGTGAAATACAAGTTTATCATCTAGTTACGTTAACATCAGAAAAGAAAAGAAAATAATTTGCAACATCTTATTAAAATTAACTCGTTTTATAAAAATTGGCAGCTAAATAACATTATACCATGTAACAAGGTTGAAAATAAACCAAAAAAAAAAAAAAAAAATATGTTTACCCAAAGAATTGTTACCTTGATGTTATCGAAGACGAAGAAAGCGCTTCCCACAAACTCGACACTATAGGTTGTTTCCTAAAACGAAACGTATCAGCAATAAATGAAAGAGAAAAAAAATATTAATTAGCTTTTGAAATCATGATTGAAATAAATAACATTGTATAAGATGTCACAAAAGAATGAATATTAATTTAAAACAATATTAACACGACTAAGAAATTCACATATAGGTATAACTAATAATTTAATAGATATAACCAAAACCAAAATTATAAATCAATTATACAAGAAAAATGCGAAACTTATCCAAATTTACTCCGTTTGATGACGTCAGCTCTTCGCAAGGCACCGCCAGTAAAACACCGCTATTCAACATGACATACTCAGGGCACAAAACCACATGCCTTCTTGTAACAATACAGCCACCGCCCAAATCACAGGCGAAGGAAAAAAACTGTTGGTTGATCAATAGGCAGATGTGATCAATTGTTTCATGCCTTCTTACGCGTATCATCAACACGCTAATACACTAACGTTTATCCAAGACTCAAATTTCAGTACACAAAACTTTCTTATTTTATTTTTATTTATAGATATTTAATTAATTTATCTCTAACTTGCTCAACAAGTATTGTTCCAATTTGATACAGTCACTAAATTTATCACTTTAGTGTTCACCAGAACACCTTTTACACGAACCAATAATGTTAATAATTTGAACACAGATTTGACTATATCACTAATTCTATAACCGCATTTATGGCTTGAAATATGAACACTCAATTGACTATCTGTATTAAGATGCAAACTATTTTTCTTAGTTGCGATATTTTCTTAAATTTCTTTTTTTTTTAAATATCATGTGTGTGCATATGAACAGACTTATTGTTTTTTTTTTTTTTGTTCATCCTGTCCAATGAATCTAATAACTTACACAGACTCTTACTTTAAAGATAATTATCAAGTTAACTTTAATGTTATCATTTATGATCCGAATACCTAATGCCCATCCTCCTCGTTTTTCAATTTTTTTAAACTTTACCAATCACCTCATGAGAAACCGCAATTAGCGGAAAAAAAAAAGAAAGATCTCGCATGTTTGGTCTACCGTCAAAACGAACGAAAAAAAACAATTCAAATACTCAATGAATTAGTGAAAAATTGTCTGTATGTATTTGAAAAACAAAAACAACAGTCCCTCGATCGAACCGGTAAATAAAAATAATCATACCACAACCATACATCTCATGTACATCCATTTCACCCACTGTATATGAGAACAATCAACAATAAATATGAGATACAGCCGACCCACAGAAATTCAACCGCACCACGACGAGAGCAAAAATGGAACGAACGTTGCACTTTACCTTTTCAATTTTAACTTTAACTCCTTTAACTTTTAAACTTTAACTTATAACTTTAACTCTTTAACTTTAACTTTTAACTTTAATGTTTTAAATTTTTTAACTTTAACTTTTAAACTCTAACTTTAATTTTTTAAGTTTTGCGTTTTAACTTTTGCGTTTTAACTTTACTTTTTAACAAACTTTTTAACTTTAACGTTTTAACTTTGACTTTTCAACTTTAACCTTAACTTTTTACCTTTTTAACTTTTACTTAAACTTTTAACTTTTTAACTGTAACTTTTATTTTTTTGGTTTAACTTTTTTACCTTTTAACATTAACTTTAATTTTAACTTTTAATTTTAACTTAAACTTTTTATCTTTAACTTTCACTTTAACTTTTTAAATTAAGCTTTTAAACTTCAACTTTAACTTTTTAACTTTAACTTTATCTTTATAACTTTAACTTTAAATTTTTAATTTTAATTTGAACTATTAAACTTTTTAAATTTTTAAAGCTTAACTTTTAACTTACTTAATTTAACTTTAACACGTTTTAACTTTAACTTCTTGAACTTTTAAACTTTATCTTTTTAACTTTAACTTTTTAATTTTAAATTTTTACCTTTAACTATTTAAAAAAGGTTTGACTTAACTTTTTAATTTTAACTTTTCAAATTTTTAAATTTTTTAACGTTAACTTTTAAACTTTTTAATTTTTTAACTTTTAATTTTAACTAACTTATTTTAACTTTAACACTTCTTAATTTTAACACTTTTTTTAACTTTAACTTTTCAATTTTAACTTTAATTTCTTTAACTTTTAAACTTTAATTTTTTAACTTTAACTTTTTAACTTTAATGTTTTAACTTAACTTTTTAACTTTAACTTCTTAACTTTAACTTTTTAAATTTTTTAACTTTATTTTTTACTTTTAAACCTTTTAAATATAAATTTTTTTAACTTTTGCGTTTTAACTTTAAATTTTTAACAAACTTTTCTGTAACTTTTTAACTTTAACTTTTCAACTTCAACTTTTTAACTTTAACTTAACTTTTAGTTTTTTACTGTAACTTTTATTTTTTTTTTAGTTTATCTTTTTTAACTTTAGCTTTTTAATATTAACTTTTTAATTTTAACTTTTAATTTTAACTTAAACTTTTCAACTTTAACTTTTTAAGTTTAACTTTTAAACTTCGACTTTAACTTCTTTAACTTTTAAGCTTTAACTTTTTAACTTTATCGTTTTAACTTTAATATTTTAACTTTAAGTTTTACATATAACTTTTAACATATACTTTTTAACTTTAATGTTTTAATTTTAACTTTTAACTTTAACTTTTTAACTTTAAAAATTTCAATTTTATAGATATTTTTGGATTTTGTTACAAATTGAAATATTTCTGGTTCACATATATGTATAAGTAGAAGCGATTCGAACAAAACCATTCCTTTGATCTGGTTCATTGATGGGAGCCTTCAATTAATTAATTCAATCATTAGTTTTGTTAAACTAAATTTTGTCTGCTAATGGCAGAAGAGTGTTTTGTTTCCATAAGTATTGAAATTTTAAGGCCTTAGTACAGTTAGAAACTTCATTCCCTGTTTTACAGCCTACTTCAATTTTAATTTTGAGGTATCATGGTTAAAATCGACTAACTTTGGGCATACCTCTAACGATGTAAACTAGATTTTGAACGTTTTCTAAAGTATTCAGATTTCTTCAACAATCGGCATTATCAAAAGCCAACGGGTTTTGCAGAAATCTAAAATTATTTAGTATTCATCATCAATTATTAAGAAATTCTTTAGGTGCGAGTACTTGAATTTAAGGAATAACGATATAAACCAGGTGCAGATTAAATTGCTTTATGTGTAATATGGGCAAAAAAATGCTTGGAAACCTCTAATTTAGCTGAATATAACATCCAAATAGGCATATGAGAAAGACAATTGTAAAAAAAAATCTCGAAGACAAAAATCATATATATATATATATATATATATATATATATATATATATATATATATATATATATACATATATATATATATATATATATATATATATATATATATATATATATATATATATATATATATACATATATATATACATATATATATATATATATATATATATATATATATATATATATATACATATATATATATATATATATATATATATATATATATATATATATATATATATATATATATATATATATATATATATATATATATATATATATATATATATATATATATGTATATATATATATATATATATATATATATATATATATATATATATATATATATATATATACATATATATATATATATATACTATATACATGTGTATCTTAAAAGTGGAAACAAACATTTGAGTGAAAGAAGATTATGTGCGTTGTCATTAATACATTTAGGCTCTTTATGTAATTGAAATGTACTCGCTTTACAGTTTAAGATTCAGAGAAAATATATTTTCTCTATGAAGAAAAGTTACTCTCACTATTTAACTGCATATTTTAGTCGTGTTTTCCATGAGAACTGCACTAGAACTCGATAAATTTTAAATCCCTTTTATTCTATGTAAAGAGAAAAATTAATAAATTCATAAAGTTCTAATGTGTAGTGCATTTAACATGAATACACATTTTAAGTTGTTACAGCAATAAATAATTACAATTATAGCTTATTTTTTAGTTACACTTGATAAACCCATGAATTTATCGAGTGTAGTTGCGTGTAATGACGTCAGCAAGAAATAAAAAAATATTGATGAAATAACTGAAGGGGGAAATTTTTAAACTTAAAATGTGTATTTGTGTCAAATTTACTACATATTCGCGCTTTATGAATTTATTTTTTTTCGGTTTACATGGAATAAAAGGAGTTTAAAATTTATCGAGTTCTAGTGCAGTTCTCATGGAAAACGCGGCTTTTATGTGTCAATCTTTTATTCTCTTTACTCTCCCTCTCTCTCTCATAGTTGACGTTTATATGAAATGATGCCAAAAATGCAAATTTAGATCTTCATAAGAAAATACATGTGATTTTGCGCTGGAACCGCATAGCTTATCTACTTAAATTATCCTACAGGACCTTCAGGCTACGGAATTTTTCTGAAAGTTTAATTTTTGAGTTTTTCTACCCAAAAATTAATAGGAAAACCGAGAGAAACATTTTGTTCCTCGTTTTAAAATAAATCACAAGTCAAAGGGTTAGAAAATCTTTAGAACAATCAAAAATGTTTGTATATTATTGATATGCTTAAAGCAACATAAAAAATAATCATAAATACCTGTAAAGGTAAAAAACAAAACAAAAATTATCATTTCAAATCATAAAAGTAAATAAAAGGAGAGAAATTGGAGAAAAAATACAAACAAAAAACCATAACATATTTTTTTTCCTGGGTTTGGTGTGTCCACCATAAAGCTCGACCCTGTATACATACGTATGTATCCTTTTACGTTTTGTGCAGAGCAAAAAAAAAAAAAAACAATTATAATTAAAATTTCTATTAAAAAAAAGGAAGAAAATCCTTTTTTTTTAAAACATTCCATCGTTCAAGTAAGTAAAACGGGAGAGAAAAAAAAAATTAATTTAATGGAAATAATTTTTCTACTTATGTGAATTGGTCTCTAAAGTGACCATAAAATACAATTTTCACAGTAATTAAAATTTAATGCTACGGGTTTTCTTTCTTCTACTTCATTTTCCCCATCATCGTTCGAATAATTTTTTTTTAAAGTTTATTTTTTTGTTGAAATAGTTTTTCCGGTTTTTCATACTCGCACTTTGTGTTTTTGTGATGTGGTATCGAAAGAAATTCGAGTAAATGGACAGTTTTAGGTTTCAACGAATTTTTTTTTTTTTTTTTTTTTTTTTAAGCCTTTAATTGTTGATGACAGTTAACAACTTTAATTGCGAAAAAAGGTTGATTTTGTGCCTAGTATTTTGTTTAATTAAATTAAATCGTTGAAGCTTTCGGCTATATACCCAAAGAATATCATAAAAGATATTCATATGGTCAATTTGAATTGATATACATAATTTAAAATAATTATTTTACGTTTTTTCTTTATAATTAATTCACTTTTAAATAATGAGAATACATTTTCAAGTTATTTTCTATGTAGAAACTATAAAAAACTATTAAAGTATATTTCAACTTTAGTAAAAACACTTTAGCCTTTACACTTAGTGTGAAAATAAGTTTTCTTAAGTATCAGTGAAAGTTTATTAAAAATTACTGCTATGTAACTTTCAAAATTATTATACCATAACAAAAATTCTGAAGACTTGCATATTTAATGTGAAAGCGCTTTATACAATTTATCTAACTTGAAGTACTAATTGAGTTTTACAAATTTATGTCTAACAATTTCTTAAAGTTTTTTTTTGTTAATTCTGAGCGATTCTTGTTTAAAGGAAATTTTAATTTGAATTTGTTTCTCGTAAATCATATTAATGTCCCATTTCACTTAAAATGAGTTAACCACAATGTTTGTAAAGTTTTAATAATTTTTTTTACTCGATACACTCAATAAGGTTTATTGTAAAATTTTGTATACACATATGATGAGATACCTTTTGTCATTATCAAGGGTACAATTTTTCTGTTTCTGTTTATTTATGAACAGTTTTAGGTTTTGAATAATTTTTGTTTCTCTTAACCCGTTAATTGTTGATGGTAGTTAAATACATTTAATGACTCTTATTCAGTTCTGGCAAAATTTTGTGCTGACAATTAAGGAGAGTGATATAAAAAACTAACGAACTTCAACGCTACCTGAATAATTCGGTACAACAAGCAATTTGAATATCACCTTTTGAACTTTTAATTGGTGTCAAAATGCCATTATTTGAAGATGTCTGTCTAAAACAAGTCATTGATGACTGTTGGCGACAGCAAAACTCATTACAATTTCACAAATCCAGTGATCACATCAGATTATAACCTAAACGAAACACAAAATTAGATTAGATTAACAAACTGATTTTCTAAATTCAATCATCAAATTTAATCCCTTATCTTATTAAATTGTTAGTTTATCACTTTTAAAATTCTATTAAGGCTCTGGTCACCTAAAATAATTAATTCATTAATTGATGTTATATATTTAAAAGGCTTTAACCACATATTGGTGATAATATTAATTAAAAATGATTGTAAAAATTTTCTTCAGTCTAAAATAAATTAAAAATCAGCCTCTTGATCGCTGACCACAGAAGTTAACACACCAAATAAATATTTAATAATTAGTGTATTTTTTACATATTTATATTTATTACATCGCCAGAAGATTATCAAGGAAGATAATAATATTGTTTTGAGTCTAGTGTATACAAATTAATCGGTATTACTAGCCGGATTAACCTAATGTGTATACATTAAATGGTCCTTCGAGCCGGATCGAGTATCGTTTTTAACCACAACCAATACCTTGGTCAAATTTATCGGTAGTGAATATAGTAAAAGTATGCAAAGTGTGTTTAAAGGGAGTGAAACAAAATGGCCGACTTCATAACCATAAAAAAAATATAAATAAACAAACCCAAGCCGAAGAGATTAAAGTGAGATTATCCAATATAGAATGCCTACGCGATGAATTTTGTAAAGTGGAAGACCAAATAGTTACCTTGGACAACGATGAGGAAATGGATTCAGAGTTTGAGGACAATTATTACAAAATTGTCGCAGGTCTAAACCAAGCGCTACGGGCGAATTCTGAGCGAACGATGTCTTTAACATGCTAGAAACCAGTGTATCCGGTAGTCATGCCGAAGTTAAGTTGCCGAAAATATCAATACCTTTACCGGTGATTACACAGAGTGGCATTCATTCTACGATCTATTTTGCTCCATGATACACGACAACCCACGATTGACACCTTCTCAAAAATTATAGTATCTGAAAGGCACACTAAGCGGTGAAGCCAATTACATTGAGGCGTTTAAGAAGCTCAGAGAAAGGTACGACCGAAAGAAGCATACTATATACATGTTTATAAAGAAGTTTATGAGTCAACCATCCATTACAATAGTGAGCAGCGCTTACGTGAGAAGCTTGCTAGATACATAAGACGAAATGATCCGTGGCCTAAAAGCGCTGGGAGAAAATGCAGAATCCAGAGATCATTGGTTGATACACATCTTAACCGCAAAACTGGATGAAGAAACCAATGGATTGTGGGCACAATCATCGGCAAACACCAAATTACCAAACGTTGAAGGAGTTCTTCGAATTTTTGAGTCAACGAATAGATGCATTAGAATCGGTATGGAGCTTAAATCGACGAATACAACCACCACCACAGCAACAATAATCAAAGTTTTATAATGTGAAAACCCACATCACTGCCACGCACCATGCAGCTTATATGTCCTGATCATTATCATAATTTGTACGAGTGTGACAAGATGAAAAAGATGTCTGGAACAGAGAAAATATTTATTAAAAACTCAAAATCGTTGTTTTAATTGTTTAAATAACAACCACAATGTTTTCAATTGTAAGTCAAAGTTTAGATGCAGATATTGCGGAAGAAAACACCATACGCTTATTCATGAAAACCAACCAGAGAGTTCCAGCATTTCAAATCCAGCTTCGCAAACCATCCAAAATTCAAAAGGAAGAAACAAAACTGGACAATTATTCGGCCCAAGTTGGGACTGCAATACTACCCACGGTTCTAGTGAATGTATACGATGGGTTCAAAAATAAGCAGACGTGTCGCGTATTATTGGACTCAGGCTCTCAATGTTCCTTCATCACCGAAAGCTGCGTCCAAAAATTACATCTAAAAAGGAGTACTGCAAAACTAACGGTTTTTGGAATTTGAGGTTTTAAAACGGGACACACCAAAAGGTTGGTTTCAGTTACCATTACACCTGGAAACCGCGACGAACCACTCATACACATTGAAGCGGCTAATTCTACCAAAACTGTCAATTATTTCAATCGATTTGATTTAGCCGATCCATTTTTCTACAAAAGCGCTGATATAGATATATTAATTGGTTCCGACAAATTTTTTCGAATTGCTAGTAGACGGCAAGATAACCATAACAAATAAGCTGATTATGCAGAACACTGTATTGGGTTGGATAATAGCACGAAAACTACCTAATAATCAAGCGGTTCAATCGCTTACAATCAGCACTAGCAATAATGATGAAAATTTGGATGGACTCTTAGTACGTGATTGGGAAATATGCATGTCCTTATCAAGAAAACCCAGTTCAAAAGTGCTGTGAAATTAGAACAAAAATATAATGGGGCCAAAGACGTAAAAAAAGTAAAGAGATGCGACAGTAGCACAATCAGAGGGTCTACTAAACACATCGATATGTGCTGCTTAAATGAAACCATATTACGTTGGGATGTCAAGCGAAGAGGAAGACAGCGATACGGTTGAGGGCTTCGAGGAAAATGATGGTCCATGCGAGCCGGGTAGAATTCCAGGATGACCGTGCGAAATTAGTAATCAACGTTCCCAAATATATTCCTATTAAACCTTAACTGTTTTATCAACTTTATGTACTATTTATTATGTAATATTGTATAAGCGTATTATGTGCTAAAGAAACAATTTTTTTATTGTAAATATGCACTTGTATTCAATTATAACAAGTGGTCCATCTAGCGTTTGCAATTTCAACTACCGGTTATTTCGAGTGTGGCAACACTTACCTCATTCGTATTATGACAGAAAATTGAGAAATATTGAAAACTTACTTTCAAAGTGGTGAGTCTTCTACCCAAAATGTAAGAAATTGACGTGAAAAATTCAGTAGAATTATCAATTGGCCACCACTCAGCTGTGATTTGACTCCGTTGGGCATTTTTCTGTTGGGAGCCGTTAAGGATAAGTATTATGATAACCATCCAGAGACTATCCAAGACTTGGAAAATCAAATCGAAGTTGCCATTGATGAGATAGAAGTCCATACAATCGAAAACGTTCTGAAAAATTGGATTGACAGAATGGTGTACTATAAAGCCAGCGTTGGAAGTTATTCGAATGAAATTGTGTTCCATATTAAATGGCAATTACGAGTATGCTCTTTCTAATAAATATATATATATATATATATATATATATATATATATATATATATATATATATATATATATATATATATTGATTGCATTTTAAATCCCCCTTTCATTCCTAATTGTAGATTTTGTGGCGCTTAGTTTGCTTTCGCTTGAACAACACAAAATAATATCTGTGTCACAGATTAAGTTAGCAGCATCAGAATGCAGAGTTAGGTTTTTGCTCGCGGAACTGATGAGTTCAGGGTAGAGGTAGCATCGTGACAGATGGTTCATGTCGCAGGTTTGATGAGGGGGTAAGTCTGCGTTTAGTCCGCATCGTCCAGTAGCAAGTGGCGCTGTTTGCTGAACATTGGTAAAGGGAGCAATGCTTGATGTATGAGGAGGAGGGTGAAATGTCTCTCCTGGTGATTTACCCGGAATTTACCTGGAAAAGAGCCTTATCTCTCGAGAAGCTAGCGTCCCAGGGGTGGGTGTTATATGCATGTAGGCAGTACCCAGGAGACTGGGTGGGGTGCGATGTGTGACGAATCGGGAAGGCGGACGGCTCAGTAGCCCTTCTCGATGCACTGCCTGAGAGCCGTTCTCTACTGTTCAATATGTTCTCGTTTTCATTATGTATTGACCCCTAAGTCCACATTCAGCGATTTATGCAAGCATTGGCCAAGTCTGACAACATTCTCCCATGACCATTCCTGTAGCCTAGCCTGCTATTACTATAACTGCGTCAGACCCCTAGCTCAAGATCTGGTTAACGGCGAGTGTCACTGACACGACTATGATCTTTTCGCTGGTACTCGTCCATTACAACAGCCTCTAAAAGCTTTGGTGATTCAATTCTGAACTTTCAGTGTTTGTTGTTTCCATTTTAGTTTTCGATCTAGGATGACCCCTAGATTTTTAACTTTTTTAGAAAAGGTACAGTAATACCGTTTAACAAGATAGCTATGAGCGGCAATTTTTTTCTCCTTCTCGTAAAGGGAACAATGACAGGTTATTTCAAAAATTAATAAAAATTAAGTTAATTTCAAATTTTATTTGTATTGACATTCAGTCCATCACTGAAGGATCAGTAGTCCGCCAATAAATAGGCAATGAGCATAATAGACTTGACAGTATGCCTCCCATATTTTAGTATGGAGCAAATCCACCTAATCGTAGGAGGCGAAACCCCCTTATCTATTGCTATCCTTTCTATCGACTCATAGAAGGTATTATAAAACACTCGCTCAATGTCCAAAAAGTTCAGTTTGGAAAGCATACTGACCCTATGCAGCGGGTTTTTAACGAGGATCTCACTTCTTATTTGATGATCCAAGATTTTTTCCTTCGCTTTCAGTAGAAACGACGTAAGGCTAAGTTACCGATATGCCTCGGTCTGGGTGTCCGTATGACTTCCCCTCCCTACTTTGGTATAAGGACAATATTTAGTCTCCTTCAGAGTTTTGGGAATATAGTTAAAAGCATAACTTGCCCAGAACTTTCGGATCACGCTAGGGAGAATTTTGTTAATACCTTTTTGGAGTTGAGTGGATAGATGCCATCTTCTCCAGGGGATTTAAAAGGCTTGAAAAATCCAATAGCTTTTCTCACCTTATTGGGTGTGAACATTTTTCCAGATAGACTCTAGATATATTGTGTGTTCCGTAGGCCTACCTCACTTGGCTATTCATTCGTCGTCTTGGGTTCCTTCAACAATTTAGTCCGAAACGTGGGTATCTAGTAGTACCTCTAAGCTTTATTTCCAGTTCTCAATGAACTCCTCGTTTGCCTTCTAAAGAAGTCTTAAACTATTTGAAAGGGCTTTCTGGAGACGAGTTGCAGGAATTTCTCCAGATTGCCCATTTTGATCTTCTTAGTTCGAGATTATATTCCGGTTTTGTTAGTGAATTCTCTTCGCTGTTCCGGGGTTGCTCTTCGCGGTTCCGGCTGTTCTAGAAAGCCAAGTGCATAGAGTTGTGCAGCTGATTTATACAGGACCGCAACCCCTCTTGGGATTCTGTGTTCTCCATAATCGGGGGCATTTATGATCCGAGTAATACTTTATATGAGTTCCAGTCGGTCACTTTTGGAATCCTAATTTCCTGTCGCTGCCACCTTTCTGATCCTAGCAAGTGTCAAATTTAGGACTTTTTGCCCAATTGCATTTATCCGCTATTGACAATGTCCACATTATTTGTAATGAAAAATTCAAAAAGGTACCCACTGCTATTATTCGTGTTTGTGCTGCACCACAGGTACTCCAGCCCATTCCTTATACAATGAGCTATTGGTCGGTTAATTTTAACAGGAGTTATGTCTCCACGAGTCTCCAGGAAAATAGTTTGCGCCAGAATCTCTACCATCACTGCTACCAAATCCATGGAGAGCCTGCAATGGCCGCTCCTGCACTCTCAGTTCCGTTATTATAAATCAACTTAGCCATTTGGTTTGGTATACCTTTGATATTGTTACTTATCGACTAAGGCTTCTGAATTAGAAGGCCTAATTGGTCTTTACCACCGCTCCACCGTTTTTCCTTGAAAGGTAGATAGCTATTAATTGTTCTCCTCCTCCTTATCATTGCTCCCCAAAGTCTGACAGCCTTCAAGCCTTTCCAGCGGCTTACACGGGTGGACAACTTGTGAAGCCACCTTTTTTTCAAGCCTCTTGGTCAGGGTCACCACCTCAGGGGTCTTATCTGCGGGATAATGTGGACATTGTCAATAGGGTACCGCTGCCGTAACCCCACATGCTGGACCACTTGGTTCACGCCCACAAAAGCCGGATTGGCAATTAAGTACTATTAGTGAAGGTGCCAAACATCTTTCCATGGCCTTATTTATGGTTAATGGGGCCTACAGTGGCCTGGTTGGCACAGATCACCATGAGGTATCCGGGTCGAAACTGGGTACCAAAATACTTTGCTACGAGCTCCATAGCCTCCTTCTCCAACACTTTCTCTAAGATGCCCTCCTGAAGCTGTATTCGGAGAAAAGGAAAAAAAAACTTTCACGAACATTGAAAAAACATAGAAAACTGAGAAACAGAAATATTGTTCTGTCGAATTATGTCATTTGACAACGATTTTAGCAGTATATAAGACAATTTACAGGAAGCCCGCCGAAAGACATTATTATTTGTTTACTTACTTCAAATCATCGCAGTATTTCCTTTATCTCGTTGGCTTGTTTCTGCTCGCACCACTTACTCTCTTCTCTGTTCACTAAATTATTATTAATTTAACTATTAAATTTTAAAACTAAACGTCAAACAAACTACATATATTAGTTTTATTTACAAAATATATAATTTTTGGCTAAATCACTTATTTGTTTTGTAAACGAAGGAACGTGGATTTTTTTTAAAGTTGGGAACGTGCACGTTTTTCTTCAATCAGAATAGAAATAACGTTAGCTGCTAAGAGCGCTGCCGTAGTTAAGACAACCTCAGGAAAGCCAGATTCTGCAGCCTGTCTGAGTGTAACGTCAGACTGGGCTGCAGAACCCGATTTTGTCACCGGGACAGATTCTTTCCTCTGGGATTTTTAAGTGCTGTTGGTGTACCGTAATCCTATTGGACTCTTTACTTGAGAGCCGGGATCTCAGGAGGAGTACCAGTCTCGCGTCCGGGCGTTTTACCCTGAGCAAGAAGTCTCATGTACCATTTTTTCGCAGATCCCCTCATCTTCAAGGTTTGTCAATAACAATGACTTTGCCTTAGGAGTTTCGATCACTTGGTTAGGTCTAAGGCCTCATCTCCTGAATAGTCCATATCGGAATGAAGATCAAAACCCTCAAAAACCGTACAGAGACTTCTTAGAAGCGTACGAATTGCTGGGATAGGAATGTCGCCTTAGGACATTTAGCTCTACTACAGGAAGGATAAATAACACAGTAGGGTGCTTGGTATTCCGCTTAACCAGAATGATGTTGTATGAAAATCGTTTTCATTTAAAAATTTGTCTTACAAAACAAGTATGAATTTCCATAGAAAGAGAAAATTTGTCTGTATTAAATCAATAAGACTCTTTCGGCTTTTTATATAATTCGCTAAGTTAATGCATTATTGCCTCATACATAATGTATGAAGTTGGAAATGGTTTTTTGGTAGTTTGGTCGTGGCTACCTGATTAGTGGACCAAATTTTTTTGTTTGTACGAGCTTGTCAGTACGAAACCAAACTACCACAGAGGCAGCTCAAAGAAAGTTTTCATTTTTGCAGTCGATATACATTGTATTGACTTTGGGTTAAAATACGGGGGGATTTTGATATTTCTATTTTTTTCCTGGTAGATATATTTATAAATGATTGGTCTCTTCATTTTTTCTGATTAACAAGTCGAAAGTTTTGTGGATGCCATTATTTTGAATATATTTTGCCTTTTGTCTATAAAAGCCGAAGGAGTCTTATTGATGAATTTCTATATGTTTTATATAAAAAGTTTGGCTTTCTCCTCGTTTCTAATTCTTTAGTAAAAGCTTCATTTTTTAGACTATATTATTGTATAATTTAGGTTGCTTTGCTTTAATACAGGGGAGGTTGACGCATGTTCCCTAAGTCTAATTTAATTATTTGGCCATCTGATACTACAAAACCACAGGAAAGTAAAGCGAAGTAAATTCTGTCAAGTATTCAAGTCAATATATTTGTGGCTCTTGAAAACCTCATCAAAACAGTTTACGAAACGACTGAAAGTGGAATTGCGCGGGCTTCTTTGGATCTTTGTACTGATGATCTGCGATGAATTAAAAGGGAAATCTGTATTTTCACCCCCCCCCCCCAAAAAAAGACGCGATTTTTGTAGCCACGGTTATGTTGATGGGATAAAATACAAATATTGAGAGCGCTTCAATATAAGTGTAAGCTGTTGCGGCAGACTACACAATCTAATTATATTGAGTCAAATTACCTTATTCATAAATAAAATTCTCTATCAACTAATTAGTAACACCTTCGACACCACATAACCATACTTAGTAGTTTAATCATATTTTGTTCATAATATTCAACCACATTTTTGAAATTTATATGGAAGCTTACCAGACCAAACAACATCATTTCTTCATTATTAAAATACCATTTAATTTCGATATGATTTTCCAGTTATTCACCACCAACGATGGCGACGCCAACGACAACAACTAATTTTGACACAAAAAGCAAAAACTTAATTTGTATCCCGAATTGTATTTATAAAGCTTGAGAGCACAGCATAATATATAGAACACAAACTTTCACTATAAATTAAATTTTTAATTTTTTGGTTATTTTCCATTTGTTTTCGTTTTGTCCCCCCCCCGCCCTCGCCCCCCATTCTCTTTGCCCCAGCAAAATTTCTCGCCAGTCTTCCTTTTTATGAAACATTTTCTTGTTGTTATTTTGTTGGTTTTGTTGTATTACTGTTTGTATGCTTCTCTTTGGAATTTTCATCAAAAATTCATTAAATTAAGATGTAAGCTTTTCATGCTATGCTTTTCAACTGTGTTGTGTGTTAGATGTGGATGTGTTTCAATGTTGAATAAAAAATTGAAATGAAAAATAATAACAATAAAAATAAAACAATAATAATAATAAAAATAGTAATAATAATAATAATAACAACAACAACAGCAACAACGTAAAAACAGAAGAGCCATAAAAATGAATTACAAAATAATTGTGCTGGGTTCTTCTTGTTCGCTATACACTTAGTTTTTTCCTCTCATTTTTCTTAATTTTTTTTTTTTTGTGTCTCGTTTTACTTTTCTTATTATTTAGCAGCATTCTACACGTTCTTTGTTGTCGTTGTTGGTGCTCTATAGCGTATGTAACGTTCGTTGCTTTTACTAAATGAATATGTGTTTTGTTACATATAGCAAAAAAAAAAAAAAAAAAATCATCAAAAAAAAAAATCGTAATAACACTAAAAATAAAATAAACTTTCAAACCAAACCAACAAAAAAAAAAGCTTTATTCAACTAGCTACGTACATATATACTCGAGCTTTCTACACACTCAACTTTTCTCCTTACACGATTATGTAGATATTTGTTTTTGTGTTTTTTAACACGTCGCTGTTTTGTTTCAGTCTAATGTAAACCAACATTACTTTGTGTATGTTGTAGGACGGGGGCCTCCTCTTTTCGAGGAGTTTTGTACCATAGTAGGCACGCAGCGGCATTATATAATTTAAGGTGGAAAATGTAATGAAACATTTTTGCAATTTTTTGCGTAACAAATTTTTGTTGTTGTCATTCTGTTGTTATTTTTAGTAAATTTTTGTACATAAACAATCACTTTGAACGTAATGTCAATAAAGTACTTTACTTTAGGTATAACGGGCTTATGATAATAAACAAAAAAAATTAAAAATACAACAATAGGTGTTTTGTATTTTTAACTTTTTACGGAAGGGATATATGGAACCTGTTCCGACTGATACGGATGTTATTCAACTTTCTTGGGATGGGATAGTGGATTCTATTGTTTTTCGGTGCAAAGCAATGTGAAATTTGTTGTTGAATGTTTTCGTTTATTCATTCCGGACAGGAAGTGACATAACACGTTCGGCCTTCCCATTCTCTCAGAGGACTTTGCATGGCATCACCTGATCTCCTGCTCAAAATTGTGAAAGAAGAGACAGATGTTGTCCTGATCCAAAAACTTTGGGTCACTGGAGACCGCACACTTGGGCTCAAGACTCCCAGGGCATTAATTTACAATGCACGTGAAATAAGGAAATATAGGATTTGGTCGTGCATTCTCGACAAAAATAAATTAAACTGTTTTCTACTATCAAATTACAGCGTTTAGCGTGAAGGTCGAAAAGCATAACCTCTGGCTAATATCAGCTTACCTAGCATTTGATGAGGTGAACATTCCACTGGTTAATCTAGGGATAATAATTAAGGAGGCTCAGAAGCTCAAGGTTGGAGTCATCCTGGGAAGCGGTACAACTTCTCATCACACAATCTGAGGAAGTACGGATACAAATGAGCCTTGATTACATTCTTCGTATATGTATGCAACATATAGTCAATAAGCTGACTTTTATAATTAAAAACAGGTAGGAGGTATTAGTATCGGAAGACCATTGCTTTTCTGACCATTGTTATTTTCAATTTGAAATGGACATGAAATCTCCTAAAATTTCAAACTAAAGGAACCTGAATAAAACACACTGGGATACCTTTAGAACTATTCTCGGTAATTCACTTTTAGTTCCGGTGCCAAAATCGCCAGAAACTACGCAAGAACTTAATGCCTTAGTAGACAAGCTTTCCAACACTTTTAATGATGCGATGGTAGGCATTAGTATACTTAGTAGGGCCTAGGGATTAATCTCGGAAACCTTGGTAGTACCAGGAGAATCAAGAAACCCGTCCAAAATACAAGAGGCTCCTTAAAAAAGCAAGGATAAAAAGAGCTGCGGCAGATTGGAACTCCTATCAGGAAGCCCCAAAATTTACAAATTATAATTGAGATGTGCCAGAGTCTTCCGAAATGCTACGCAAAGTAATTTCTTCTTCTCTAGACCACCATTAGCATAGAAACATTGGCACTTTTGTTTTAGACTCACAGGGCAAACAGGGCAAATAGCCTCGTAGGTTAAGTTATTAGTAGCAGGAAAATTCTGTGGGAGATAAATAGTTTTAAACCACATAAGTTGCCGGGACTCGTAGATATTATCCCTGCGGATGTCCAACAGACGATTGACTTTACCATTTCCTGGGTAGAAGTAATTTTCAGAAGTAGCTCTCATCACACCGTCACTGGCTTATCTTCCTTCTTCTTAAAAACACTGAAAAGACAAATAGAAAAAATGTGCCGGAAAAACTGTCAAAATCTCAACATGCCTGTTGCAAGGGGAGATCTGTTTCATTGAACAAATTTTCGATCATAGGATCTTCGCAATGGTAACCTTTTTGGATGGTTAGGGGATTTCAGTTACCGGTAGCTATAATTCTCTACTATGCATTTTTTCAGATGGGCCAATGATTATGGGTTGAATGAAAGCCTGGATTGGCTCTCTCTTCTAGGAAATACAAACTTACTCATATCGATCCTACCACTTGAAATGGTGTCAACTTGTTCTTTATATAGATGAAACGAAGTGTCTGGGTCTCTGGGGATAGCGCTATATTCTTACAAAATTGACATTGGAAAATAATGGGGGCTGGGTCCCACATGGTACACTGGCGCTACGCCACAGTTGTCAGACCTATTCTTTTGTAAGGGGTAATAGTCTGGTGGCCTGAAAACCTGCCGTCACTATCCTTTGTCGTAAAATTTCTGACTGTCATTTCCTCCAGAGAAGTTCTGAAACCAGGAGTTATAAACTTCTTCACGGATGGTTTGAAAAGGAATGGGAAAGTTGGAGCTTGGGTTTTCTGTGAGGAACTTACGGCAAACCTCTCCTTTCATCTCCTCGACTTTCAGGCTGCCGTTGAAGTGCTTCAATCGCACCTCCTCAAGTCGAAAGAAGCCAAAATCTGTCTGTCACCTCTTAACAAGATGACACATCTGTTCATCATCAATTTAATATGGATGCCAGGTATTTCAATAGTATAGGCTCGACTTGACACCAAAGGCCATATCATAAAAAAAGCATAGGGGATATTGAAACGCTTCCCGCAAACGGTCAAATAGTACTTCATGTGTAATAACTCGGCAGGTTTGGCCAACAGCTGACCTTACTTCAGCGGTGTCATGTCAGGTCGGTTGCCGGAGTAGTTACACGGCCGTGTCTCTAGGCAAACATGCAAGTAGACCTAGATTCTTCTCACATGACTGCAGTTGTGAAGGCGAAAGGAAGGAAAAGACAGTACCCCATCTTCTTTGCAGCTGTCTTCGCCTGGCCCAAAATAGACTAAAGTTTTTAGGGACACGCTTAAAAGACCTTAAAATATTGCAGGTTATGCTGTCAAAATACTCCGCTAAGTTACAGTAGCGGGAAAAATGTTCGACTCCGGCTCCGGCCCACTCCGAAAATTTATAGATTTATTAATGACTCCGGCTCCGATTCGCGTTCCAACTCCGACTCCAACTCCTACTCCGACACCCAACATATATTTTTCTATGCTTAAAGCAAATAGGCTTTTCATTTTCATGAAACGCTGATGTACTCAAATACTATTGCTGTTTGGCAAGCAGGCAGTAACTGGACGACGTGTCATTGTTGCCTAACTTCGGCAAATCCGATTTGAAATTCCAATTTGAACTACGCTAAAGCATATACAAGAATAAATAATTGAGCTACATAGGAGAAAAGGAATATAGAAATAAAACCAAACAAAAATCCTGACACGGAGTCGGTTAATTCCACATAGCTCCGGCTCCTGCTCCGAATCCACAGCCTTGCAATGTACTACTTTAATCAAAAAGTAGTAAGACTTTTACATTTAAAATAATATATAAGTTGTAAAAAGAAAGCAGAGAACCCGTTGAGTCGATCAACGCCATTGCCGTACTTCAACGTTTACCGATGAACACCATTAAGCTAGTCCAGGATTTGGAGTTCCGAAACCGTCGTTGTTGACCTTTTCGCTTGATTTTGCTTCGTATAACTTCTGGCTGTCATCTAAACTCAAAAACCGCTCCGTAGACATCGTTTCGACTCGATTGAAGAACAAGCCGAATCGAACAAGGTTTTGAAGGTCGTTCCAATCATTTTAATCGACTTTAATAACTGTTTCGAATACTGGACAAAACGTTGACATATAAGTATTTTTATTTTAATGAGCCTGTAATTTAAACTAAAACCAATTTTTAAATATTGGTTGTTTGTGATTATGTCTGCGGGATAGCCTGGGGTAATTCGTCCGCCGTTCGTATTCGATAAATCTGATGACTTGTTGTCGCTTCGATTGGCTGCAAGCGGAATATTTTCTCGTGTCCGTTGTATAAAGCGTGGGTTGTAAAGTTACAGTAGCAATTTTCCAAAGTCCGAAGTGAATGCTGAGGTCTAAATTGTTATTCAATAGATTGCCGTGTCCGTGTAGAGAGCTGGGGTCAATTATTGAAGTAGGTATGTTCGGATGTCCAGGAAAAATGCAGGTAAAATTATAAAAATCACTTTTTCTCCAATTAATTCGCTTTATTTTCACACTTGTTGTTGACACTTGAAAGTATTTTTTTGAAGTGATTTAATTTTTTGAGTTCACAAAAATTGTACAATTTTTTAATAATTATATTACAGTGACATCTACCCTAAGTAACTTAGATTAATACTTTTTCTATGTTTTAGTACTACTATGTTCATGTTTGTTATTTACTCTATTGCAACGTAGATGTCTCTGTATCTTAGTATGAAGAAAGTTTTGTTTATTTTATAAATGTCAAATACATCAAAATAAATAAATTTGGTTGTCAAAATGGTAAGTTTTTATATAATGCAAATTGAATTAATTAAATGAATATTAAATAGGGATTTATATAATTACAATTTTAGATAATTAACTAGGATATACAGTTTAGATGTACAGCTGTGACATGGAAGACGGAAACTAATATCTTCCTCTACGGTGATGGCAATACAATGACCCGAGTATGCTGATCAGCTGTTGGCTCAGATAAGTACAGTGTAAATTTATGGTTATTTAAGTGATGATTCTTTGTGTTGTTCTCTTCTGTTTCTTTTAGGTATTGGATTTGACGATAATTGGCGAGACGTTTGGTGAAAAATATGTGTTGTGAAAGTTAATGTGTAATGTGTATTGTGTGTCAAAAAACTCTCACAAACATACTCCCGCACCTTAAGGAATTTTATTGCTTAATAGGCAACCTTACTAATTTGTTGATTGGACGTTTTACTTCGGTCTTTGATGTTTTTAATGTGACTACTCTCGTGATTCCGTCGCTTCTAGCGTGTACATTTATCACCCTCCCAAGTAGCCATTGACTTGGATATAAGTTGTCTTCTCTGATGAGGACTACGTCATCGACCTCAAGTTGTTCTGTTTTGTGCTTCCATTTAAATCGTTGCTGCAATGTTGTCAAATAATCTTGATGCCATCTTCGCCAAAACCCTTGAATACGATGTTGTATATTTTGCCACCTGGATAATTTGTTGGGTGGTACTTCGTCTAACCAGGGTTCAGGAATGATTGTTAATGATTCTCCGACTAGGAAATGTGCAGGCGTTAATATTTGTAAATCATCTGGATCATCGTTCATTCGGCATAATGGTCTCGAGTTAAGTAGTGATTCGATCTGTTTTACTAATGTCGTCAGCTCCTCAAAGGTGAGATTAATATTGGTTACTCTTTTTAGGTGGTACTTGAATGACTTCACAGCTGATTCCCACAAACCTCCAAAATGAGGAGCGTGGGGAGGATTAAACTGGAAATGAATACCCTTCTGCAACAGAAAATTAGATATTAATGGATTGCTTGATTGTTGTATAATCTGTAATTTCAATTTTTGCAATTCTCTGTTAGCGCCAATAAAATTTGACCCGTTGTCACACCAAATCTCCTTGGGATTTCCTCGTCGGGACGTAAAGCGTCTGAGTGCTACTAGAAATGACTCAGTGTCGAGACTGCTTACAACTTCCAAGTGTACCGCCTTGACAGCTAAACACACAAACACTGCTACGTACGCCTTTTCAGATGGAGAATTTTTACTTTTATTGCGTTTGATGTACAATGGGCCAGCATAATCCAATCCAGTTTTAAAAAATGGGCGGTTTTGATTACACCGTGCTTCTGGTAAATCGGACATTTTTTGCTCGTTCGTGTACAGCCGGTATCGAATACATACCGTGCAGGATTTTATACACCTTTTGATCGTGTATCTAGCCCCAATCATCCAATATCGTTGCCTGACAACGCTCAACGTCAGTGCATTTCCAGCATGCATATGATTAATATGAATATTGTGCACTATTATTTCACAAATTCTGTGGGTTTTTGGCAATATTACAGGATGCTTAGTAGAATAGGTAAGTGATGCTTTTCTGAGCCGACCTCCGACTCTGAGTAATCCGTCTGAATCAACAAATGGATCGAGTGTTGATAATTGATTCTTTAGCGGTAATGGTGACTTATGACGAAGTGTTGATATTTCTGATTTGAATGCAGTTTGTTGAACGCTGCGCAGGATTACAGTTTCTGCATCATTCAAGTCAGCTGGAGTTATTGGTGCATGTAATTGTCCCGTTAGCTTGTTTCTCCGTGTTCGGCTGCCAAATCGTAAAACATACACCATTATTTTTCTTATTTTGAACCATGATGAAAACTTTTCTAGTAATGTTGACACTACATCATGTTCAATCGTCACCTCAGTTAATACGTTGATGAATTTCGACCTTTCTTCACTCGAAGCTACGTCGATGTCTCGTGGTGCTGACGTTGACTTGGGCCAGTTACATTCTGCTTCCTTCTTTAACGTTTTAATTGCTAAGTACGGTGCACATGCAGTCCCATAGGTAACCGTATTCAATTTATACGTTTTGATTTCTTCGGTCGGAGTATCACCCCAAAGAATCATTTGATAATTGGTGTCGTTTGGGCTTACTAGAATCTGCCTGTACATTTTCTCGATATCTGCTACCAGGGCGATTGGATGTTTTCGAAACTTTAATAGTATTTTAGTCAGATCTGTCTGAATATTAGGACCAATTTGCAGGACATCGTTGAGCGACCATCCCGTACTAGTTTTGCAAGAAGCGTCAAATATGACTCTCAGTTTAGTTGTACTGCTGTCAGATTTGAGAACTGCATGGTGCGGCAGGTAGTAGCCTTTGTCATCTTGGCTTGGAATTTCGTCTGCTGACATACATGTCATATGTTGAAGCACAATGTATTCTTGCATGAAGGATTTGTACGAGTCAAAAAACGCAGGATCTCTCAGGAACTTCCTTTCCATTGCCATTAACCGCTGATATGCTGCTTTGTATGAACTACCTAATGTAGGTCTTGGATTTTTAAAAGGTAGCTGCACTATGAATTGGCCATTGTCAGCTCTGGTTGTTGTTCGCTCGTAAAAGGTGTTGCATTCATGCGTAGTGAGAGCTGGATTGCTCTGCGATGGAATCTCTTCCATTTCCCAAAACCTTTTTAATTCTTGATTTAGGTTCTCATTAGTAATCTGGATAACGGGTTCTGTCGTGGCATGCAAGTTGACTAGGTTAGAATGTGATTCACTTAATGATCCCGCTATTATCCAGCCTAGTTTTGACGATTGTAAAGTTGGAGATCCGTCGACTGCATGTTGTTCTGGGTTCAATACTTTAAAAAACACCTCTGCGCCGAGAAGCACGTCAATTGTGCTTGGTTTCATAAAGTGAGGATCTGCTAATTCTAACTGGACATTTAATTTATTAATATTGATTGGCTTTGATGGAACCAGACTAGAAATATTGTTTATAATATGAGCCGTTATATTGAGACTGTAATTTTTGTCCGTACGTGAATAAACGGTCATATTGATTTTTCCCTTCGTTCGTCCAGCTGGTGTTGATGCTAGGCCGTACACTGATATAGTAGAGTGGGTTCGGTTTAGACCTAGGCTTTGTGCGCAAGACTCGGTGACAAATGAGGTTTGTGACCCTGAGTCTAATAGGGCTCGATACAGCTGAAGCTTTCCGGTGCGTGATTGAATGTATACCATTGCCGTGGGAAGCACCGTGGTTAACGAGGAGTAGTGTGTGTGTAGTACTTGTGTCTTCTGGCTAGTTTCTTGCGTTGATTCAATTGTAGACTTTGTAGCTTGGATAAGTGCTCTCATGTTCGGATCTGGATGGTTATCAAGTGGTTGGTCCAATGACACGTGATGACTTGTGGACGGTTGACTTGTTTGATGATCTTCGTTGTTCCTTTGGTGTATTAACGTATTATGCCGCTTATTGCAAATGAGGCATGATGATCTTGCAAAACATTTCGTGCTAATGTGTCCCTTCCTTAAGCAATTTTTACATAAATTTTTCTCGGAAATTAATTTCAATCGAGCCTCTAAACTCATGTTTTTAAATTCTGGACACTTAAATATTGGATGGTTTTGATGACAAGCTACACAGTCAAACGTGACACTAGACTGACCTGATACGAAACTTCTTGTGGTGTGCCTGGTGGTGATCTTTTTATTCGTTGCGTCGCAGATTTCTAAGGCGTCACATCTTTTATTTAGGAATTCTAGTAGGTTTTCAAATGTTGGAAAATTTTTTCCTACAGATTCGGTTGCCCACAATTGTTTGGATTCTTCATCGATTTTGCCTAATAGAATGTGGATGAGCCACGGATCGCGTGTTTCAGCGTTCGGTCCTAGTGCTCTCAGCCCACGAATTACTTCATCAGATGATTCACTTATTCGCCGCAAATCTCTTCCGTTACTGTGTGCACATGGTTTCTGCTCTAAGAAGGTTTGGACTAATGCGGTCACTATAGGCGTCATTTTGTTGTAACGATTGCATATTTTTTCCCAAGCTTCTTCATAATTATTGTCTGTTATGGGAAAATGCCTAATTAATGCCACAGCTTCCCCCTTTAGCAAGCCATTGAGCAGTTGCAATTTGTGGGCACCACTAATGCCTTGATTGTTATGCACAGTGGTTTTGAACAAGTCGTGGAACGATGCCCAATATTTATAGTCACCCGAAAATGGCTCAATATTAATTTTGGGTAACCGAATATGCTTTGATGTGTTTACACCTTCGTAAAAAGTCCTTTGTTGCTCAATGAATTGTCCTAACGTGCTATTCAACTCTTGCGTGGCATTAGATTCACCTTGAATGTTACTACATGCTCCGCGTAGTAATGCTCGCGCCTTGTGGTATAACTCGTCCACCTCTTCAGTTATCGGTATATATGTTTGGTTTTCGAACAACTGTAACTCGAGTTCACTGAAGGTTTCATACCGACTCTCGAGGAATTCCAATCTCGCTTTGCTATCTTCGACTGTGGTAGCTGCATTTATTTTCTCGGCAAACCGCAATACCGACAGTATTTGACTGTGAGCTCGATCACGTAACCGTATTAATCGGTCGGCCATGGTTTATTTATTGTAACACGTTTTCACTGAATTTCACTTAACCACAAAATTATAAAGTTTGTTCACCACGCGGTCTTACTCCGTTCGTTATCGCGTGATATAGAACCGGTTTATCGATCACAACAAAAACAAAAAATTAAATAATAATGCTACGCGTATTCTATCTCACACCGGGACTATCCCGTTATTATGGACGTTTTAAACTTAAGTACAATACTTTAAACAAATTTGTACTTATCTGATTTTGTTTAGTTGAAATTCCCGGGTTTCGGCACCAAAAAATGTTTGTGATTATGTCTGCGGGATAGCCTGGGGTAATTCGTCCGCCGTTCGTATTCGATAAATCTGATGACTTGTTGTCGCTTCGATTGGCTGCAAGCGGAATATTTTCTCGTGTCCGTTGTATAAAGCGTGGGTTGTAAAGTTACAGTAGCAATTTTCCAAAGTCCGAAGTGAATGCTGAGGTCTAAATTGTTATTCAATAGATTGCCGTGTCCGTGTAGAGAGCTGGGGTCAATTATTGAAGTAGGTATGTTCGGATGTCCAGGAAAAATGCAGGTAAAATTATAAAAATCACTTTTTCTCCAATTAATTCGCTTTATTTTCACACTTGTTGTTGACACTTGAAAGTATTTTTTTGAAGTGATTTAATTTTTTGAGTTCACAAAAATTGTACAATTTTTTAATAATTATATTACAGTGACATCTACCCTATGTAACTTAGATTAATACTTTTTCTATGTTTTAGTACTACTATGTTCATGTTTGTTATTTACTCTATTGCAACGTAGATGTCTCTGTATCTTAGTATGAAGAAAGTTTTGTTTATTTTATAAATGTCAAATACATCAAAATAAATAAATTTGGTTGTCAAAATGGTAAGTTTTTATATAATGCAAATTGAATTAATTAAATGAATATTAAATAGGGATTTATATAATTACAATTTTAGATAATTAACAAGGATATACAGTTTAGATGTACAGCTGTGACATGGAAGACGGAAACTAATATCTTCCTCTACGGTGATGGCAATACAATGACCCGAGTATGCTGATCAGCTGTTGGCTCAGATAAGTACAGTGTAAATTTATGGTTATTTAAGTGATGATTCTTTGTGTTGTTCTCTTCTGTTTCTTTTAGGTATTGGATTTGACGATAATTGGCGAGACGTTTGGTGAAAAATATGTGTTGTGAAAGTTAATGTGTAATGTGTATTGTGTGTCAAAAAACTCTCACAAACATTGGTTTAGGGCTCTTTTTATTTTAAAAAGCTTAATTACTGGTTTAGCTTTCGATTCCTAATCGGAATCTTTATCACAAGTGTTATGAACAACTTATATCAAAATTGTTTCGTTTACACAAATTTTAATTTTGCAAAGCTTCCTTAACAAACCCATTTAACAAAAAAACTCATAGCCTAGACAATTTATTTGAAAATAAATTTGTACTCTAATGTTTTTCATGTAAAAAGGTTGTACATTTAGAATCAAAAATAAATCGTATGAAACTAAAAAACTTTTACCACAGATAAGAATATCAGATGTTTCAAGCCGGACAAATTTTTGGCAATTCAATCTGGAACACAAAACTTAAAACTTAAACCAAATTAAATTATTTTCACTGAGGTTCCATCTAACCTTTAATAGAAGAAAGACAGTTAGTTATTAGAGAAACATTTTAAAAGCTTATTGCTACGTTTTTGCCTTGTCAATCAAGGTTCCTATCAATGGATTGTGAATAAAACAAAATCAATTCAATTTATCAGCAACGAATTTATTTATTTCACACAAAAATTATTACAACACAATTTATTAATAAAAATTCACAAAATCACTTTATATAAATTATTCTCAAATTCCACTGTACACATTTTAAAGCACTTTTTAATTCCTTTTTAATCTTCACACTGTCGCTTTCCAAATACTACCAATCCAATTCGACTTCGTTCGCCTTTTTATATACACAAACCAAAGTTCTAGAAAGCTCATGACTTTTCCAGTTAGAATAGCGTAGAAACATTTGGAACAATTTTATCATAGAAAATTCCATTTTAGTACAGTTAAACAATGAGCTATTAATTAAACTTATTCTATTACACACTAGGTGTCACCGTCAAATTATTATTTTTTATGTGATTTTGCGTATTTTTGTTGTAAAAAATTACAACTAGAATTTTTGCTTTAATAATTTAACCTTAAAATATAATATAACAAATAAAAATATTCAATAAAAGTAAATATTTGTTCAAAAATATTTATATTTATTTACGATAGATGGTACTACTTGAATCATTTTTGCATTATTTTGAGTCCAAGATAAAATATTACAGACACGTTTAATATTGTGACGGTGACACCTAGGGTGTGATAGAATAAGTTAAATGGATAGCTCAATCTTTTACTGTACTAAAATGGAATTTTTCATAATAAAACAGTTCTATGTGTTTCTACACTATTCATACTGGAAAAATCATGAGCTTTCTAGACGCTTGGTTTGTGTATATAAAAAGGCGAATGAGATCGAATTGGATTATTAGTATTTTAAACGCGATAGTGTAAACTTGTAAGATTATTAGTAGTATTTGGAAAGCGACAGTGTGAAGATTAAAAAGGAATTAAAAAGTGATTTAAAATGTGTACAGTGGACTTTGAGAATAATTTATATAAAGTGATTTTGTGAATTTTTATTAATAAATTGTATTGAAATTGTGTTGTAATAATTCTTGTGCTAAATAAATAAATTCGTTGGTGATAAGTTGAATTGATTTTGTATTATTTACAATCCAGTGATTCGAGTCTTCCCTCGAGACAAGGCAAAAACGTAACATTATTGGTTTCCAGTTCAAAAAACCGCAAAATTATTCGGGCTTGGTTCATCTGATATTTTTATCGATGCTTACCCTAGACAGACTGTGGTTTTATAAATCCGATTTAGCTAAACTAGTTTAAGTATTATATGCAAAAACAAAGGAATTAGCTTGACACTGCAACTAATCTCGAAAAATTCACTAAATCGGTTTTATTAAATCGCGGTGTGCAAACAAGGGTATTAGATTATACGAATTATCAATATACGCAAAATCGTCTACAATGTTTATAGAATTCGTACTTGCTTTAAAGTGCTACATTTCTAAAATCGATCTTTTTTAAATTTTTGTTGCTTTTCGAGAATTTTGACGTTATCTAAACTGATTAAGTGGTTTGTATCTTTCAAATGCTGTGTAAATGCAGCAATGTTTGAATTATATTTGGATTTGCTCCTCTTTTGTGTTGGTTTTTCTAAAAACTGCTTTGTCTGTCCTCTGTATGTTGCGTTGCAACAACAACATACTTGGTAAGCAATATTTGATTGTTTTTGTAATGGTATCTCATCTTTTATTTTTGAAAAAATTATTTCATTTAAATTTGTGGCTGCTAGTCCCACAATTTTAAAATTATAATTCCTAAAATGGTGTTTGGAATGGTCAAATAATAAGTGGTTTCAGTTTAGAAATGAAAATCAGGATATGTGCGAAAATTCATTTGTTCCCAAAATAAGGTGTTAATTAATTTTGCCGGATATTGATGTTTGTGTACTTTACCGAAATAAAAAGCGCTAACCCTACAGTGCGCGATTTCTTATTTTAAAAAAAAAAATGGATTTTTGGTAGAAAATAAAAAAAATAAAGGGAAAAAAATTTAAAAAAAAAATTTCTTTTTGTTTTTCATTCAATTTTATTCAAAACAAAATTCGATGCATATATGAATCAGTGCGCAAAAAGCTAACAAAAAAATTAATTTGTGTGGCATGTTTTGAAACAATTTTTGTCTTTATTGAAGCACAGCGCCGTGTCACATTTTTCACAAATTACGAAAGTTTGGGCTTTGCAACTTGGATTTTTGCAACGCAAACGGATTTCGTTCCAAATTGAAAAATGGTTTATGCCATCTAATCGAACATCTTTAGTAGGTAACGGTTGTACATTTGGTTTTTTCCTGTTTTCCTCATATTCCCGTTGTACCTCAGATGGCCTTCCTTGTTTTACAAGGGTAGATGTACAGAAAACCCGCGGTGATTCATATATGAATCATACTTTTTATACACAAAATGAGCGGTAATTCAAATATGAACCTCATACGTTTTACAGTATTACAAAGATACTTTACATACAATTTAGGAACAAACTACACAAATAGGCACTTAATAACAGTAACAATCATATTTAAATTTTTTTACACATACCTTGGTACCGGAAAATTAATTATTATAAAATAAAACCGCACGAAATTACTTATAATATTAACACCAAGACTAGTCACATAACAATGCTATTACACTACTCAAAACCAATTCAAGAGAAAGAACAAAGCAAAAGCGGTTAAGAGGAATACCCTTTAAATATGAATCAGTGCTCAATTTTGTACAAAACGGCTGTTTTAAAAAGTTAAACGCTGAAAACAGCAACGATTCAAATAAGAATCATTGCGCACTGTAGGGCTAAACTCTATTTTCATCGGATTCATTCGGTTACTTTATTACGATTGTTTTTTTTACTTTTTTCTTTTCCTTTTATCTCTCTTGTTCACACTCATCCGTGTGTTCAATATTGGAACCACGGATGAGTATGTTTTATACAATATTTTCCATCTTTCAGCACTCTTCCATAGATGGTGCTAATTAACAATAATTTATAATAAAACAAAATAAATAAAATAAAATACGGCGCGTCCAGTTGATATTTATTACGGTGGCCGTAACAATTGGTTTTCCATTACATAATGTGTGTTTTAGAATTTTTAAATTTTTCTGGTGGAATTTAGAGTATCGGAAAGCTTTAAAATTGTTGGGTCAATCATTTTTATAGTGTTAATTTTGTAAGTGGTGAGAAGTGAGAACCCAAGAATGAAAATTTAAATATCTACCAGACCAAGTAGTTTTATGGTACCAACCAAAAAAGAAATTTTATTCTCTACTTCTCTTTCTGAAGTCAATTTTATTCTGTTGCTTATGGAATTAAAAGCTTATAGGAAATATTTAATCTTATCTATCGATATTGTGACGGTGACACCTAGGGTATAATAAAATAAGTTAAATTAATAGCACAATGTTTTACTGTACTAAAATGGAATTTTCCATAATAAAACTGTTCTAAATGTTTCTACACTATTCTTATTGGAAAAGTCATGAACTTTCTAGAAATTTGGTTTGTGTATATAAAAAGGCGAACGAGATCGAATTGGATTATTAGTATTTGGTAAGCGATAGTGTGAAGATCAAAAAGGAATTAAAAAGTGTTTTAGTGCAAAATAAAAAGTAAAAGTGATAAGTAAAATTGTGCGAATAATTTACATAAAGTAATTTTGTGAATTATCATTAATTAATTGTGTTGTAATAATTTTTGTGTGAAATAAATAAATTCGTTGCTGATGAACTGAATTGATTTAGTTTTATTCACAATCCAGTTGTGCGAACCTTGATTGACAAGGAAAAATGTAACAATATGTATCTGTAGTAAAATAATCTAGAGGGTTTAAACCTGAAATTTCAATATTTTCTATTAGTAAATTTGCAATGATGGGACTTATTTGGGAACCCATAGGTGAGCCAAAATTTGTTCGTACATTTGTTTGTATTTTTGTTAATTTTGATTTAGAATTTGTTTTTATATTTCTCCAATTTTGATTAATAATATTTTTTACAATTTGGTTATCGACATTATAACAGAAAATTTGGATGGGTGGTTACATTACTGATCTAGGTTTCATGGAAATTACAGTTGGGGTGTGTATATGATAAATTTGGTTTACGGATTTTGGTTAGGCCAAAGTATAACTAAAGCTACCTTGATTATAAAAAGCCATAGTCTGAAAAACGAAGCTTTTATAAGGGAATCAGAAAAGAGGAAAAAATCAAAGTTTTCTTAGTAAAACATACAAAACATATGGATGTTATATATGTATGTATAAGGGGATTCAGAGTTAATGATATTATATTGTATGCGTTATAGAGGGTTATACATAACTCGTTATACGAGGTAAACAAATATAAAAACAGTACGATCCTTATAACTTTAATGGGTTCTGAGACTTATAAGATTTTAAAGTCGTTAACAGCCCCCAATGTGCCTAGCAAACATAAAATTGATGAAGCCATTGAAATTTTAAGAAAACATTTCCAACCGAAAGTTGATAAAAGAACAGAAACATTTAAATTTTCTAAAATAAATCGACACGAGGGAGAGTCAATTTCGATTATATTGTGAGGTTAAAAGATGCAGCCCAGTTGTGTAAATTTGGGACATTCTTAGATGAGGCCCTCATTGATAAATTCATTGTGGGTTTACAAAGCGAAACAATTCAACGGGAATTATTAAAAAAGGAAGATTTGAGTTTTGAAGAAGTTTGTAATGTGGCGCTAAATATTGAAATGTCAGACAAAGAAACGAAAGCCATTAATCTGAATCACCAATACGCGGTTGTAAAGTCAGGTTAAGGAACTCGAAACAGTCGTCAAATGTCAACAAACAGAGTCAGAAATCAAAATTGTATGTCACAGCAACCACCGCGATATGCGCGATTTCTAAACAATAATAGTCCAGACAATCAACATAAAAGTTCCAGTCAAAATCGACACAGAAGTGGAAGTCCAAGTGGTTCAAAAAGAAGTAATCGTCAAAGAGAGGAAAGTCCAATTAGTTCGAGGTCAAGTGTGTCCAGTATGGAAATATGTTACCGATGTGGAAGATATCAACATCCTCCACAGCAATGTCAAGCAAGATTATGGAATTGTTATGTGTGTGGAAGGCAAGGTCACACAGCAAGGGTCTGCAGATTTAGCAACCGATTAAAGGTTATCAATGGAGTTAACCAACTTAGCTGTCCACCAATAATTACCTTAATAGTTGAGGGAATTAAGGTAGAATTTGAAGTAGATTCGAGAGCCTGTAATTCTATTATAAGTATCCAATTTTATAAAATATATTTTTCAAAATTAATTATTTCAAAATGTACTCAGAATTTTTCAACTGTTACAGGTCAATCCATAAAGGTTAATGGGAAAATCAAAGTAATGGTAGAGTACAATGAATTACGTTCAGAAATAGAGTTAATAATAATAGAACCGGAGAAGGATTTTAAACCGTTATTAGGATGAACATGGTTAGATGTGTTGGCTCCAAACTGGAAAAGAAACATTTTCTTAAGGTCAATAAAATATTCAGTTGACCATCAAGAAACTAATGATAGTAATATGAGACACTGTAAAGTTGATGACAGTATACTCAAAGAAATGAAAGCTAAATTTCCTAATTTGTTCGGTAATAACTCGGAAAATGAGGATTCGATTGTCGGATATAATGCAGAGATTCATCTGAAAGAAAATATTTGTCCAATTTTTCATAATATCATTTTCATATACGGTTCCATTCAAAATTCGTGATAAAGTGGAAAGTTAGTTAAACCGGTTGGTAAACTAAATATTTTAGAACCTGTGATATATAGTGCATGGGCCAGTCCAATTGTTTCAGTTTCTAAAGCAACAGGGGAGATTAGAATATGCATCGATTGCAAGGTTACGATCAATAACTTTATTAGAGATGAACATTACCCTTTAACAAGAGTCGATGATATTCTTGCCTCTTTTGCAAATTGCAATTATTTTTGTGTTTTGGATTTGTCCGAAGCTTACCAGCAACTCGCGGTCACCGTTCGATCGAAATAGTTATTGACAATTTATACCCATAAGGGGTTATTCAGATTTACGAGATTACCATTCGGGGTTAAATGTGTGTGATGGATGAAATATTGAAAGATTTTGAAAAAGTAAAATGTTAGATTGATGATATTATTATTGGAGCTGGTTCTATTGAGAAATGTAAAGACATCTTGTATTGAGTATTAGATCGACTAAATGAACATAAAGTGAAAATTAATTTTGAAAAAAGTGTAATATTGGTAAAAGTCGTAAATTATCTGGGACATAAAATTTCATCCGAGGGAGTTCAGCCTAACGAAGACAAAATCGAAGCTATAGTTAAAGCACCATCTCCTAAAAATATAAAAGAACTTCAATCTTTTTTAGGTCTCTTAAATTATTACAGCCGTTTTATTCCGAACTTATCGACAGAATGAAAGGATTTATATAAATTATTACAGAAAGGGGAGAAGTACGTATGGACCACTAGTTGTGAAGAGCCGTTTGAAAAGGCCAAAAGGCTGATTAAAGAAAATAATATATTAGAAATATATGATCCAGAGAAGCCCTTAATTTTAGGTACAAATGCCAGTCCATATGGCGTGGGTGCTATTTTGTCACATGTAATGAACGGAATAGAAAAACGAGTTCTGTTTGCGTCTAGCTCATTATCACCAACCGAGCGCAACTATTCACAACTTCATCGCGAAGCTCTTGCTATTATATTTGGCCTTAAAAAATTCCACAAATATTTGTATGGAACGAAGTTTACCATAGTGTCAGATCATGAAGCTATAAAAGAAATATTTAATCCCAAGAAGTGAACTCCATCAGTAACCGCATCGAGATTGCAAAGATGGGCAGTAGTTTTGTCTATGTACGACTACGATATAGTCTACAAAAATGGGTCGCAAATGTCAAATGTAGATGCATTATCGAGGTTACCACTGAGTCGAGGGACTACTATTGAAAGTTTTAGGAAATAGTCCGGATGAAAATGGTGGCTAGATCATACCTATGGTGGTTAAACATAGATCAAGACAAAGAATCGTTTGTCAGTCAGTGTTTAACATGTCAGCAAACAAGAAATGTCAGTCAAGAGAAACAGTTTTCGTCATGGCCGGAAGCAAGGTATCCATTTGAAATGATACATTTTGATTTTTTCCAAGGCCAAAATAATAATTTTGTGATTGTAGTGGATGTATATAGCAGATATTGCAATATTATATTAATGAAAAAAAAACTATTGCTATTTTTGTTATAGATGCTCTGTGTAATGTATTTGCGGTTTTTCGACTTCCAGGAATGATTTTATCTGATAACGGACCACCATATAACTCATCGGAACTTACAAAATTTGCAAACTGTCACGGCATTGAGCTAAAGAAATCTTCTCCGTATCATCCACAATCAAATTCTCTAGCCGTACGGAATGTCCAAAGAGTAAGAAATGTTCTAAAAAAGTTTCTTCTAGAGGAGTCTAACAAATTAACCATTCCAAAACTAATTTAAAAATTTTTAATACATCATAGAAATACGCTGAACTCCGTGAATTCTTGTACTCCGTCTGAAATGATTTTCTCATTCAAACCAAAAATTATATTAGATGATAAAGATAACGATGATTTAGTAATTGTAAGGAATAAAGGAAATTGTAAATTTAAGCCAAACAATATTGTTCAGTCAAGTACTAGAACTACTAAGAATAAGTCTTGTAAAGTTGTGAAATTTAAAGTCGGTGAGAAAATATAGTATACTCTTGAAGGCTCTGGTATAACTCGTGAGTTTTTTCTTTGGCTCTAATGCTGTGTGCCTCAGAAGACTTTTCAAACTAAACTTTTGTAAGACCCAGTAATTCATGAAATATTTAAATAGATGTCACTAGGTTAAAAGTATTCAATTGTGCCTTATAGCCAACTAAACTTTTCAATGTCTCGTTAAAATAAATGACGTCTAATAAAAAATAAACGGAATCGTTCATTAAAAGTTTGTACATAATTCAACATAAGATATATATATATATATATATATATATATATATATATATATATATATATATATATATATATATATATATATATATATATATATATATATATAAAGGGTATTCAAATTTGAGGTATCGTTTTAAATTTTAAATAAAGTACATTAGTTCCAGTTAATAATGAAAAAGAATGCCGTTCAAGTGTTTGACCTCCTCTGCTAGCTCGGCAGGCTTTCAGTCTTTTACCAAAATTCTGAATAACTTTGCGCGTATAGCTCAATTAGTGATATTTGCTCGATGATGTTGTCTTTGAGGTGTTGAACAGTTTGAGGACTATCCGTATAAACCTTACTCTTCAAGAAATCTCATAAGAAGTTTAATGGCGTTAAATCGCATGATCTTGGTGGAAAATTCACGTCAGTTCTTCGAGGAATTATTCGATTATTAAACTTCTCTTTCAAAAGATCGATTTATTTCATTGCTGTGTGGCATGTTGTACCATCCTGTTAAAACCACATATTCTGCGCATCAATATCTTCCAATTGACTCTACACAAGTTATTGGTTTGAGGTTTAATTGCTGTGAACGACGACGAATTGATGTCGTTGGCTCTTCAGCAACACTTGTTCTCACAGCTTCAATATTTCCACTTGAGCAACCACTACGATAAAAATTATGCTTCTCTGATCTTGAACTGAACCAGTTTCTTTAAATTTATCAATGATAAGTTTAATAGCACGGTTTGTCAGACCATTTTCTCTACCGTATTTTGAACGAAATTTTCTTCCAACTTCTGAATAACTGTTGTGTCTCCCTATAACCTTTAATAATGAAAACACGTTGTTCACTCGTGTAGCAATCCATTTTAAAACCGAAATGTTTGTACTTGTCATCTGTCAAATAACATATGGTACACTAGTACCTAAAATATAAATGGCGGAATATTTAAAAAAATACCTCAAATTTGAACAGCCTTTATATATAATTTGTGAGGTTATGTTACGTTAATAATAATATGTTACGGTAACATTATTATTTATTTGTAGATAACATGAAACTATAATAAAACTGAAATTGGTAAGCATATATTTGCCAATGATAATGCTTATATCCGATTAACAATGCTACGCATCTTAAATTGAAAAAACTCCAAACGAAACTTCCTTTGAATGCATCACGCAAAGCAAACTGATTGGAATTTGCCAAAAACCAGATGTCATGGAAGGAAGAATGGAACCGGGTTGCATTTTCAGACTCATGGAAATGAAACTGATGCCCGTCAGAACCATCCAAATTAATTTTTTTTCGTTTATGTTAGTAATTTATTTTTATTTAATTTGTTTTTGATATTCAAATTCATTTACTTACTACGTATTTTAAACTGTATGTCATACAAATTGAAAAGTCATCGAAAAGTAACCTCGTAAACTGTCTTTTCACTAAGCATCTATGAGGAAATAGCGAAAGCTTCAAAATTTGAAAAGTTTAGTTTGAAAGGTCTTCTGAGGCACACAGCATAAATCTGTCTTGCCACTTTGTTCCCATTATTTACTTCTAGAATTTATTTTTGTTTGGACTGGTGTTATAATATGTTCGTATAATGCTAAAACCGCAGCATTCCCTTTGTCCGCTCTTGTCACAATAATATTTGGGTTGTCTCTTAAAAATGACTTTGTTTTACGTAACTTAAAATTCTTTTTTCAATTGGTATTAAATTTTGTGAATTTGAAATTTGGTAAAATGTTTATGAAATTATTCCCAATATTAATGTGATCATAATCATTCAAACCGAAAATTGCACCTTCAACATCTGAAATAATTTTGAAAAATGGTATTGCAGTACTAATAGTTAGTGGAGAAAATTTATTTCTTAAACTTAAAACGAATGTGATGTGAAACGGAAAATCGATGTTAGCAAAATTTACTAGCCATTTGTCGCATGTACAAAGCAAACACTCATCATATTATTAAAACTGTCCTCAATTGATTTTTTCCGCTTTTTTATAGACAAATATATTAATTGTTCATGGCAATCCCAATATTTTCGATTTGGTATATCTGCTGAGAAAAAGTAGATATATCATTCCCCCCTCCCCGTAATTTTACCCCAAGGGCTAAGAGTTATATCAATGTATTACTCTTCAAAAATGAGAACCCCTCATTAGTTATTTTTGTTGGTAGTTTGGTTTCGTTCTGAAAAGTTGGTCTACTCATTAAGTAGTCACGACCAAACTACAAAAAATTCCACTCTAGCCACTTACATTAAGTATCTGGCCAGAACGTACTGACATTGCAAATTATTATTCACTACATCAAATATCAAAAACCAACAAATGAGGTTTCTCCATGGGTTTTTGATATTTGATGTAGTGAATAATAATTCGCTATATTAGTATGTTCTGGCCAGATACTAAATGTAAGTGGCTAGAGTGAACTTTTTGTAGTTTGGTCTTAGCTACCTGATGAGTAGACCAACTTTTCAGTACGAAACCAAACTACCAACATAAAGAACTCATGGGGGTTCTCATTTTTGAAGAGTAATACATTGGTATAACTCTTGGCCCTTCGGCTAAAATTACGGGGAGGGGGGAATGATATTTCTACTTTTTTTTCAGTAGATAACAGACAAGCCATTTGTGTTTTATTTAAAAAGTCTTATTAATTATTGATCACAGGGTTATTTTGTTTTTTTTATTCTTCAGTAAATCGAATTTATTTCTATAAAATTGTGAAACAAAGAACTTTTATTTTTGAAGCTCAAAACCAAGGCGTCCGGTATGAAAATTACTTTATTGTTACTACATTTATTTGCCCTGCTGCTTTTGCTGTTATAGTTTTCTATTTCACATCTACTAACTTTTCAATTTTTTTTATTTTTCCAAATACACACATACTCGACACTTGTACATATGTACATATAAAACGTATTATTTTCGACTTGTTTTATACTTTTAAATGAGCTTTTTTTAACAACAGCTCTTTTATTGTTGCTATACAATATTACAAAGTAACAGAGTTCCATATTTTAAACGTAAAATGTTAGAGAGTGAACAAGGAATAAATACAAATTGTTAACTACAAATACATAGCGCGAATGGGGTTTCTTGTTTCGATTTCGTTTTTGTTACGCTAAGTTTTCAAATTGAAAAATATAAATATGAAAAATGGAAATGGATTTTCTGTTGAATAAAAAAATATAAAATGAAATACAAAAAAAAAAAATTAAACGGAAATTGTCTGTCAAACAAACAAAACAATAATAGAAATAATGTTGTAAATGTTTATGCTGTGGCAATTTTATGTACTCGGTATGTACATACATACGTATTCATCCAAACAAGTACAAATGATACAAGAGATATTGTTGTATCGCGATCTGTAAAACTGAGGTGAATGACATCTAAAGTATTCAATTGAAATAGCGGGCACAATGGAAATGGGATAACAATATGTCTGTAAAATTTTTAAGGTTGACTTAACTCCAATTCTGAACATATTTTGTAGATTTAAAAGAATTGTTTAAAGTTTTAGAGATTGTGTATTGGTTTCAAAATCAAATTACTTTATTGTTAATACACTTCAAATGCTTACGATACTTGTAAGGCAAAGAAATTGTTTATCGGTCTCCCATTTTGTACTAAGCGCTAGCAAACTTAATGTGTCGTTTTCAAACTTAAACGCAAATTTCAACTCGTTCACCCAACTTAAGAATTTATTATTGGAGGGATGTGTTGTTCTGTATTCCATTGTAGTTCCTTTGTTCGAACTAAGCAGTTAGTGGCGCACATTTAATTGCAGGGGTCGCTCTTTGGTGTAATCACGCCGGAAGTCGAACTATTCAAACTTTGATAAATAAAGGTAATATCCATTGTTGGTCTAAGAGCATTTTTTGTTTCTATTTATATTTATTTTCAAGAATGACATTAACCTCAATTTCATGTTCTTGAAACTCGCGCCAGACTTCGTCAAGTTTATTTAACCTCACTTCAATATCGTAACGTTTGGTGTCGGCATTAGTTTAGTGCGAATTTTTCAGTACCGTTAATGATGCCAGAATCCGCCCACGTAATTGTACTGCTGTAGCGCTTCGCCTGATACCATATGATAATTTATAGTGAGGTTAAGTGATGACGATAGTGAGATTAAGTTATGACGATGTTTGGTGAATTGGAAAGTGTCTGATGACTATTCCTTTTCTGATCACTGCTATCTTCAGTATGAACTGGTTACAGAATCCACACATAGGGCTATGTTTAGAAACATGAGGAAAATCGACTGGGACACCCCCAGAACCATTCTAGGTAATTCAATGCCAGTACCGGTTCCTAACCCCTGAATCTACACAGCAGCTGGATGACTTAGTTGATAAGCTATTTCATGTAGCTATATTAGAAGCACACCTCCTCTAAATATAGCTTTGGGTAAGCAAAGGCCACCTTGGTGGTGGAAACAGCTCCAAATATCTCGTCAAAAATGCAAAAAGCTTTTCAGAAAAGCCAAAACAACGAGAACTGCTGCAGATTGAGACTGCTATATAGAAGTCCTCAGAACAAACAAATAAGAAATAAAAAGTGCCAAAATAAGCGCCTGTAGGCTCTACTATGTGGCTCTACATATCCAGGCGCAAAGTATTGCCTTCAAGTCCTAAAACCCCGAGCCATTTCCAGCGACCGGATGGTTTTGGACTACAACTACTGCTGAATCTTTGGAGAAACTACTGATAATCCACTTTCTGGAGTGCTCCGAACTGGCGCCTGGATATGAATATGCGCCAATTCCTTTGGTTTCGTTATAGCGAGATATCACTATATTTCCTTAAATGAAATTAATTTCATTTCTAAATCCTATAAAGGGTGATATACTCGGACAGTTTTTTTTTCTAAATGTCATTTTCCCAATTTACGTACTTAAAGTATGAGTATAATTTCTAAAATAAAATGGTCAAGGCGCTGTCAACGTTATCAAATTAAAGAGATTAACGATTCAATTTACATACATCCTAATGTCCTGTAAAAATCAAATTTTCTCAAACAACATCCATCTGCACCAAAAATAATCAAGATGTCATAAACCACGTGAAACACATTTTACGTTTCGCCACATCGTATCAGATTAAGGCACCTAAATTGTAGAAACATATGGGTTAGGTTTAAAAAAAATAAGAGAACAGCAGCAGCAACGTGTTTCTTTTTATTTGCTTAATGATCATTTTATCTTAATTTGTTCACATTTCTATTTTTATTCCACCATAAATCACATTAACATTTTCCAAGAACTTTCAGAGATTAAGCTTTTTTCAGTTGTTTGTTGGTGTTCTCATATTCTATTTCTATCTACTAGTACATCTCTATATATGTATGTACGTATGATCATTTTATTTATTTATTTTTCTTTTTTGGATAAATCTGGAAAAATATAAAAGAGGTGGGGAAAATAAAGAATAAAGAGGGCTGGCATCAGCAGTACCATACAGAAACAACAACAATCGAACGTATATAAATCAATTTTGAAACTTTTGAATCAATTCAATCAATCAAAATTGATTTTTTTTTTTTGTTGTTAAATTGTTGTGTTAAACGTTTTGATATAGTCTAGTCACGAAATAAGATTAAATTTTGATTGAAACAGGAAGATACAGACAACAATTTGAGGGATTAAATATTATTAAGGAACTTTTTACTGTTTATGAACTGTTTTTACGCAAACATAAACGGTATGATATCAAATAGAGAGAAGGGCACTCGGCAAGTCTGATTAATTTTGGTATATAATGTTTTTTTTTTTTTTTTGGTAAAGGTGGGTTATACACGATATACAATTAATCCACTTAGCTAAAATCCTTTGAGACTGAGGAACCAGATTCCATTCTTCTTCGAAAATTTATTAATGTCGGTGTATTATTTTAGACAAACATACATGTTGTACCATACATTTAAATTAATTATGTTAATTATAATAATTGATTACAAAAGTGTTAGATAATTATTTTATCTAATTCAAGTATCTTATTACGGAAAAAGCTATAAATTTTGTCTATTATAAATAAAATAATATTTTTCTGTATTTAATTGTCTTATTACAATTTATTTATACAGGGCTCATCTTCTTTTCTTCTTCCTCGTTGTCTTCAATTTTTGGGGGTGAACTGAAAGGTCAATAAGAAATTAATTTAATTATTGTAAAATTTAATAAAATATCATAGTAAGGATTTTGAAATGAGATATGTACGAGTATATGTTTGTGATTTGGGGATACCATATTTAAATGGGGTTGGTTTACAGCGGAAGTTTATCATAAATGTCGTTATAAAGGCACTTGATTTCGGAAAATCGATAAAATGGTTCAATATATGAATTTTCGTTCCTTCAAAATATGAAAATAGTTACGTGTTTTGAAATTCTAAAAACACCCTTCAAAATTGGATTGAAAAATACTCTTCAAAACTGGGTTATTCCTGTAACACTTCCTACAATTATCATTTTCTTACTCGTAGAGTGTGAATTTTACAGAATATTAATTTATTTATTTATTTCTTATTAATATTATACAAGTAAGGCTTAGCCTTATTACAATTACCTTAAAATACAAGAAAACTAAATACTACTAAATAAATATATAAATTTACAAAATTTATAAATCATAAATCATAAATCTGGTTGAAAATTTATCGCAAAACAATATGAACCAGTATTCCAAAATGAAACAAGTATCAACTTAGAGATGAGAAATATGTGAAGCAATCGTTTTTAAAATTACTTAGACTTTCCTTAGATTGTAAATTAGGATTTAATGAGTTCCAAAGTTTAATACCCCGCACAAAAAAACATGACTCACGAGGCTTTAGTTTTGCAATTTGTAGGAAGACTGATACTAGATGTACGAGTCGATCTAAAAAATTTAATCAAATTGAAGAGATACATGGGATTTCTATAATAAATTATTTTATAGAGGAAAATAACTGTTATGAACTCTAAATAATAATATAAATCACACCACAATATTAAACGAGTATAACTTGAAATTGAATCAGCTCTCTTTTTGTTGTACATATACCGAGCAAAAGAATTAGAAGCGATATTTGATTTTATGAACGAGGACTTAGAGCAACCAGAATAAATAGGGGCTAATCTAGAAGCATAAGCAAAGGCACTTTACGTTCTGCAACAGATGAACTCAAATCATATACAATTTTGATTAATGCAGAAGTTGTACTATGTCTTTCTCGAAACCCGGACTGTAGATCATCAACTAAGCCAATCTAGGAATCTAAGCGGTTGTTTTAGGCTAATTTCGCTTTTTATTCTACTTCTGCATGTAAAAACATGTTTATGTTCCAATATTCACGTTCAAAGGATTTCGAATCAACGGTCATTTGATTCAATAAACGAATAAAATTGTTATTAGTAGTTTTTGGATTACATCTTGACATTCTATGCGGTTGTTTTAGATCAATTTCGTATTTGTATTCTCTTCCTGCATGTAAAAACAAGTATCAGTACAAATAACTACGTTTTAAGGATTTCACATCAACGAAACTAGTGTCATTTGATTCAATTAATTAAAAAAATAGTTATTATTCATTTTTGGAACATATCTAGAAATCTAAGCGGTTGTTTTAGGCTAATTTCGCTTTTTATTCTACTTCTGCATGTAAAAACATGTTTATTTTTCAATTTCCACGTTCAAAGGATTTCGAATCAACGGTCATTTGATTCAATAAACGAATAAAATTGTTATTAGTAGTTTTTGGATTACATCTAGACATTCTATGCGGTTGTTTTAGATCAATTTCGTATTTGTATTCTCTTCCTGCATGTAAAAACAAGTGTTAGTACAAATAACAACGTTTTAAAGATTTCACATCAACGAAAATAGTGTAATTTGATTCAATTAATTAAAAAAATAGTTTTTATTCATTTTTGGAACATATCTAGGAATCTAAGCGGTTGTTTTGGGCTAATTTCGCTTTTTATTCTACTTCTGCATGTAAAAACATGTTTACGTTCCAATATCCTCTAGACATTCTATGCGGTTGTTTTAGATCAATTTCGTATTTGTATTCTCTTCCTGCATGTAAAAACAAGTGTCAGTACAAATAACTACGTTTTAAGGATTTCACATCAACGAAACTAGTGTCATTTGATTCAATTAATTAAAAAAAATGTTTATTTATTTTTGGAACATATCTAGGAATCTAAGCGGTTGTTTTAGGCTAATTTCGCTTTTTATTCTACTTCTGCATGTAAAAACATGTTTACGTTCCAAAATCCACGTTCAAAGGATTTCGAATCAACGGTCATTTGATTCAATAAACGAATAAAATTGTTATTAGTAGTTTTTGGATTACATCTTGACATTCTATGCGGTTGTTTTAGATCAATTTCGTATTTGTATTCTCTTCCTGCATGTAAAAACAAGTGTTAGTACAAATAACTACGTTTTAAGAATTTCACATCAACGAAACTAGTGTCATTTGATTCAATTAATTAAAAAAACAGTTTTTATTTATTTTTGGAACATATCTAGGAATCTAAGCGGTTGTTTTAGGCTAATTTCGCTTTTTATTCTACTTCTGCATGTAAAAACATGTTTACGTTCCAATATCCAGGTTCAAAGGATTTCGAATCAACGGTCATTTGATTCAATAAACAAATAAAATTGTTATTAGTAGTTTTTGGATTACATCTTGACATTCTATGCAGTTGTTTTAGATCAATTTCGTATTTGTATTCTCTCCCTGCATGTAAAAACAAGTGTTAGTACAAATAAGTACGTTTTAAGGATTTCACATCAACGAAACTAGTGTCATTTGATTCAATTAATTAAAAAAATAGTTTTTATTCATTTTTGGAACATATCTAGGAATCTAAGCGGTTGTTTTGGGCTAATTTCGCTTTTTATTCTACTTCTGCATGTAAAAACATGTTTACGTTCCAATATCCAGGTTAAAAGGATTTCGAATCAACGGTCATTTGATTGAATAATCAAATAAAATTGTTATTATTAGTTTTTGGATTACATCTAGACATTCTATGCGGTTGTTTTAGATCAATTTCGTATTTGTATTCTCTTCCTGCATGTAAAAACAAGTGTCAGTACAAATAACTACGTTTTAAGGATTTCACATCAACGAAACTAGTGTCATTTGATTCAATTAATTAAAAAAAATGTTTATTTATTTTTGGAACATATCTAGGAATCTAAGCGGTTGTTTTAGGCTAATTTCGCTTTTTATTCTACTTCTGTATGTAAAAACATGTTTACGTTCCAATATCCACGTTCAAAGGATTTCGAATCAACGGTCATTTGATTCAATAAACGAATAAAATTGTTATTAGTAGTTTTTGGATTACATCTTGACATTCTATGCGGTTGTTTTAGATCAATTTCGTATTTGTATTCTCTTCCTGCATGTAAAAACAAGTGTTAGTACAAATAAGTACGTTTTAAGGATTTCACATCAACGAAACTAGTGTCATTTGATTCAATTAATTAAAAAAATAGTTTTTATTCATTTTTGGAACATATCTAGGAATCTAAGCGGTTGTTTTGGGCTAATTTCGCTTTTTATTCTACTTCTGCATGTAAAAACATGTTTACGTTCCAATATCCAGGTTAAAAGGATTTCGAATCAACGGTCATTTGATTGAATAATCAAATAAAATTGTTATTATTAGTTTTTGGATTACATCTAGACATTCTATGCGGTTGTTTTAGATCAATTTCGTATTTGTATTCTCTTCCTGCATGTAAAAACAAGTGTCAGTACAAATAACTACGTTTTAAGGATTTCACATCAACGAAACTAGTGTCATTTGATTCAATTAATTAAAAAAAATGTTTATTTATTTTTGGAACATATCTAGGAATCTAAGCGGTTGTTTTAGGCTAATTTCGCTTTTTATTCTACTTCTGCATGTAAAAACATGTTTACGTTCCAATATCCACGTTCAAAGGATTTCGAATCAACGGTCATTTGATTCAATAAACGAATAAAATTGTTATTAGTAGTTTTTGGATTACATCTTGACATTCTATGCGGTTGTTTTAGATCAATTTCGTATTTGTATTCTCTTCCTGCATGTAAAAACAAGTGTTAGTACAAATAACTACGTTTTAAGAATTTCACATCAACGAAACTAGTGTCATTTGATTCAATTAATTAAAAAAACAGTTTTTATTTATTTTTGGAACATATCTAGGAATCTAAGCGGTTGTTTTAGGCTAATTTCGCTTTTTATTCTACTTCTGCATGTAAAAACATGTTTACGTTCCAATATCCAGGTTCAAAGGATTTCGAATCAACGGTCATTTGATTCAATAAACAAATAAAATTGTTATTAGTAGTTTTTGGATTACATCTAGACATTCTATGCGGTTGTTTTAGATCAATTTCGTATTTGTATTCTCTTCCTGCATTTAAAAACAAGTGTTAGAACAAATAACTACGTTTGAAGGATTTCACATCAACGAAACTAGTGTCATTTGATTCAATTAATTAAAAAAATAGTTTTTATTTATTTTTGGAACATATCTAGCAATCTAAGCCGTTGTTTTAGGCTAATTTCGCTTTTTATTCTACTTCTGCATGTAGAAACATGTTTACGTTCCAATATCCACTTTCAAAGGATTTCGAATCAACGGTCATTTGATTCAATAAACGAATAAAATTGTTATTAGTAGTTTTTGGATTACATCTAGACATTCTATGCGGTTGTTTTAGATCAATTTCGTATTTGTATTCTCTTCCTGCATGTAAAAACAAGTGTTAGTACAAATAACTACGTTTTAAGGATTTCACATCAACGAAACTAGTGCCATTTGATTCAATTAATTAAAAAAATAGTTTTTATTTATTTTTGGAACATATCTAGAAATCTAAGCGGTTGTTTTAGGCTAATTTCGCTTTTTATTCTACTTCTGGTTATTTTATCAGTTGACGAAATAGCAGAATTTATAAGAAATTGAGTTTGCACAGCTACCTGGGAACATTTTGCACAATGATTTGAGAACTCAGTAACTGAAAAATCCGACACGGCAGTTCGTTTGGTTTTTGAAAGACCATATTTTTGGAAACTCCACCATAAAATCTTATTGGGTAGGTCCAAATTAAAAATATTACTTTTAAGATACTGGAGCTTCGCTGTTTTAATCATCCCATTCACCTTATTCCTGTACTTCTTATAATGACTAAATGAAGTAGGATTTTTATTTGCTCTCCAAGTTGCATGAAGAAAATCCCTAATATTCCGATGGTACAGTATAGAGTGATTTAATGAGAAAGATTTTCACGGTGGCTCCACACACATTTTTCTTATGGGTGCAAACTCATCGAGAAGTTGAGACACTAGTGCATTGAAATGCTCCAATTGATTTTATTAACATCCGGGATGAGGGAAATTACTGCCCAATAAAGCGAATTTGCTGCAATAAGCAAAGCATTTTGATCTACGTTATGCAATGATCGGCAATATCTAAAGGCGTCCTTGTCATAACTAATAATATCAAAATTATACGAGCCAAAAATCATATCATGGGTTGTTTATAGTTCAGGAACTGAAATTTGAGTAAAAAAAATTCAATTTAGTTCGATTATTCAATAGCAACAGATCAAGGCAAGTCATAATTCTATCCACAAAGTTAGTAGGGCAATATAATGCAATTTCTAGGTCCAGTGAAAAAATAAAATCACTGAATGTCCGGACATACTTTTAAATATCTCTATTTAGAATATCTCATATATCGTAAAGACAGTAATACTTAATAAATTATGGTATGGTTCGGGTAAATAGGGTGTTTAAAAAAAAAAAATCATGATAGCAAAATTGCTTTGAAAATAAAGCCTGAGAATGATTCAACTTTGGATACCGTAGTTTATAAATTAAAATGTTCAGATTGTCCTTCATTTATATTGGCAAAATTAGGCTAGGATCAAATTTCAATTCAACCACCACATTCGCCTGATTTAACACCAGGTGACTTTCCTGTTTCACAGACTCAAATTGCTACTCTGTGGAACCTGATTTGGCTTCTTTGAAGTCATAAAACAAATTTCGGCAGCGCGAACTGAAGACCCTTCAGGAAAATGCCTATAAAAAATGTTTCGATGATTTGAAAAACGCTGGCATATGTGTATATCCTCGAATGGGAAATACTATGAGGGCGACAAAATAAATTTTTATGATTGAACTTAAAATTTATGTTTTATTTAACAATTCGCGGTACTTTTTTGACAGAATGTAAAAATAAAAATAAAAATAAAAATAAAAATAAAAATAAAAATAAAAATAAAAATAAAAATAAAAATAAAAATAAAAATAAAAATAAAAATAAAAATAAAAATAAAAATAAAAATAAAAATAAAAATAAAAATAAAAATAAAAATAAAAATAAAAATAAAAATAAAAATAAAAATAAAAATAAAAATAAAAATAAAAATAAAAATAAAAATAAAAATAAAAATAAAAATAAAAATAAAAATAAAAATAAAAATAAAAATAAAAATAAAAATAAAAATAAAAATAAAAATAAAAATAAAAATAAAAATAAAAATAAAAATAAAAATAAAAATAAAAATAAAAATAAAAATAAAAATAAAAATAAAAATAAAAATAAAAATAAAAATAAAAATAAAAATAAAAATAAAAATAAAAATAAAAATAAAAATAAAAATAAAAATAAAAATAAAAATAAAAATAAAAATAAAAATAAAAATAAAAATAAAAATAAAAATAAAAATAAAAATAAAAATAAAAATAAAAATAAAAATAAAAATAAAAATAAAAATAAAAATAAAAATAAAAATAAAAATAAAAATAAAAATAAAAATAAAAATAAAAATAAAAATAAAAATAAAAATAAAAATAAAAATAAAAATAAAAATAAAAATAAAAATAAAAATAAAAATAAAAATAAAAATAAAAATAAAAATAAAAATAAAAATAAAAATAAAAATAAAAATAAAAATAAAAATAAAAATAAAAATAAAAATAAAAATAAAAATAAAAATAAAAATAAAAATAAAAATAAAAATAAAAATAAAAATAAAAATAAAAATAAAAATAAAAATAAAAATAAAAATAAAAATAAAAATAAAAATAAAAATAAAAATAAAAATAAAAATAAAAATAAAAATAAAAATAATAAAAATAAAAATAAAAATAAAAATAAAAATAAAAATAAAAATAAAAATAAAAATAAAAATAAAAATAAAAATAAAAATAAAAATAAAAATAAAAATAAAAATAAAAATAAAAATAAAAATAAAAATAAAAATAAAAATAAAAATAAAAATAAAAATAAAAATAAAAATAAAAATAAAAATAAAAATAAAAATAAAAATAAAAATAAAAATAAAAATAAAAATAAAAATAAAAATAAAAATAAAAATAAAAATAAAAATAAAAATAAAAATAAAAATAAAAATAAAAATAAAAATAAAAATAAAAATAAAAATAAAAATAAAAATAAAAATAAAAATAAAAATAAAAATAAAAATAAAAATAAAAATAAAAATAAAAATAAAAATAAAAAAAAAAATAAAAATAAAAATAAAAATAAAAATAAAAATAAAAATAAAAAAAAAAATAAAAATAAAAATAAAAATAAAAAAAAAAATAAAAATAAAAATAAAAATAAAAAAAAATAAAAATAAAAATAACTATTTCTTAGCCGATTATGATGAAATTTGGTAAGTGCAATGAAAATGGAATTCTAAAATGAATTTTAGTTGAAGTTCTGGAATATGCCCAAGTTTGAAGGAACTTGGCTGTTTCTCAACAGGTTATGAAGAAATTCGACATATGCAATGGAAATGGGATTCTAAAGTGAGTTTTAGATGAAATTCTGGAATATACGAGTAGCCAATAATGATGGAACTCGGATATTTCTTAACCGATGATGATAAAATTCGACATCTGCGATGGAAAAGTGATTTTAAAATGGTTTTTAATGAAGTTCTGGGATATTTCTGGGCCAATTTTGATGGAACTTGGCTATTTCTTAACCGATTATGATGAAATTTGAAAAAAATAATCGAAATGGGATTCTAAAATGAGTTTTAGGTGAAGTTCTGTGAAATTCAACAAGTGCAAAGGAAATGGGATTCTAAAATAGTTTTAGTCATCAACTGAAAAAAATCAACTTTCTTAATAAAATTTTCCTTCACTTAATGTAATTAAATTTATTCTCCAACGGAAATAAAAATATTGGCAATGAAGATATAATCGGGAAGTGCTTGATACCTATAATTTTTAATTTTTATTTAAATCAAATTTTAAAAGTAAAAATTTGTAAATTCGTCCTTCAGGTTTATTTTTATTGATTGAAATTATTTTTAAAGAAGGAACCAATTTTGTACCAATATCAAAATTTAGCAACATAATTGGCTAATCGCGAATTTTTTCAAGGATTTTTTAATATTTTAGGAATGATTTTTTTATTTTTGAACCACTGAACTCGTCTACAAGTATTTAAAAAAATCCTAACCTAATTGACGAATATAAAAGTAGCGATAAAACACATTCAACACGAAAAAATCTCACTAGAAAAATTTTCCGCTACATGGAATCGTCAATGCCACATATTCGATGAAAATACAGTTCTAAAATTGCGTTTAGATAAAATTCTAGACTATGATCAATTAGGATGGAAGTTGGCTGTTTCATAACCGATTCAATTATTCTCCTAACAGAATTTCCCTTCAATTAGTAGTATTATACTTTATTTACTTAAATTTTCCTTCACTTACTCGAGAATTTTTCTTCAGTTATCAACATTTTCTTTCGCTTAACAAAACTTTCCTTCACTTAATAAAATTAAATTTATTCTTCTTAAATTTATTCGTTTCTACCATTTTCACTTTTCAAAGAACGCATTTACAACGTAATCAGATGCATTGTCGAAAGCAAATCGGATTTTACGCGACCGCGTTCGTTGTAATTTAAATGGATACATATATTAGGGCATAGCAAACGAACCAAGAATGGGCCACAACGTTTTTCGCGAACTTTTATATAGGGGCAATCCGTCAACATTAAAATCACACTTAATCTCTTGTAAACTAGATAAATTAGTTAAATCATATTGATTGATAGATTTTTCGATTCCAAAATGGATATATTCTCCGGGGTGAATTTCGCGTGGGACAAAAATATCAGGGGAATTCTAAATATTAGTGCTACGAAATAATGCACCTTTCGTTTTAGGAATAGTAATGCCAAATTCTCTTAAAATGTTTAACAAATGTTTAACAGGATTTTCGGATATATTATGTAAAATAATCCATTTAATTAATTTTATCTTTAAAGTTGTAACATTATTCAAAGGATCTAAATTCTTTAAATTGTGCGATGACTCATCATCCGATGAATCACAAATTATTGTGGCTTCATCAAAGAAAAAACTATCATCTAAAATGGGACGAGTATCATGACCGTCACTATCAGTTTTAAAAGTTTCACGATAAATTTCAGTTTCTTGCGATTGACCAATATGGACCGCATTATTTAAATTACAATTTAATTCTAGATTCAAGCTACATTCTGCCATTTCTGAAACAATTCTATAATGTTTCGCTCTAGATATGTTATCCATCGCAAACGAAAACCAAAAATAATGTTATGGAATAAACAAAATAGCAAATTAGTTCTGTTTAATAGCAATACAAATTTAACATATATGATAATAAACAATAATTACCGGTTTTGTTGTTATTAATAAATAATATAAATTAATTTTATTTTCACGATACTTTTGGCAGAAAAAAAATTACAAAATGTCCACCATAATATGTTTTTGTTGTACATAACACCCACAAGACCACCACAAGACTTGTTAAATTTGTTTTGTTTAATAAGCCTTACAAGACCACCACAAGACCAGTAATGTTCGTTTCAAAATTCAACCGATAGGATCGTTGTATATTACAGCACGTACATGTTGTCAGTAACATACACAAGACAACCACTAGGCATGTTATATGGATTTTAAAATCCAAACGCTAGGGGCGTTGTATAAGACATCATATACTTGTTGTGAATAACACACTTAAGACGACCATAAGACATGTTGCCAATGACATTTGTTCCTTTTTGACATTTGTAATTTGATATTTTTTTCTTACTCTAAGACAACCACCAGACATGTTACCAAGAACAAAAAATTTGCTGGATATTCACAATATGGTTTTATATTTGAATTGTAATATGGCAATACTTTTGAGTCGTTTCGATTTGGCTAGACAATACCAAACGAAAATCAAAACGACAAGCAGAAAGTAAATACAGACAAACTGATTTTCTTGTCAAATACTATACGCAAAATACCAACACATAAACATACACCACTATTATGATTGTTGAGTTGATCTACAATCGACACAACTCTATGTTGCCGTTTCCTTTTTCGTATTGTTTTTATCAAATGAAAAACGAAGACGCAATACAGAGTCGTGTCGATTGTCGATCGACACTTGAACCATAATAGGGATGAATATTTTTTGCTATGCATATAGAAAAAATTCACGAAGAATTAATTAAATTAAGTTAAATATTTTTTAGTATAAAATTATTCCAAATTTTATTTTGACTTCACACTAAATAAAAAAAAATGAGAAAATTAAAATTATATTGTAAAAAAATCATAAATTCTCATAAATTGAGGTGTGGCCAACTCATGACTTTCTTTTATGAACAGGAAATTTTCAGAAACTTATTATGCAAATTTTTTACAAACTTATTTTTTTGTATTTCCTTTTATTTTCTTATTATTTCTTATAATTTTTATTTTTTTTTAAATTTTTTTAAATCTTTTTTTTATTCTTTTTTACTTTTTTTTAGGTTAGTAAAATAAAGTATAGTAATCATGAAAATTTTCGATCTTGAGGTTTTTGGAGATTAATCCGTTTTGAGGTTCGCCGAGGTTTTATTTATTTATTTATTTATTTTATTTATTTATTTCTCTCAACCATTCAAATATACAATTATTTTAATTTTTTTTTTATAAACTCATACAAAAAAAAAAAAATAAAAAGTGTGGTTAAGAAGATTGGATAATCTTTGTCAAAACGACAGTTACGATTAACCCAAGTGTTAAAAATTAAATTTACAAAAAAAAAAAAAAAAAAAAAAAAAAAAATATAATAAAGACAAAAGATTAAAAACCACAGTACATTAAAAGAAAAAGAAAATTATACAAAACAAAAATTATTTAGCAAACATAAACCCTACATCTTTAGTTTCTAGTATCCAGTCTTTGACCAAACGCAAAAATTTCCTATCATAAATCATCGTTCTTATATGAAGCGGCAATCGATTAAAAAAAGTGGGCGCAGAAACTATATAATATTTACGAAATAATTCAGATGAAAATGGCGGAACAGAGTACAAATTTCGATAATTATTCCGAACTTGATATGTGTAAACAATTCGCGGCAACCGATGACAACGTCGCAAATAAAACAATCTTAACACTTTAAAAATATATAGGTGCTGTAATGGCAAAATTTTGCAGGCATTGAAAATAGGCCAAGAATGATCGTATCGACGCTTGAAAAACATAACCCGAATAATATACTTTTGTAAAATTAATAGCGGTTCAATGGTATCAAAATAAACTCCACCCCAACATGGTAAACCATAACTGATGCGAGAGTCCACGCAAGCAAAATAAAAATTGAGTAAAACATTGGATGGACAAAATTTACGTAACAAATAAATTGCACGTAATGCAGAATTAACTTGATTTTTGACAACTTGAACATGTGATTTCCAGTTTAAATTTGCATCAACGTTCAATCCCAAATATTTAAATAAACGAACATTTTCAATTTTAATGCAAAGACTGCTACAATTACGTAAGTCACAATTACGCACATGATAAAAAATCTCGGGGATGAAACTTCGATAAGGATCACCAACCAATTTGAAGAACATTACCTTAGTTTTTTCACTTAAGAGCAAGGAGTGATTATCAAACCATGTGCGAAGAATTTTCATGTCAGAATTTATTTGGTTAGTTAGGTCATTAACAGTCAAATCAAAATAACTTAATGCAATATCATCAGCAAAAGCAACAATTTTACCGTTTAAGTTTAAGTCAAAAATTGAATTTATGTAAATTAAAAACAAGATAGGACCAAGAACAGAACCCTGAGGAACACCATGTTCAATAATAAATGGAATGCTTTGCGATTTATCAATCCTAACCATAAATGTTCGATTACTGAGATAAGACTTGAACCATTTCTGTGATACACCTCTAAAACCAATAGACTGGAGCTTACGCAGAAGATGATTATGATCCACCATATCAAAGGCTCTCTTTATATCGATGAAGACTGCACCAACAAACTTCTTCTCATTCAGATTAATGTGAATTCCATTTAAGAAATTAATTAACGCAGATTCAGTACTTTTGCCAGATCTAAAGCCGTGTTGATGAGGACTAAGAAACTCAAATTTGTCCAAAAACTTCTCAATACGGGATTTCATCGATTTTTCAACGATCTTCAAAATTGTGGGTTGCAATGCAATGGGCCGATAATTGTCCTTAATACTGATATCACCCTTTTTAAACAAAGGGATAACAATTGCAGTTTTTAAAACATTAGGGATAACACCATTTACAAAACATTGGTTAATGAATTGTACTAAAACTGGCGCAATTGCTATAACTACTAATTTTAGCATATTCGAGCTAAGACCAAGAATGTCAAGTGCATTACTTGATTTAAGTCCATTAATAATACCAATAATCTCTGATTCCTCGACTGGATTAATAAAAAATGTATCCAACATTTCAGTAGAGTAAGAACAATCATTAGGACTCATACTTTGGGCAGAAAAGTTAGAAGATCTCAAATCGCTAACGATTTTAGAGAAATAAAAACCAAAATCGTTAGCAATTGATACAGAGTCAGACAGAATCTCTGAGTTAATAGACAAAATTCTTTTGATATTAGTTCTACTGAAATTCCCGCACAAAATATCATTAACAACCGACCAGGTCTTCTTGCAATCTTTACCACATTCATTAAATTTCCTACTAAAATAGTTGTCTTTAACAGAAACTATAGATTCATTGATTCCGCTACACAATTTGAGATAATACTTATACAGTTTTTATTCGCCGGATGTTTTTTACATTTAAGTTGAATTTTTTTCCTTTTATTTATTAAAAGTAGGTCTCCAAAAATAAATGGGTTTCGAAGTGGGGTCTGTTAGCCTGTCAGTCTATCAATCTGTCAGTCTGTCATTCTGTCTGTCTGTCAGTCTGCCTGTGTCCTTTCTTCACCCCAGATGGTCTACTCACTTATTGGGAGTACCCAGTGAATTTTAAGAGAAATTGGCCATCCGAAAGTGACCACTTTCTTGGGCGAGAAAATTTATTTTGCAAATAACTCAAAATGTATAAAAATAAGACAAAAAAAAATTCATGTTAATTTTCGACCTTGAAATTTTTGGGGTTTTTCAGTTCGAAAAATTAGGTTTTGAAGTGGTTTCTGTTGTTCTATATGTTTGTAAGTTTGTAGCCCAGATGGTTTAACCAATCAAACTGCAACTGCATGTTTAAACTTTTTAAAAAATGAAAAAAATAAAAAAATCTTATGATTGAAATTTGGACAATAATTTTCTTAAAATTCACTGTTCGTAAAAGAAAGTCGTGTGTTGGCCGCCACACCACAAATTTTTTGTTTTATTATTAATCTTTGGTTGCTTCACTGTATGCGATATAATTTGTTTATTTTATAAATCGGTTAATTTCAGAACCGGCTGATTTCCAATTAAATCGCAAATGAGATTCCATGTTCATGACGGTGAGCAGTTGCTCCTGAAAAAAAAAACAACCACGATTTTAATTAAAGAAAATGCTATTTTGTCATAAATATTTAAATACTTACCTTTATCTGTATTAATTTAAACTTAATTTATTGTATTCTAAGCAATTTAATTAATATAAAAATCGCATAGCAAAATCAAATCTTGACTGTCAAAATTTATTACTAATTCATTTCCGGTCGTATCCATAATAGAGTTTTTTTCATAATTTTTACGCAGCTATGCACCCTATTCGTTTGAACTAGAGGTACTTAGACCCCGAATATCAAATTAATTCAGCCAACATTTTGTATTCACCTTTGTTTTGCAAGTCGAAGTTTCAGTGTCTCGCCTTATTAAAAAAAAAAACGCCCAAATACGCCACATAAAGATAACAAAAAATAAGAGGGAAATTTCTAATAATATAATAACAGTATTACACCTGAAAACCTATAAAAAAGTAAATTAATTTTAATTATTTTTTTAAAACAAATTTTCCATTTTTTTGATATTTTTAGCATATAACGAAAATTACGACCTCATTTGTAATTTTGGATAAATTATATTTAAATCCTTATTGTTGTCGTTAGAATCATTTAATGTTGTTTATAAAGTATTCACCTAAATACACCAAAATGTCGTGCTAATGTACTCGTGTAAATAAGTAGACGTTATGTTATATACATACATATTGAAGCTTGCGCAAATCAAATACCTGTACGTACGAATATTTGTTGTTTTAGTCATTTTTGGGAAATGATAATTGAAAATATTTATTTTTTATCAAGTTTTTGTGGTGGCTTATTTGGGGGAGGTATCGTCCTATAAAATTTGTGATTTTTTATATAGCATTTTTTTTTTGGTCTGATCGTGATGGGCAATAATGATTTTCTGAGGGTTATTTAACTCGCATATTTCACTATATTTTTATTGAAGGTTTTTTGCTGAATTACAAAATATACTCAATCAATCTTGGATTGTAAACATAATAATAACAACAAAAAAAATTTTTTTTTATAAAAAATCGTGTAATGACATTTAAGAAGATTCGAAAAATCACTGTTACACATGGTTTCGCGCACATATATATATCATAATGTGCACAATATGAATGTGACTCGACGAAAAATGAAACGACGCAAAAAAATAAACATGAAATCTTATCCAAAACCATAAGCTTTTAAAATGATTGTATATACCAACAAAACCAACAGCAGCGTACACATATTCAGTATAACAGCCAAACACCAAAACATTTTTAAATCAACATTTAACCTTTCATGTCGCTTTAAGATTTTAAGACGGTTTTTTATTATGATTATTACATTCTCCTTCTTATTCGCCCGTCGTTATCCTCGCTGCCTTCTTCATCTGCTTACATTGTATTTGCAACGACAAAAAATCATCAAAACTAATTTTTACCATAAAAATAAAATGCATTTTACTGCAGTATTTTCTCTATTTAACTTTTCAAAAAAATATGAAAAATTTTCTATTATTATGTCGTCAACATATAAATGTGCAGCATATCTCTCTGTGTGTACGTATGTACATATAGTATATATATAATTTTTATTTGTATCATCTTCAAAAAGCTCGTGTAGTACAAAAACTAAAAAAAAAATCTATGCCGTTGTAAAATCAGAGAAAACGAAACGAACCATAATAGCATAGTGTACTCCTTACTTACTTTATTCACTTGTACATTTCAGTTTCAAGTCTCTACCAAACAAAGCACATATACGAGTACAAATAATGGTACAGTAAAGACATTAGTCGAGAGGAAAGCTAAAGCACAAGGAAACTTTTTTTTTCATGAATCTGAAATGTCTTTGAACTTTTGTTGTGTTGTTCGGGTATATGTCGTATGACGTTTATATGTATACAAAAAAAGCTCTAAAAAGGAATGTATCGGTTAAAACTTAAAAAAATATATTTTTTGTGGGTTTTTACTTAAAAAAAAAAAAAAAAAAAATTTAAAATTCACAATAAGAGCAATAAAACTATAATAATTCTATTCAAAACTAGGAAGAATATTATTATTTGTTTCCGTTTGTTAAAAGTTTTTATTTTTGTGACTGTCGTGCTTTTGTACATTTTCTAAATATTATATGTAAGAGGATATAAAATTTTGCTGCACAAAAAATTCGTTCGTTTCGTTCATCTTCTGATTTTCTATACAATTTGTTGATTTAGATCTAAATACTGCGGTAAACATTTATATATAAAAAAAAATATTCATCGGCAGAATATAATAACAGAAGTTTTGGATATTTTTTTTTTTTTTTTTTTTTTTTTTGGGAGATATAATAAGAAGAATATATGGCCTAATTATTAGAATTTCTTGGTATCTTTATTCTAAGCAGAATACAGCAAAAAATAACGTTTCTTAAAAACTATTTTATTTTATGACAAAAGTGATGCTCTTTGCCAATTTACTTACTCAGGACAAATAATATTCTCGATCACTTCTGTTTTATGAAACCAAGAAGCCGAACACACCACAAGAGTTGCACTGAAAAAATATGCTCCAAGTACAACCTGGTTTTAGAGAATTTGATTGATTTGAAATAACTTGAACACATTTGTTGAACAGCTGAAAAATTCAAATGTCAAAAGCAAAGTAGTTTTTTATCTTTTATTTAAATGACATAGTGTACTTGATGGTATAAATTACACGTTAGTTATTATTTTAGCATGAACTGATCTATAGAAACACCCTGAAAAGAAAATATTTCTAGTTTGTAGAAACGACATTTCTCAAATAAAGGAAATCTCGTTTTTTAAAAAAATTAAGAATAACTTGCTTGTGTGTTTTGCGCACTCGTTACACAAAATGAGGCGCACTCTTTGCTTATTAAATAGTTATTTGGTTGATATAAAATGATTTTAGTCCGGATTAAAAATAATTGAGATTCCCACACAATTGAACATTTTGGGAGCCAAAATTAAAAATGAGTTTTGAAAGTTCGTTGTGTAAAATCTTAGAAGCCGAATATACTGAGGGTTTCTCAAATTGTATCTAGTGCTGACATGCTATGTACATTCAGAATAATCCTAACAATATTCTTCTGTGCAATAATGAGTGGTTGAATTCTGGTGTAGTTCCACCTCAACAAACTAAGCCATAAGACAATTTTGAGTCCACTAATGCAAAGTATATATTTATTAAAGCTACGATCAGGCATGCTCTACGTAGTAAGTAAAATTTCCTAATCAATACTGGGCTAGATATTTGATACTCTGGCAATTCGCAAATCGGAAAATATGGCGGATTTGCGAATCGTAAATTTGTTTAAATAATATGATATACTCGATTATTTCAATAAAGCAAAAACATAGTTTTTAAGGAATATTTAAAAGGAATATTTAAAAATAGCTAGAGAACAGGTGGAAGTTTGAAAAAAATAGACTTTTGGAACACGTCTAGACAGTGGCGTAACTACAAATGTTGGGCCCCCTGCAAAAATTTTTTTGGCCCCTAAAAATGCTTCTTGTACCTATGAACAAGTAAAGCTTTTAGTGAAAAGCTTATTTCTTACTATCATCTAGTCTCGCATTAAGTAAGTTTTGTTATAAAATTAGTTTTAGGTTTGATAATTAATTTAAACAAGTTTGGGTTTTAACTTAACTTTTAACGTTGAGCCGTTTCCATACATTTAGGTTTTTATTAAATTTTTTTATGTATTTGGAAAGAAATCATGAGCTTTTAATTTTATAAGCTTTCAATTTTCAAAGCTTATTTAAACAAACCATTTTACTCAGAAATAAGCTTTTACATAAGGTGACGGAATTTGGGCTAAAATTTAGAATATTTCTTCTCATAGTTAATCATCAATCATCAAAAGCTTTTAGTTTTAAGAGGTTTTCAAACGAAACCTTTTAACTCTAAAATTTGATATTATAAAGGAAGGTGGTATTTAGGATAAATTTAGAATATTTGTGTTCAATGAGCTTTAAGCTTGATAATTAATTTATACTATGTATTTGTATGGATTTAAACTTAACATTTTCGAGTCGTTTAATAATTTTAGGATTTAGTTATAAAGTTTTATGTGCAAAAAATAAGTATTTGCAAAAAGTTTCAAGAGCTTTTAGTGTAAAGAGCTTTCACTGATTGAAACTTTTTAAACCATTTATCCCAAAATTCCATTACCCTTTGTAACCCTTTGTAATGGAAGGTTTGTTTCAAATAAGCTTTGAGTTTGAGCTGAACATTTTTGAGCTTTTAATGAGTTTGAACTTAACATTTTTGAGCCTTTTAATAATTTGAGGTTTTTGTTAAAAAGTTTTATGGTTTTATTCGGAAAAAATGTCGAACCTTTAGTTTTAGGAGCTTCCACGTATCGAAGTCTTTTAACCCAAATCATTTACGTTTCATTCTGAAATTGGATGTTTTAAATGAAGGTAGAATTTTGTAATAAATTTAGGATATTTGTTTTCAATAAGCTTTAAGCTTGACGAATAATTCCTACCTTTGCGGTTTGAACTTAACATTTTTTAACTATTTAATAATTTAAGCTTTTTTTTAATAATTTAAGCTTCTTATGTATGTGAAAAAATTGTCAGGAGCTTTAGTTTTCAGAACTTTCACTTATCGAAGCTTTTTAAACAAACTATATTACAAGGGATAACGTAATTTGTGCTCAATGCAAACTATTAAGAGTTTTTAGTTTTAAGAGCTTTTCCAATGAAACCATTTGACTTTCAAATTTGATATTATAAAGGAAGGTTATTTTTTGTGCCTTTCCATAAATTCTGTCTTTTGTTAAAATGTTTTATGAGCATAAATCATGTTGTACTTGGAAGAAATATCAAACATTTTAAGTTTTAAGAGCCTTCACTTATCGAAGCTTTTCAACTCAAATCACAAGTCACAAAGGACCTTTTTGTAAAAATTCAGAATATTTGTTCTCAATGTAAATATCCTTTATCCAAAATCGGTGCCACTGTACAACGTAAATAACCTGGACATTCTTGAATAATTTCGAATAACCTACAGGAAATCGGAGAAATATCGAAATTTTGGCTTAATCTCACGCGATCTTTCAAATAGTACGATTTAGATTTATTTGTGTAACTCTGCAAGTTCTTACAACTCAAAGCTAACCGCAGAACGAATAAATTCGAAAATCTATAAAGATCTCGAATAATCCTAGAAATGTCAAAAAACCGAAAAATCTGGATATTAATGAATAATATCAGAGAGACTGTAAAAATCTAAATACATTCGTATAAATATGGAATTTTTTGTCAAGTTACTTAATGTTACTAATACCAATAAGCAAGTTAAGGCTAAACTCAACAAAGCGATATGCAATAAGAATAGAACCCTCGGATCTCATCGGGTAATTTTTTAAATATCGAACAGTCGTATTCTTCGAATGGGCTCTAAAATTCTCGAATACCATCGAATAATGGTAAAATACACTCTACTAAACTCTCAAACAGACCCGATTAATCTCGAAAATCTCGAATAACCTTACTGTTTTGTAACACCGAATCACCAATTAAATCTTAATCATCGCGCATCTCATTTCGATGATATACTCCAAAAATCTCGAAAAATTTTAGAAAGTGATTAAAAGATGAAATCTAAGACTAGTGAATATGAAGTCGGGAAGCGAGAATTTCCAAAATCAGGAGAACCCTACCAAACATAACCTAAAAAAAAAACACAATCACTAGTTGCAAAATTCCCTATACAAATAGTTTTTCAAAATAAACCTGTAAATTTCATTTCTATTTACCGTTTACTGGTAATCAAAAGATCCACTAAATTTAATCTTTTCAAAAGAAATTTTATCTGTTGGAAAATCAAATTCAACCTTTTCTAATCAAAACTTGATTTGTAAAAGGTTGAATTTGTTTGGCTAAAGGCTCAATTTGATTTGTTTGATTTGTGATAAATGGAAAAGTGGTGAACTTGGAGGTACACAAAACGTATAATAGAAATAAATCAACCAAGTAAACATTAAAATCATTGTTGTTTGATGTCGAAAGCTTTTATTTTAAACGGGTTCAGCTAATTTTCTTCTAAATCTAAATATTGGTCAGAACCACAAGGCATTTTTATTTCAATGGAGTCAGAACCGAGAAGAAATGATTGACCCTATCTTAAGAAAATATTTAATAGCAACAGGAACGATTTCTTCTTTTTCTTATTAATTAAACCACCGTATTTTCTTAAAAATTTCCAAGAAATGTACCGTTCTTCAAATTTTGACTATAAGCTTAATCTGAGCTATCTAATCTAAAATTTAAACTAATAAAGAAAATCTCGTGGGCCCCAACAACCATGAGCCCTTCGCGGTTGCGGGTGCTGTGGGTACCTATTTGCGCCACTGCGTTTACACAAATCTAATCGATTATTAGAGAATTTAATTGCGTTCTTAAAAAAATAATTTTTAGAATTTATCGGAACTGGTTACGTAAGGTTGATGTAGAACTAACACTGAATTATTGATTTTAACTAACATATGAGTCGAAAACGATTTTTAAGGGCGCCAAATGTCATCTAAATAATCTTCCTGTTTTTTTATGGTTCAAATTTTATAGTTTTCCGCCTTCCGTAATAGCGTTTAGTAGCGGTATGAGTTGAGTGGAATCTATCGGGTAAATATTCTCACCTAAAAAAAAGTAGTTTATGGCAGTGCACTGGATTTGTATATCTGAGCGTCGTGGGTTGACTTTGGCATTCGACAAAATAAAAATCCACGAAAAAAAAATCTTGTGTACCATTTTTTGATATTTAGCAACAAATTTACTTGCTAAACTATCGAGTATATCATTTTTAGCAAATCAGAAAATAATGCCTGCTTATCTGTTTGCTAGAGTATCGATTATCTAGTCGACTATGTGATACTTACGAAGGTCGAAAGCGTAGGGTTATCCGCAGTTATATTGAACGAATTCAATTTTAACACAACAACCGTGATAAAGAATAATAGGGTTTACAAAAAAAGCATCGCTAATCTTAAAAAAACAAGCCTTTAATTTTTGTCCTTAGGAACATTATATGCGCGAAGCACCAGTTCTTCAGAAGGATTAGATCCGATTGCATACTACCTTGATCAAAAAATTTCCGGAAGAACCACCGTGTGGCGCTCCCATTGTTCCGATTTGAGTTCTGTTTTTTTGTTAAGTTGGTACATGTGTTGTTGATATTCCCTCTAAATCTTGTCATAGCTTGACATTTGCAAAAGTTACGTAGTCAAGAGTACATCTACTCTGTGTGTGTTAGCGATTATTTACAATTTTAGACATGATTTGCGAGGCTGAATCCGATCCCACATTCATCAAAAGGATCATTACTGGAGACGAGACGTGGGTTTATGAGTACGACATGCAATCCAGACATCAGGCAAGAACTTGTTGATCAAGGTAGTATGTTGAGTAGTAATGTTACGTGCAGGGTGATTATACATGAAAACCAGGTCATCCGCCAAAGCGATCAACTGGGAATTAAATTCAATATCAAAAATTGAATTAAAATATATCAAAAACAAAAATTTAATCTTAACAACCTGGGATTTGTCGGATAAGTAAGAGCAATACCAAAGCAAAGTGACCCCACGGAACCCAGCATAAAAAGCTTTTTCAATAGAACTTTGTGGTTAACCATCATATCGAATGTCTTCATAAATTCAATAAAAATATAGGCACCTAGCAAAAACTAGTAACTCTCGAAAAGACGAGCTCCTCAATGCTTTATAGCAAACAAAGAAAGCAAGAAAATTGGTCTATAGTTTGAAACATATTTTCTTTCGCCTTTTTTAAAAATTGGAGTAACAGCTTCGTTTAATTTAGAAGGGTAACAGCGGTAGAAAAATTAAAATTTGCTATTTATCATACTATTAACAATATAAATGAAGATTTCTTTTGACGAGGTAGTTGCTAAACAGATAATTTACAGATGATTGCGATATTTTAAGTTCCGATTTTAATTTAGAATTACTGTAAATAAGATTGGTGTAGGATTCATCGTCACAGTTAATGGATCGTTTTAAATTTATGACAGCATTAACGAAGTTATTATTAAACAACTCAGTCAATTCGCATCGATCAGTTCAATTTGAGCGTTTGACCTTTCTTTGTTTAAAATTTCATCGAATTTTCCAACTTTGTTTAATGTTACTATTGGCAGCTTGAAACTTATTATTAAAATATTTAGCTTTGGGCAAAAATATTTCCTGTTTAATAGCTTTAATATTACCTTAACTCGGTTTGTAAGGTTCAAATAATTTAAAATTATTATTTGGCTTTTTCGAAAGTGTATTTTTATACCTAATTTTTGTTTGAAGGGCAGACTTTATCCACGGCTTAATAATTCCTTCTTTCGCTTTAACCTCAAACAACGTAGTATTTCCGTCAATATAAAATTGTAAGAGATTTATGAAATAACTATAAGCACTTCGTCACATTAGTTTGTGTAAGAATTAGACCCATAGATAGGTTCAAATTCAATAATGGTCATACAATGGTCAGTAATATTTAAATTTCGAATATCAGCCACTTAACTAAACTCAAACTTCTGTGAATGTCAAAAAAATAAGTGATCCAATGCACGTAGAGCTATTGTTAGTAATGCGGATTGGCTTATTTATCAGCGACTTATTGCCGTAAGAGGCCATCATGAGCATGTAATCAACATAGGATGGTGGAAATTCAAAAATATTTAAGCTCATATCACCAAAAACTTGATCTCTAGTAAAATATTATTTAGTTCCTTAATGAAAACAAATGAGCGCACAGAATGTATCCTGGAAATACATATAATAGACTTATATTCAAAATTCACCTGTATAAGGTCAGCACTACAAGCATCATTATGACCCACCTTTTTTTCATTAATAAATTCCCTCAGATAAACAACACCTCCGGTTCTATACATATAGAATTGAATTTAACAAAAATGTTAAAACCCGGGTGGAGGGGTTGTTCGCCCTAGTATTCGTTGATAGTTCTGGTCTTGTTTGTTAATTCAAACTTGTCGATACATCTTTTCTATATCTGCTGTCATTACGATCTTGTGTTTTCGCCATCGTAGTAGAATATCTGCTAAATCTTGTTGTAATTTGGACCATTCATCATGCAATTGTTTAGAGATACTCCCGTTGTTGTTTTGTTCAAACACTACTCTTAGCCTTGTGGTGGTGCTGTCTTGCTTGATTATGGCATGATGCGGTACATAATAGATATTGGTTGGTTTACCATCTTCTGGTTTTTCTTGTACTGATCTCTTCCTGGATTCGCCTAGTTCGGCTTGGTTATCCTTAAAAGGAATTCTTACTTTTTATCTGCCGTCTGGGCCTTGTTCTACATTCGACTCAAAATGTTTCTCTATCATGATTTCTTCTTCAGTGGTATCTCTCTCTTCAGCTGTTGAGTCGTTTTCTACCAGTAATCTCAGTTGATCCTCTATACTTTTAGTTGCAATCATCGTTGTTTTGTGCTGACTAGCCGTGTTGTTCCTACTGCCCAATATAGTTCAACCGAATTCCGTATGTTATGCCATTGTCTCTAGTTGACCTCCCTTGATGATGTTGTTGATCAGTATTGATGGATAATAATCCGCGCCAAGTATAAGATCAATTGGCTGTGACTGGTTTTAGTGTGGATTAGCCAGTTGTATTTGGTTGAGATGCGTCCAGCTGGTTGTGGTAAAGTCCACCTCGGGTAATTGTTGGTCGAGTTTGTCGAATATCAAGGGTTTGATATTCATTTGGAAATCTCCATCAAATCTTGGCGATATTTTTAGATTGATGGTGTGTCTGCAAGTGCCTGCTTTTTTTCCACCTACTCCTGAGATAGTGACGTGTACTTTCTCTTTTTTAAAGTTGAATAAATTTGCAGCCTTGGAGGATATTAATGTGGCCTGTGATCCTGGACCAATTAGAGCTCTTAGTGTAAAAAAATTACTTGTCCTAGTTGCAGCTCTGACTAATGCAGTTGGTAGTAAAACTTGTCCTTGGTGGCTGATCACGAATGTTTTGGCGGTTTTGACACTACTTCCGGTAGTTGATAATGCATTATTGCAGTGTAGAAGTATGTGGTGTCCTCCTTTACACACAACACATGTTTCTGCCTGGCAGTTTCTTCCTTGATGCTGGCTTAAAGGTCGTATGCACAAGTTGGCTGAGTTGACGAGCCTTGCTCGTTCTAATGTTGATATCTTTTTGAATTGCTCCTTACACCCTTCCATCCAACATGTTTTGGTTAACATGGCTGTATTCACTTGTTTCAATGGCGATGTATACTGCATGTGTGGTCGTGGTGCTCTTGCTTTATGATTGCCCATGGCTTCCAAAGATTGAAACCTTCTCTCCAGGAATCCAAAGAAATCTTCTCTATAGTTGTCTCGTATATCCTAATGGATTCTGGGTCCAACTTTTCGTTTATAATGAAATCCATGAATGCCTCGAAGGGCGAATCCATATTTAGCCGCTTTATGTTGTGTAATATTTCTCGTGCCGTATCGTGCAAATTTCTCACTGTTTAGGCGGATGCTATCTGAATTGTAGCCAATGACAATAGCGCAATAAATTGAAGGCTTGTTGAAAGTTCTGCAGGTGTGATTTCAGATAAGTCATCTTTATCGTATCTGATAGTTTGCTGTTTTGGTGGATCAGCTCAGTGAATATATCGTTGAACATTTCCCACCGCTCATAATCACCATAGAAGATCGGGATTTCTACCTTAGGCAATTTCAGTTGTGCTGCTGATTCTGCTGCGGTTGTCTGGGGCCAAAACTGTTGTACATTGCATCTTCTACCCTCTCTTGAAGCTTGCCATAATATTCTTCTCTAAAATAGTTGGATGTTTGTTCGTCTTCTTCCAGCTAAGAAGGAATAATTTATCGCCAATTTCTGATATATCTGGCGCATGAGCATCTCTGGTCTCTTGACCAATTTTGTGTTGCTGTTGTTCCCTTCTAACTTTGCTGCTTGAAGGGCCTCAATTAAACTGCTCATCAGCGATTGTTGTTGTTGATTTGCCGCTGAGTTAGCTTGGTTGATTTCCTCTTTTTGGGAATCGGTTGATGAGCTTTGTATGGCATCCAACTGAATTGATGGCGTTGTTTTATATGATGCCTCGAGATATGGGTTTGGTAGTTGTAGGACTTCTTGTGACGTTGTTGGTGTCAATGGCGGTCCGCTATTTAGACGATGGCGCATTTTTGTTGCACTGTTGATCTCAACATATTCCCAGGCCGCCATTTAAATTGTTATACTATGAAACTTAATATATGCCGGGGCTGCCGTTGCTGATTTCATGCTTCCGAACGTTGAAGAGGTGAAGAGTGTGGACGCGTTGTTCGCCTTTGTTTAATGTAGTTGATGCCCCAAATAATACATATGGCTATACCAATCCCACAAATTCTGTGTATCATGGTATAGTGATGAACATGATGAAAATTCCTCTCATGTAGTCGTTCTTCCTTTTCCCTAACCGCTTGTATTTATTGTTCGAGCTGCGTGGCATCCTGAAGATTTACGAACTGAGGCTCATCGTATCCTATCGTTTTATTTCAAACCCGTGTGATGAACCCTTAGGTTGTTGGCTCCGTTTAATGTGCTGAGTGGTCTGCGGAACGATTCGCTGATGTGGTTGGAAGCTGAACCGATGGCGCCGATGTATAAGTTTGTGTCTCGCAGAACGCATCCAGCCTTGATTTCTCCTTGGAGACTGAATGATTTTGCCGCATATAATATCGAATGATGTTTAATTTGGAATAAAGTATATCCACTGATTCGTCGCATGGAGCTTAATCCAATGGTTTGATATCTTAACTGACCTAATGGTACATGTCCCTTCGAGATTTGCTGTTTGTTGTAAGATCGCTAATTCGCATTGATTTTGGTTAGTCATTGCGTTATAAATTGGCGAAATTTCACATAAAAATCGGTTATTTTAGAATAGTTGGCATTGTTTCACTTTTTCTCTTGTTAGTAATGTAAAATGTTCTCGGTGATCATCTACTCTCGTCTTTCGAATTGGTGGTAATGTACGACTGCGTGTTGCTGTGCTCAATATTAGGAACTGGAAATACTGCCAATAGAGTATAGTCCTGCGCAAAGGATAGAGGAATGGTGATTTTTATTATGATGTTGCCCTGTGTTACTCTACTGCATAATCTCATGCTGTGATATATGTGAAGGAGATCAGAGATGCCATGCCCATGTATGGTTAAGGTTGTTGGTATGTATGGTTTGTTTAATTCGAGCTCTTGTTGTAACTGAGCGGGGGCAAGTAATGAGCGATGCAATAAATTCTTGTGTGTGTGCTGGACCACATCAAGTAAGGCTTGCTGCGTGTCTTCCAAGTTTTTTAGAATCAACATCAGTTCAATTGTTGAGGTTAATATTGAGCGAATTTTTTCTTCTCTGATGGAGTATTCATTTAATAATTCCATTTCAACATTCAGCCTTCTCTGCTGCTCTATTACGTTGTTTAATGATTCTATGGTGAGATTTGAATTATGCTTTACTAGTTTAATTGTGTTATCTATTATGGTGGTATGACTCTTTATCAATGACTCTAATTGTTGCTCATCGTTGTTTATGGCTTCAAATTGAGCATCATAATATCTTGCCTCACGTTCTGTCAAGATCCCAAACATATCGCCTAGCACTAGGCCTATAGTGTCTCCTAGGCCTCGTTTCGGTCGTTGTACCTCCTTGTTACTTGAAAATAATAATTCAATGTCCGCAATCAAATTGTTGTACTGCCATTGAATTTGTTAAAGAATTAGGTCGCAATTTAACCCAGCTATATTCAAGCATGCCGCCTTTAATTCATATTGTGTTTGCTTAACGGTTTCAATTTCTTCCCTCTAATTGCTCATGTTTTAATAAACCACCAATATCTATTTCATAGGTACCACTTCTAGTTTACCTATTTCTTCGAAGTAAATCCTTGTGGAGCGATTGAAAAGGGTTACGTGTACGTTGGCCTGTACAAGTCCCGAAAAGCAACAAATGGATAATGTGGCTAGCGCTAGATGATTGACGGTCCCTCTGTTCTTTACGAACCTGATGAGGCTGCCGCCTTAGAACTTGATTGTTTTTCTCCGGTGATTGCAATTCTCTAGGTTGACCTTGGTTTGCTTTCATGGGCATAATTTTCTGTAAGCCTTCTTCGCGGCAACGGTTATTATATGTGCATTGTACTTCAATGTTGCTATTAAGTTTAATGATTACAAATTATTTTTTGATCACTTAGCACAATTGGGTTATATGTTTAATGCTAATACCAAACTCATTGTGGTGGGAGATTTTAATCTCTCATCGATTGTGTGAAACATTGAGAATCCCTTTTCCATATATGCAGCGAAGTATGAAAGACGTACCGCAGAATATCGAATTAATACTTTGGAGCTGACAAATTTATTTCAATTTAATTATATTATGAATGTTAAAAATTCTTGATCTTTTCATTACTAATATCGATTTAACTAGCGTTCATCTAATTAAATCCAACTACTTACTTACTAAAAGTGATAGTTATCATCCACCTTTTGTCGCCACAATTATTTTAGGTATTGTTAGAATGCACCCTACGTTTACGACTCAGCAGATAAACTTTCATAACGTTAATTTGGCTAATGATCTTGCTTGCATTAACTGGGAATCATTATTTGATAACTTGTCGGTTGATAGTGCAGTTGATATATTCTGCTGTAAGGTATTTTCTTTAATAAGTAATCCTTGTTGGTATTCCAATCATCTAATTTTCCTTATCAAAGTTAAGGAAAAAGCCCATTGTCGTTTTAAGTCGTATGGATCTAGGCATGATTACTCTTTGTTTTCTAACTATAGGAAAAAAGTTAAACTTGAAATTAAGAAATGCTGAAAATGTTTTATATTTCATATTGAGAATAGTATAAAACGTGAAACTAAATTATTCTGGCAGCACCAAAAATCATTTAGAACTTATTCTCAGTTCCCAAAAAAATATGTTCCTTCATTCACAGGCTTCGAGCAATTAGACTGAAATTTGCACTATTTTTTAGCTGTACTGGGATCGCTAGATATTAATAAAGGTGCCGGTCCTGATCAATTACCAAATTTATTTTTAAAGAATCTAAAGGACGTCATTGTTGTCCCGATTACGATACTTTACAATATGTCTGTAAATCATTCTCATTTTCCGCCAAAATGGAAATAATCATTTTTACTGCCAATTCACAAGAATGGAGATAGAGCTAATGTTGAGAACTATAAACCTAAATTGATTTACAATATTGTTTTTTATAAAATTAAAATACGTTAAGCAATCATATTGAATTTTCTAATATTGCTTTCAAGACAGTAGATGGTAACGGCCAAATGGAATGCATATACACAGATTTTTTCAAAGCATTTGATAAGGTGTGTCATTCTATCTTATTACATAAGTTGGAGGCCTTTAACATACCACCAATCTTGCTCAAATGGTTTCAATCATATTTAAATAATAGAAATCAGGCTGTTAGATTTAATGGTATACTTTCAGATTCTCTCGTAGCTACGTCTGAAGTATCGCAGGGTTCAATCTTGGGTCCCTTGCTCTTCATTATATTTATTAATGATATCTCAGATGTTATAAAGTCCAGATACTATTAATGCAGCCTACGACTTTGACGTTTTGCAAGCTGATTTAAACTCTGTTTATGAATGGTGTATCGCCAACCAATTACCGCTTAACTTAAGCAAATGTGTCTCTATGTCTTATACCGCTAAAATGAATAAAATATACTATTCGTCTAGAGTTGATACGGTGAAAGGTTTAGGTGTCGTATTTGACTTCAAATTGCGGTTTGATACGCAGATTGATTTGGACAGAGAATGACAGACAGACACCATTTCAAAACCCAATTTTTTTCAAATCTCTAAAATTCTCGAGGTCCAAAATTTTCATGATTACTATACTTTATTTTACTAGAGTAAAAGAAAGTAAAAGAAGGTTTAAATGTTAATTAATGTTAATCCAAGTTGGCCCAAATGATTTTTAACTCATTCCACTGACCGCAGCTTTTAAGCCACTGACATAACTGAAACGTTTCTTTTCTGCTGTATTTTATGTATCCTTTTTACTGTGAGACCGTATCTTACTATACCCGTAGATACTTGCTTTACGATATTACGAATATGAAGTAGACAGAAAATAATAAATAGACAAATAGCGTAATATTAAATACTTTTTCCACTGTAACTTCGACTTATTTATGTGCAGGACCATTCGCATTGAGTAAAGATTTATGAAGTGACCACAAAGTTTTTTTTTAGCGCCCCTGACTCGTATTTAACAATTCGTTTTCTACAGATCCAGATATCCGGTCATCTAATCTTCATAAAAAAAATTCTTACTTGGTAAAGGCTTCTTCTTTTGAAATTTTTACAATACAGAATTATCATGCGTTAAATTATATCTATACCGCACGATTTTTGTTGGAAATTTACCATGTATGCTGTGTTAATGATACCAATTTTTCCAAACCATGCGAATTCCTAGAAAATACTATCGGTTCTAGATTTCCTGATATATCCACAGGATTCGCTAAAAAAGTATTAGTTTTAACAATTTACAATTCCATGAGGGCTTTTTATCGAAAGGCTGCTGGAAAACAAGGAAAATAAATGGATTTTGTTAGAAACGATCTGAACGATGAAATAATTCCTCCGTCCTTATTTGAGAAAAAACTTAAAATTGCGTTTTTAAACTGTAGTCATTTCTCTGTACCATCGCCGATTCGGCATACTCATCCACATCCATCAAATTCAAATTAAGTTTCCAACGGAACATACTTCCCGATACAGCAAAAGAACGCTAAAAAACCTGTTAGTCCCAGGAACTCGTTGTATCAGTAAAATCACGTTTCATATTTTTTCTGTAGATGTATTAATGTTAACCATGCATTAGAGGAAAATTATTATGTCAGTTGAGTTTATTCTAGAGATTTTTGCATGGTAGTTGTGTTCAAGACTGAAGTATGTATAAAACTTTTTGTTTTGATCTAAACTTTTGCAATTCACTGACACTAAATATCTAGTATTTGTTCTCTGTACCTTCTATTGTAGAATACTGTTGCCGCATAATATAATTAATACAGTCCAAACTTTTAGCGAAAACTTAACATTGAATGCAGGTAATGTAAGAGTTTATGTCAAAGAACCAAGTAATTGAAACTGTTATACGTCATGCAATTTTCACATCCTGCCCATTTTCATTATTGTCAATTAAAATCAATATGCACTTAAAACCTAAACAAAAGACTCAATTTCCGTTCACCCGTAATGCAGTAACTCATACGTCAATATCATCATGTACATATCCTATTGCATATGCATAAAGACATTTTTTAGATTTCCAATTAATACGTTTATTTTCTATTTATATTTAATACCTAACCTCTCAATTAAAGAATATTATATGCTTTGTATATTACATCATATTCTCTTTATGTAAACATTTTTGAAATATTCAAAGTCTATAGATTTCAAAAATTTCATTTACTAGACTCGTTCATAACATATTCGTACTTAGGCTATATAAAAAAGGATTAGAATATTGTAATCAAAAAATAAAATCTTAACTAATAGAGATTCTTATCAATTATCAACTAATAAAATATATCAATTTCGATTCTAAAGAATTCCAATTAAATTAGTTTTTTGTTTCATCGTTTCCTTCTATATACGAGTACGTACAATATCGATTTTTTGCCAATGGTCTCGTTTATCAGAAATCTCATTTTTACATCGATACGATACGTATGTATCGCCTATATAACAGAGTCATTCTCTTATATGTGCAATATTATAGGTTGATACATATTTTAACTAATTTAATTTAAATTTTGTAAACAAAAAAAAGTTCTAATCAATAATTTTCAGTATACCATATGGGATATTATAGTATGTGCCTCCACATACAGGTAAATCACATACATACTCGTATGCATTTACATATCTAAATATTAATTTTAGTACCTACATGACACAATTATATACAATTTTCAATTTCAATATATCTTTATATAGTATGTTGGAATAGTATGTGTACTATGTCGACTATCGGGTTAACCAATACAGGATGTTATCCATATAAAGTTGTCCTGAATTCAATATTTTTGTGTACCTTCGTACAATTAACTTTCATATATGTATTTGCAATACGTATATACACTATTATAGCTTTATATCGGTCTAGGTAAAATATTTCACATTTTATTACGACAATTATTGGCAATTAACAAAATGTATATGCAAAATAGATTTTTAGAAATATTTAGTGTGGAATTGTTTTGATAAATTTAAATTAAATTTAGATAGTTTTTTATCAAAAGCGTAAAATAGATGTTTAACACCCTCCTTCATATTTCAGTAATTGAACTTATTAGTTGTGTCAAATTTTTTTATTTGTAAAAAGTACCTTTAGTAGTATAACCGCTAAAAGGATCAACACCAAATTGTACTTACTGGTTGTTCAATGAAGTTGGGCTTATTTTTTCTATTTAACACCTTTTTTGGGGGCCTTAGTCCGTCCTCTTCTGTACACAAGTTTTAATTATCCTGTTCCTAAAAATGGCCTAGCAAATGTTAAACATGTAGGAAGTAATATCTGAAACCACCCGATTTCAAAAATTCTTTCACCAATATTTATAATGGACTTTCAGGGTGGACATAGGCGATATATTATTCCGTTAAAATAAAAGAGCCTTTCGTGAAGACCAATTTTGTATAGTAACAACATGGTTATATCGCTAAGTAGTAAGAAACATTTTATTTTCAATATTATTTAGAAGGCTTTAATCCAGAGATTTGTTTTTACTTTTAACTATTTCGTCTCTGTCTATTTATGTGGATTCTTAAAACCAAATAAAAATTTCTTTTCAGTTACTGTAGAGTTTCGAGATAATGAAGCTGATGAACGGAAGGGTTACTTGATCTTTTTGGATCTCGAATTACCAAGGATCATTTTTAGAATTATTGACCTTTTTTGATTATTATTTTATTAAGTAAATTTATTGTTTTCAATAAAATCATCGTTCATCCAAGGAAAACCGTTGAAACTGGAACATTCAGTATCAAAAAAATGCAGCAATAATTTATAACACCATGCCTAAAAAAAAAATCACAACTTTCACGGAAAAAATCTCAGACAAGAGAAGCTAAAATACGCCGAGCGTAAGAGTCCTCCTCTGAAACTTCGGAGCGTCTCTCGATTCTTAGAGAGTACATATCACACGTGGATACTAGTTACTCTAATACTGAACGTTTGTAGCGGCCCACTATCCAAAACATTAGAACATCGCAGGCCTGTGCTACAGAATCTAACTCTGCACGCTTCAAGCGGCTTGTTAGCCTGAGATAGAATGTCTCAGAAGTACGTAATAGGCACTAGCCGCAGAAAGGTAACAGATATCTACGATTAAAGCGCGTAATCGAATTGTTGCTTACGGGAATAGATCAGCTTTCAATTATGATCCAAATCTAAATGATGTTCAGCAAAATTCTGTAAAAATTGGATAAATGAACAAAACTTGCCCTAAGTGCTTTGCTAAAATATGGATTGATGAAGCAAACTGTATGTGTTGTGCTGGAGGCAAAGTGGTTTTGCTTATATACCGGAACCATCACAACCAATAAAAGATCTTTTGTCAGGCAGTCATCCATTATATGCGCATTTTTTAAATTACATGCTGTTATATATATATATATATATATATATATATATATATATATATATATATATATATATATATATATATATATATATATATATATATACAGTGAGTCACAGTGAAAATAGTCCACTCATTTTGTTGGGGAAATAATTAAAATTCTGTCAAAATTTCAAATTCAACAAAAACGAAAAAATAAGCATTTTATTTCAAATTCAATCGGGAATGATAGAAACATCAGTTATAACAATATAAATACAATATAGTAAAAAAAAATTAAAAAATCTAAAATAACATTGGAATTCATATCACAGTGAAAATCGTCCAGTGGACCATTACGATTCAAATTTTAACATAAAATTCAATTTCAATTATAATCTTATTATAAAATTAATATTTTATAGGAAGCCCCTTATTTTTCCTAACAGCTGCCAATCTCCTAGGCATTGATCTTACTAGATTTTCCGTATAATTTACCGAAATTTTCGCCCATTCTTTTTGTAGTGCGATTTTAAGCGACTCCTTGTCTGTAATTGTATGTTTTCGTATATTCACTTCCAATCTGTGCCATAAATTCTCTATGACATTTAAGTCGGGTGATTGTGCAGGAGTTTTTACATCGTTTGGGCAGTTTCTTTGTAGCCATTCTCGTACTATTATAGCAGTGTGTTTGGATCATTGTCCTGGTAAAAATTATAATTGTTCGATATTCCTAGTTTGACAGCACTTTGTTTCAAATTATTTTTTAAAATATTTAAATACATCATTTTATCCGTATTCCCTTCTATAAAATGCAAATTCCTCACACCAGCAGCTGACATACACCCCCATACGATTACACTGTCACCGCCAAATTTGACTGTCCCGCGCATATTTTTTTCTTTGAGCTCTTGATTAGCTGTTCTCCACACGTTTACACGCCCATCACTTCCATAAATATTATATTTACTTTCATCACTGAAAATCACGGTTTTCCAGAATTCAAAATCCTTATCCTGGTATTCTTTGACAAATTTATTTCGTTTAGTTACATTTTTCTTCGAAACAAATGGCTTCTTACGAGCAATTCAACCATGTAAACCGTGCTTCCTCAATATTCTACGTATAGTTTCAGTATTTGCTGTTTTTCCTAAATATTTCTCTGCTTCAACTGCAAGTTTTGGAGCACTCATCATAGGGTTTATTTTGATTTTTCTTACCAACCAGCGTTCATCGGCATCGTTGAAGATTTTTTTTGATGATTTCTTTTTTCTATTTTCGGTTCTACCATTTTTTTTTGTAACGGTTTATAATTCCTTGAATTGTTGTTCGTGGTTTACAAATTATTTTAGCAATTTCGTATTGACTTTTCCCGTTTTTCTAATGATTTATAACAATTTTTCGCAAATCTACGCATGTTTGCTTTGTGGGAGCCATTTGGTTCAAAAATAAACTATTCACGACTAACTTTTGAAATAGAATGATCGAGAAATTGAAATTTGTCAAATAAAAAATAAATGTCGATTGTAGTCGGACGGTTTCGTTAAGAATATATAACAAAATAGGAAATGGACGATTTTGACTGTGATGTAGTTTAACACACATTTACGCAACGAAGCAAATTTAAGTAAATGCATGTGTTACTTTTCCAGTTTGCGTAAATAAAGTAATAGTATAGATGTATATGAAAGTAAAAATTGACCTAAATATATTATGTAGTATACTGTATTATTTAGACAATGTAACAAAATGAATTTTTTGGAGTGGACTATTTTCACATATATATATATTTTCGTATATATATATATATATATATATATATATATATATTTATATATATTTATATATATTTATATATATTTATATATATTTATATACTTATTGAATTAAATAATACACGCTGTTGATTGTTACTTGAATTTTTAGAATGTGCTTTTATTTTTAGGTTATATATAATATACATTTTACAGATGGTCGAACCCAATAAACATATATTGGATCTTATCTGTATAGTTTACTCATTAAAAGATTAACCCTAAAAGACGTTGTATGGATATGAAAGTCTCCTACACTTATTGGATCACTTCTCGGCTATTCCAAATGGTAGTCTTGTAGGTATGTTGGAGGATGTCGCTCTCTACCTAATCGTCTTGGAAGATCGTTGCTTGTATTCGGGTGAACTTGCTGCTCTGGAATATTTATTGAAATATTATTTCCTTTGAATTCTTCTATACCTGATGATTCTTCTCTTCTGTTGTTAATGTTTGATTGATATCGACTCGGAGTGCTGGTAGATTAAATGCTACTCGTGGTTGTTATTTACTTGGAGTAATTGCATTTTCAATCGGTACCCCGTTTCCAACTTTACTAAGTAGTGAAGTCGTCCAAATTTGTGTAACACAATACCTGGAAGCCATTTTACGTGACCTATATAATTACGAGAAATTACTCTGTCTCCCACCCTTAATTTGCGCTTGACTTCTATGTTCTCGTTGGCTTTATTGAAATTATGACCTGATGGTAGAAGTGCATCAAGTTTGATTCTGAGTTTTCTCTGGAACAGATTTTCTGCTGGCCTTTTTTCCTTATTTAAAGGTGTAGCTCGATATCTTAATAGAATTTCGCGAACTTTATCGGCACTAGAACCACTTTTATTTTCCATTGCTTTTACCTTATCTCTTGCAATAGACAATGAACGAGATGTGAGCGTAACCGGTTTTTCTTCCCCTTGAATGACTTGAGATAATATTTCCGCTATTCCGACTGGGCTTGCATCGCATGAAACGATGATGGGTAATGCTGGATCGAATGGCAGTAAAATTATACCACTTGCTATTTCTGTTTTTAATCTCATAAATGCTGCTTCACACTTTGCTGTCTATCGAAATTTTACTTTACTATGTAGAAGCAAGCGAAGTGGATGTGTGAGTGTAGCTGCATCTTTAATGAATTTCGAATAAAACATGATTAGTCCAAGAAATTGTTGAACTTCGCGAGTGTTCTTCGGACGTGTGCTTCCATTACTGCCTTTATTTTCTCTGGAGCCTTTGATATTTTATTTTGTTCGATTTGATATCCCAGATAATTGATTTTCGTCTGGAAGAATTTGCATTTTTTCGCATTAATATGAAGGTTGTATTTTTTCAACCGGTCGAAACAATCAATAAGGCGCTGGTAACACTCGTTGTAATTTGATATATATATATATATATATATATATATATATATATATATATATATATATATATATATATATTTATATATATATATATATATATATATATATATATATATATATATATATATATATATAAGTCGAAAATGCAGCTCAAAAAAATAAAATAAAATGTGCAATTTATATTTATAATAACACGACTAACTTTCTTTAATTCTCAAATTCAAGTGCCTATAATATATTTCTCGCACCCTCAATACAATTAAAAAAAAGTTGTAATCATGTACCATACGGTACATTAAGAGATTTTTTATAAAATAAATGAAACATAGGGTGGTCATTTATTTGTCATCATCTGCGTTGCCGACTCGGCCGTCCTGTACTGAACCGTCTCGGTGATGCCTTCTTCATCCTCACCATCGCTCTCAACATCAGAAAACCCGATAAAATAACGTTTGATATTCTCGGCAGCTGTTGTTGTTCGTTTAGGCCCCTCTCCCTGACCAATTTTACCGACTTCGTAACGGTCTCGCCCAATAATCTTTGTTACTTCGTACGGTCCAAAGAATTTCCCTGCGATTTTACCAGCATTACTGAATTGAGTCCTCTTGATGGCCACTATATCACCAACACTATAACTCGGTGCTTCTTTTCTTTTAAGATCATAGCATCTTTTGTATTCTTCTTGTATTCGCTCAATTGATTGTCTGGCTTGTTCTCTCAACTCTGACCGCGCTTCGCAAAACAAACCCACCATTTCCTCTTCGACGATTTCCTTTAACATGAAATCTTCAGCACTATTCATCTTAACACCAATCATTAGTTCAAAAGGAGTCATGCCAATGCTCCTTTGAAAAGAATTATTGATGAACCTTTGCAATTTTGGTACATGTTTGTACCACTCGGCCGGTTTATCCAACGACAATTTCGCCAATATGGGAATGATGATCTCATTTATTCGTTCTATTTGGCCATTACCCGTATGCACACCTGTTGTTGCTGTGTGATGTTCTATTTTTTCTGCTTCACAGTATTGGGAGAATTCCGCAGACGTAAACGCGGTACCTTTGTCGGAAATGATGCATTTAGGACTACCAAATATAGCCTTCTGCAACTCGAATTTCTGGATAGTTTCTTTAGAGGTGGTAGTCTTCGTAGGATATAACCAAGTAAATTTCGTAAAACCATCTACAATGCACAACACGTACTTGTATAGCTTGGTAGTCTCGGACAAATTTCCCAAATGATCCACGTGGAACGTTGACAATGGCACATCTCCTTTTGGTATCGGCCTAAGAAGTCCATCCTGTAACCCTCTTTTCCTTTCGGATAAAATGCATGGAATGCAGTTTTGAATGCAAACTTTTATTTTTTCGGACAACCGTGGAATGAAAAATTGACGTGTCACGAGTTCATTCGTTTTTTTAACCGAAAAATGCCCTTGCTCGTGACGAGACTTGATAACTTCCATTTGCATCCTTCTTGGCACCACCAAACACATTGCACCTTGAACTAATTTAAATAGAATACCATTATTGACAAGATATTCTTGATACGCACCATTTTTCAGCAATTCAAATATCGGCTGTAAATCTCGGTCATCCTTCTGTGCAGCTTTAACTCTGGTAAGAACACCATCTTGAATCACCATAACAACTGGATTACGGCTCAACGCATCGACGTGCCGCATGCGATGGTTTGGACGATGCTCGAGTTCATAATCAAATTCCTGTAGCCTCAATGCCCACCCTGCTATCCGCGAGTTGATTTCTTTCTTCTGCATAGTCGCCTTAAACGCCGCACAATCAGTGACTATTCGGAACTTGAGTCCCAACAAATAGACCCGAAACTTGCTGAGAGCCTTCACAATTGCCAGCACTTCCAATTGATAGCTGTCGTATCTCTCTTCACATGACGAAGTTTTCCTAGAATAGAAGAAAATTGGATGAAAGTGCTGATCTTCCGCGCTTCGTTGTAACAGAATAGCTCCCAAGCCCATTCGGCACGCATCCGTGTGAAGTTCAGTTTCTCCATCTACATCATACAACTTCAACACAGGCTGGCATGTCAAAGTTTTCTTCAGCTGATCGACCGTTTCCCTTTGTTCCAAACCCATTACAAACACGTTATCCTTCCTTAACAAATCTGAGAGAGGTTTTGCCAGTATCGCGTAATCTTTCACAAACTTTCGAAAATAACCTGTCAACCCCAAAAAACTTTATATTTGTTTCAGGGTTTTCGGCAGAGGAAACTTCTCGATGGCTTTCACTTTTTCACTTCCAGGTCTCACGCGACCCTCCTCAATTTCATATCCAAGAAAGCTTACTTTTTTACATAAAAAATTACATTTTTTCCAATTAATTTCTAACCCGTTCTCAGCCGCTACTTCCAGCGCCTTTGACAGACGAACAACACCCTCTCGTATAGTTCTAGATGGAACAAATAAATCGTCTAAGTAAATACAGACGATTTTCTGGCGACACAATTCTTGAAATACAGTATTTATAAAACGCTGAAACACTGCCGGCGAGTTGCAAAGTCCAAAAGGAACCTTCAAGAACTCATAGTGTCCGTCCGGAACAACGAATGCGGTATACTTTACCGATTCCTCGGCGATCGAGACATGGAAAAAACCATTTTTAAGATCGAGAGATGAAAAATACTTTGACCCTTGCAGTCGATCAATTTGATCTTCTATTAACGGCAGCGGGTATCGATCTTTAACTATCGACTGATTTAACCTGCGGAAATCCACACATAATCGCATCGAACCATCTTTTTTTTTCGCCAATACCACCGGACTTGCGTAATCAGAAGAACTCTTTCTTATTATTTTGTACTCCAGCCACTCATCAATTTGCGCTCGTACGGCCTCTAATTCTCTCGGTGATAATCGACGCGCCTTTTGGTGAACCGGTTGTTCGTTGTTTAACACTATTGTCATCTTCACATCACTTTCCTTTTCTACCATTTTTAGACTATAATTTATAATCATGTTTTTTAAATCAGTTGTCGCCTGGTCGTCATCGATGTGGCTGAAGTCAACTGATTTCTCGCACGTCACTGTGAAAACTCCTCCTTCGGGAACAAATTTCTTCATTGAGATAGAGTCCGGTGTGATCACGGTGATAGTTTTATTAATCAACTCTCTGCCAAGAATAATATCCACAGGTAAAAACCCGCCCGCTACAATATGGAAAATTGTTTCATATTCGTCGCCATCAATTACAATTTTAACTGAAAATTGTCCAATCGTATTGAATCGGTTTGATCCAACACCTGAAAATGTTGTAATTCGATTTTCCCAATCCGCGATGTTCAAATATTTAAATCTGCTTTCGGAAATCAAATTCACATCACTGCCGCTATCTATCAAAGCCATCAGACTTCGTCCATTAATATGAAGTTCCTTCAAATCCTGTACAACCGACTGAGTATTGATTGTTGCTACCGTTTTATTTAAATCCTTTTTATCACATTTTACAGAAATGTGGCCGAACTCCCCACATTTATAGCACTTTGTTCCTTTCCCTTTGTTCACACACATTTTGGCTGTATGACGATTATCACCACACTCAAAACATCGTACGCTGGCTTTCACAAATTTATTGTGGTGACGATCAGAATCTTTGATTAAACTGGGCGTTGTCGGTTTTGTATACGGCACATGAGCAACGTTTTTTTTTTCATGGCGATTTCTTGGTACAATTTTAATTTAATTTTAAAATCCTCCATATTATTAGCACCGTACCAAATTTGCTTGTGAAATTCTGCATCCTGGATACCGTCAATACAATATTGTATAATTGAAAGGTCATCCACTTGCCCGAGTTTCCCTAACTCTCGTAATTCAAAAAGGAAACGCACAAAAGACTCGTTCGGTTTCTTTTTACGTTGAGATAATTGACGATGTATAACCGCACCACTAACATTAACGGAAAATTCGACCTTCAAAAAATCTTTCAATTTCACCCAGGTATTGATATTATTTGCGCATCGTAAAGCAATTTTAGCCGTTCCTTCCAGCAGCCTCTTACCGAAAATCAGTTTATCCAATTCGCTCCACTTAGATGTCTCCGCCGTTTCCTCAACGTCTTGTATAAACTTATCAATTAAGTAATGGTCATCTCCACTAAATGTGTTTAGCGACTCCTTCACATCGCTAAATGTGTGTCGTTGCTGGGCGTGTACAATCGCCTCAGTCCCTATTACCGCTTCATTTCTGCTTATTGTATTATTCGCCAGCATTGTATTCTCGCGTCGCAGAAGTTCGATCTCTTTGTCTTTCAGAGCCATTTCCCGTTTCGTCAAATCCTGTTCTTTGGCTTTTACAGAAGTAGTAGGTTCATCTCTATTAACAGAACTTCGCTCGTGGTCATCTCGTGATTGTTCAGTATGATTCGAAGATGTTCTTTGAGTAAATTCCAACGCATCAATTGACTTTTGGAATTTTTCGATCATCTTCTTATATAAATCTGCATCCGAATATGTAATATCCCGTTCGCGACCTCGCTCATGTTTCTTTTTTCCGCCCATTGAAAATCACTCACGTGTTTTTTTTTTTTTAAACTGCACACAAAAATCCGCTACACACTGTTATTTCGAATGTTTATTTTTATTATAACTTTTTTTTTTTTTGTTTCGCACGATAAAACTTTAAATGTAACACCCGTAATGAAAACACCCTCTTCACGGTAAACAAAATTATAATAAAAATCACGACCGATCCGATGACGCGTCTAATCGGATCCCGGTTTAGCCCCCAAGTCGAAAATGCAGCTCAAAAAAATAAAATAAAATGTGCAATTTATATTTATAATAACACGACTAACTTTCTTTAATTCTCAAATTCAAGTGCCTATAATATATTTCTCGCACCCTCAATACAATTAAAAAAAAGTTGTAATCATGTACCATACGGTACATTAAGAGATTTTTTATAAAATAAATGAAACATAGGGTGGTCATTTATTTGTCATAATCTGCGCTGCCGACTTATATATATATATATATATATATATATATATATATATATATATATATATATATATATATATATATATATATATATATATATATATTTATATACTTATTGAATTAAATAATACACGCTGTTGATTGTTTTTTAGGTTATATATAATATACATTTGATAGATGGTGAACCCAATCCAATAAACATATTGGATATTATCTACAGAGTTTACTCATTAAAAGGTTGAAAGATTAAAACATTAAAAGATTAACCCTAAAAAACGTTGTATGGATATTACACATGCGCAGGTATGATACAGTTTTTCAGACGACATCATTCGCTGCTAAAGAAATTTACGATGGAAATTTTATGCCTACATTTAAGATAGACGGGCAGGTGTACCATTTAATTGGTAGTCTCCCCCTACCTTTAGGACAAACTACACACCTTCTACAGACTTATTCCATATCTGATGCCGATCAAAATAGATTTAATCAACGAGTTGTAGTCTGAACTATGCAGCCATAATATAGTATATACATTCGCAGTTTCAAATACAACTTAGAGCATAACTCAGCACTAACAATTATTACAGCAACGTCAAGCAATACATCAAGGAATGAAATGCTGCCCTTCCCCCGCTGGTGGAAAAATAGCAAATAAAAAAGTATGGGGAAAGGGAGAAAAAATAGAAAACAAAACAAAAAAAGAGAGTGAAACAGGGTCAGTTCTCTAACACTAAAACTCCTTTACTATCCTTCGGTGTTATTGTATGTAAAAGGGTGCAGTTGGATCCGGTGTATTCCGGGAATCTTGCTAAGGCTTCGTTGTGCACCTTCCGAAAAACACATCATTTAAATTTATGATTATTGCTAAAACTCGGAACATTTTTACAGCAAATGCAAGTCAAACATTAAGTCTTGCAGCCAAGGCAGTACGATCTACAAATTTTGAGTGCTTTTGGAGAACTTTTGTTGGTTATGTTCAAAACAACTTTCTTGGTACTTCTAAGTCTTTGATACTCTCGTTAAATAGCAATAATAATCTTTATTCAATTGCTCTTAAGAAAGCTAATTATTTAGCGTAACCCCATTTTGCCCTCAAGAACTGCCATAGATCCTGGATTAATTACCGAAACGTTGTTAATTCAACGTATAATCTTAAATTTGGTCTTGCTTAAATAATTGGAGCCAAATGGTATTTTATTTTATCGGCAATTTCTTTCTTTTTTTTTTTATTTTTATTTTATTTTATAATTTATAATTTATTTGTGTTGTTAACTCTCCAAGAGTTCGTAAAAGAAGAGATATTACAATTTTTTTTTTTTTTGGTTATGGACAATTACATAATTGACATTTAGTTAATACTAGTTATTACTGATAGATGGCCATTAATATTTATAGTTACAAACATGAAACGCACTCATTTGGTCTACGTTAATATTTGGTCTACATTTATATTTGGTCTACATTTATGGTTTCCCTGGTGTTAAATTTTATAAAGTGATCTGTCATTAACTTGGATATAAACAAAAGGTAAAAATTTAACATAAAGCGATTTATAATACAATTTATGTAAAACTAATCAATTTAACTATTTTCAGATTAGGTTTTTACATCATCATCAGTGATCCTCGAACAGATCCTTAGCAAAAGCATTTACCAAAATATTTCATCTGTCGATGTCAATAGAAATTTTTCAAAATATTTCTTTTTTTTTAGGGATGCTCGTTCAAAAATCATTTTGCTTTTTGAGCATCTCGAATTTGTTGGATTTCTTCAATTCCAGAAATTGTTTTCCTGTATAATTATTTGACTTCAAACTTGTTAACACATTCGCCAACCTATTCCGAATCACATTAAGATTCGTCTCATCAAATTCTGATAAAGTACTCTTTAAATCAGCTATAATTTTGTCATAAGAAACAAAAATTTCTCTAAAATTTAAACAAAATCATTACCTAACTTAAAAATTTTCAAAATGCCCATCATGTTTGACTCAAATTTTAACGTATTATCTGAATTTCTGCTGCATATTCAAGTGACTGCTAACTTTAACTTGTTATTAGGGTATAATCAAATAAACCTTGATTATACAAATCCATAGTCTTAAAAACAAAGCTTTTATAAGGAAAATAGCAACGAGGAAAAAACTAAATTTTTCATTGTAAACCACACAAAACATATGGGAAATCACTTTTATCCTAAGACAAATTTGTGAATGAAAACGTTACAAAATTATTAATTATGATTTCTGAAATACTTTCATAAATGTTTGAATTTCAACATATATGAATATCGTTTAAGTAAATCGTTTTCATTTTCTTGTAATAATTGATTTATTTAAACCAAATTAAAAAAAAAAATTCATAACAACAGCATTCTGATCAAATTGAAATAAAAGCTTACTACAATTCGTTTGGTCATTAAGTCAATATACATTACATAGATGGCAGTGATGGCCGTAAACATTTTTCAAGTTCAAAAATTGTAGAAAAAGCAAAACAAATTCACAAAATATAGGAACTTGTAATAATTTTGTGATTAAATAATCTTTTTCCGTATTTTCTGTAAACATTTTAGACATCTGACGTACACTAGTAAAACTAAAGACAAATCTAGCAAGTATGTATTATTTTAATTCGTCAGAGCCAACTTTGATGTATTTTTCAAAATTAAAGTTCGAAAAATATATTTTAGAAATAATTTAATTTAATTATTTCTGCAATTAATATTTATTTAATACCAATATAGCCTTCTTGTATTTGGTTGTTAAAGATTGACCGACTGGTAATTGATGGAAAGGATTTTCATACCATAAAATGTTTTGGAGTATGTGGAACAAATTTTCAATGACCGATATTAGATTAGGGTTGCTGATGAATGAAATTGCTTTTAAAGATCTTCATATCATTTTATCAATTATTATGGGCGTATATCGCCCGACATACGCCGGTAATGATTCCGGATTTTCAGTGTTCGACCAAAGTGTTCGAAGCAGTAAGCATGATCTCCTGTGAATTATTGAATTTAGATGCGAAATCAACCCGGTTGCGGACACATCAATAGTTTGTAGTATAGCTATCGATATTTGTTAGTATATAGCTCATGGTTAGCACACCACAATTCTTTATATTGTATTTATTAAATTAAAATTAAACCAGTTTCAATCCTTGGCATGCTAAAAAAGTTTAAAAATTCCGATCATATCGCTTAATAAAATTACTGTAAAAGCCGAGATTCAAGATGTAATTAAAATTGATGTAGGAATTGATGGCGTTCCGTTAACTAAAAGTTCTGTGAGTCAAGGCCTATCCTGGGGAACATTGTTCCTTTCAAAGAAGTGTTTTTGATTGTTGTTTTTCATGGAAATAAAAAAAAGACGAAGAAAATCAGTAATCGAACCAGTAATCGAAAAGTCCAAGTTAAAATTATATCGTTCATACATATACGATGCTCTAGCACGATCTTATATTTTAGCTATTTTGAAATAAATTTATATAAATCTACGAAACTATAATAAACTAAATAAATTGTATTTCCAGGTGTTAAATCCCATTTTGGTTACTATAGTTGTACTAAATGAACAATAAAAGTGTCCAACGTTCAACATAAATTATTATTTTCAGGACAGATGAAAATTTTCGAGTGTTTTATATTTTATACTATAAATACAAATACTAAATACTTAAATGTTATAATTAAAACTCTTTAAGTTGAATACGAAATTGTAATTTCTTTGTTTTATTTAATGTAGACTGCTTACTATGCGATATCTTTAAAGACTGACCACTGATGATTATACACAACATTCCTCCTTCATTAATAGAACTCATCGTCAAATCGAACAACTATGGTTTACGAACTCTTTGAGGTCGCCGGATCCTCCCATCTCGATTGGTTGATAGGGCACTGTCGCGAGCGGAGGGGTTCTATTAATTTTAGGTGAGCTACGAGCTTCGGTATTCACGATGGTTATAGGCTCTTTTGGTGTATACGTACCTTGTACATCGGATTTGGGCTTCGATAATATCTCACTCATCTCATAATCGGTTAATGCGAATGTACGAGGACGAATTTGATTTTGGTGACTTCGCACATTTCCATGATCTATTCGCACTTTGTACAACATTCCACCCAGGTTTGCGACTATCTTCCCTAGCCTCCATTTTCCGTTTCTGCCAAAGTTCCGTGCGAAAATGAACTAAGTAGCGATAAGCATGTTTTAGGCTGTCTGCCATGTAATACCTCGGCTGGTGATTTTCCACCAACGCCAGGGGTGAAACGGTAAGTTTCCGTGTCTGGTATAGAATGTTTGAAATTCTTCTGGCAGGAATGACGTTCCATTATCGCTTACTATCACGTCGGGCAATCCTCTGTAGCAAAGAAAGCTCGTAATGCCTTGATAGTGCTTGAACTATTAATTGAACTCATCCGGACAACGTACGGATATTTAGAGAGCGCATCCACGCATAATAGCCACATTGAATTTTGAAACGGCCCCACAAAATCTACATGGATTCTCTCGCATGGACTTTGTGGCGCGGGACAACTGGAAAATCCCTGAGGAGGACTCCATGAAATCGCCTGACGGTTCTTACAGCTCTTGACGATCTTTTTGAGAGCGAGATCAATCCTAGGCCACCAACAATGACGTCTCGCCAGTTGGTTGGTTTGAACGATCCACCAATGTCCCTCATTTAACATCGAAAGCACCTTTTTTTGAAAAACAGGTTTTTTGCCCTATAGTATTCCTTTCGTCATGGCTTGGAACGACCGTTCTCTTGACTCATCCTAATTGAAATCGATATCTTTCCAACGTTACTCTTTTAGTGGAGCGGAAGTACTCGAAACATTTTGCAGAAACTTGTGGTAATAGTTTACTTTTCCCAGGAACGATTCGACTTCTTTCGAATTTTTCGCCCGGGGAAAATTATCAATAGCACCTACCCCCTCATGTGATGGTTGTATTCCCTCTTGTGAAATGATATGACCAAGATAGTTGACCTTAGTCATCAGAAATTGACATTTCCTAAGGTTGCATTTTAAACCAGCTTCATCCAACCATTTAAATAGTAGCTTTAAAGTCTTCAGACCACGATGTCATCTAGGTAGCTAGCTGTGTTTGGTAGACCCACCAAAATTGATCCATAAAATTTTGAAATATAGGCGTGGCTAGCTATACGAAAAGGCATCCGTGGAAACTGATAAAGTACCACTGGTGTGTTTATTACTAACAACTCCTTTGATGCGTCATCGATGGGATTTGCAGATACGCTTCTGCCAAATCGAATTTTGAAAACAATTGGTCGTTTCGGACGACGAAATAACTCTTCAGCCCTAAGAATTGGATATTGTTGTAACTTCAATTGCGGATTTACTGTAACTTAAAAGTCCCCTCAAATTCGAATAGACGTATCCGGTTTCGTCGAAAAATGATCAATACTGATACACAATTCCATAATTGTTTTAACTAACATAAATTGGAATCGGGCTGAAAGGCCGAATGTAGAAAGGTCGAATGTCGAAAGGCCGAACGCCGAAAGGCCGAATGTCGAAAGGCCGAATGTGTTGAAAGGCCGAATGTGTCGAAAGGCCGGATAGGTCGAAAGGTCGAATGTCGAAATGCCGATTGTGTCGAAAGGCCTGTTGTGGAATGAACATTTTCAAAATTTATATTTTTATCAAAAATTTTGTATCAAAATGTATAATGGTAAATCGCCTTAAATACTAAAATCTTCTTTTTATGTCATATAATTAAAAATTTGATCACATTAATATGCTACATACATCGGATTTATTAGCACGTATTTTCAATTTATTTAAATCATTTTACATTAAGAAATAAATTCAATGGTTTTAAATATTGATTTCAGTTAATTAAGTGAAGGAACATTTTATGAAAATTCGGCCTATTGACCCAATCGGCCTTTTCATACGTTCGGCCATTCAACCCATTCGGCCTTTCCACATTAGGCCTTTCGACTTATTCGTCCTTTGGACATTCGGCCTTTCAACTCTTTTGGCCTTGCTTCACAATCGGCCATTAGACATTCGGCCTCTCGACACATTCGGCCATATGACATTTGGCCTTTCGACATTCGGCCTTCCGATATTCGGCCTTTCAACATCGAACACATAAATTCTAACGATTGTCCTAACCAAACTTTTTTTTTTGGTAGTGAAAATAACGTCTTTTCTTTGAAATTGTAGCCTTAGATTACACCTCGACCTTTCCCTTGAAAAGCAAAAAATATTTACCTCCACTTGTTAACTATTTTTACAACCAGCAGAAAAGCAAGAATATAGCCTACAAAATTATTAAAATAATTTCAATTTCGACCATTTTCCAAAAAATAAAAATGTCATAACCTTAAATCCGAACAACTAAGTCAAGAAAATTTGGTTCCAGATTTTCACTTTTCTCGAAATACCACTACAATGGTAATGAGAAACGACTTGATTTTTTCCTTCAACCGGTCATGTTCTACTATAAGCAGGATTATAGGTTGTTTTAATTGGTTTTCCTAAAAGAGTAGTAAGATGCTTACATAAGCCTACTAATCAGTGATTTATAGAATTTTATCATTGATTTTGCATAATGAAATATGCATTTTAGTACCAACGCTTCAATTATGGAACTTGGCGTTATACTAAATATAGATAAAGGTCGATCTCATCGGTTTCTCTAGAAGAATAGTACGATGCATGCATAAGCCAACTAATCAGACTTTTGTAGCATTTTTTCATGAATTTTGCATATTAAGATACGCATTTATGTGTAAAAACACTATATTTGGTAGGAGTTTCGAACATGACGTAAGATGCATACATAAGGCAATAATCAGCGGTTTGTAAAATTTAAGGGGCTTTGAGGACGTAATTATTTGGTCTCTGTTCAAATGGCAACGTCTAAATAAAATGTGGTTTACATAAACTTGTATATTGTCGTCATCGATATTGGTGATGATATTCTGAAGGAAAAGCATACACCGATCGTTATCATCAGTAGTATGATGATATATTGGTAACCACAATATGGGCATAATAGAGAAACATTCTTACGCTGCATAATCTGTACTGTTGACTGAATTTTTCAGTGCATCCATAGTGTTTATGTGTAACAAGGGCTGACCTTGCTTTTATAAGCAGTAAAAGACTCGGGTGCTTTGGGGGCCCTTTTAGCATGTTTACATCAAAAATTAGATGATAGAAAATAGAAATAGATGGCAGGTATAAGCTCTATTCGTAAACAAAAATCAAACTAAACGAACGAAAAAGGGAAGTACCTGCTCATTGTAAGGATTTACAGAACGATTTATTTCAAGTAATTTTTGCCAAATGAAAACAACAAAATAAAATATATACCTGTCCTAACCATGAACAAATATTTTGCGATGTTTTTAATTTAATTTTAAGACATTTGGAAACTTTTCATTTTTGGTTGATTATTTTAAACTTAAAACAAGTTTCTTTGAATAAATTATATTTATCACTTACAAAGAAAAGAAAAGTTGAACTTGATTTTTATTAAATAAAACTTGTTGAATGTTAGTAATGACAACAAAATTGAATTAAGAGTTGTTATGTGCTATAATTGGTTTTAGGCTTTGAAATAATTTTACAAACGTAAATAAGCTAAATCACTAACATTTTTTAATTTGTGTACATATGTATGTATGTATTTCGTTGATTGCATAGCAAGCAGTTTTTGTAAATAAATCTAAATTAAAAGCTTCAAGTAATAAAAAAATAAAGTTTTCTGTTATTTCCTCTTAATATAATGAGTCAAGTTGGTTTTGTATATAACAAAGTCAAAGTTTATGTTTTATTGCAGATATTAATCCTGGAAGATATAAAGTTGATAAACTAATAAAATTAATGTTAATGATAAAGTTTTCAAATTTAAATGTTTGAAACAATTTTGTTATGTTTGACTATACAACTTTCACACTTTAATATAAATTTATTTTAACTGAAACAAACATATGGTATCAGTGGCAGTTCATACTTGCACAACAAGATACTTTTTATCGTCTTTTTATTCAGGGAAATGATTTTCAAAGAGGTGTTTGTCTGCCAGCCTTTCTAGGCGTAAAGAGTTTACGAGAAAAACACAAAGTGCCCCTGATTCTAAATATATTGCCTAATTAATTTAATATCAGAAATTGGTAGTCTCTTGAAGGTAGCCTACCAGTTGAAAAACTTATTTTATAGTTCTAATCAATGAAATAAAAATCGGCTGATGGTAAACAAAACATATACTTCCGCTTGGATATCTGCGTTCCTTAAAAACAAATAGGCTGGGCCTACCGTTAGACTTCTTTCTTCTTCAATAAATGTGGTTGTTGCCACGATTGCTCATTGTTATCATGTTTGTAAATTTGTTGATGGTTGTGTTTGATGGTCATGTTCCATTATATTTCGCAATCCAGAAAATAGTCTGCATTAAGGCTGCGCACAATTCCAAATTATTCGTCCGAGGCTAGGATTAGCTGGACCTTTATTGGAAGGATTTCCTTCACATCAAGTGGACATGGTTTGAAAATATTTAGGCGATATTTTTATGTCTAACGAAAGAAACTTTCTTATTATTATTTAGTTTACAAACAAGTTTTGTGAGTTTTCTTTTTTAACTTAAAACTCAGAGAAATTTGGTACAACGTATTTTATTCAAAGCATTCGTCAGCTACGACTTTTTCCCATCTTTCGGGCAGCATACGGATTCCGCATCGAAAAAATTCCTCGTCTTGACGATTTAACATGAATGTAGTTGCAAGATGGCCAGATGCGATTTAATACTAGTTACGCCATCTTTTGTAAATCGCTCACAATTAATTTTTACACCCAATATTTTTTTTTTGTTCTGAGTTCTTATTTTCCATCTGTGCTTTTCCTTTTAATATAACTTGATCGTTCGGATTTTTTCTGTTCTCCCGTAAATTGAGCGATTTTCTTCATAATCATAAAATTCAATTAGTTATTTTGTCTAATGAAGTCTGAAGTAATTCATTTTTGGGTATGGTTTAGTAAACTGAGTTAAACCCTGTATCTTTCATGTCAACATCTCCACAATTGTTTAACGAGAAAAATCTATTTACTTTTGCAGCATGAAATCGCACAGGTTTTACACTTCAAATTGAACCTTTTGCAAGTTATACATATGTATGGTGAATTAGGATGAAACTTATCTATTTCTTAACGGATTTTAGTGAAGTTTGACACCCACGATGGAAATAAGATTCTAAAATGATTTTTTGATAAGGTTCGGGAATATGTCAAGTAGAATGAAACTTAGCTATTTTTGACCAATTATTATGAGTTTTGACATTTCTAACGAACAGAATTAAATGTGACCCAAACATTATTTTTGGATGAGGTTGTGAGAAATATGTCAATATGGCTTCTATAATTTTGTCAGTTGAGGTTTCTTTGAGGCAGCGTGAACGTACTACTTCAATTGCTAAACGATCGAGATTATCTCCTTAATAATATTCAAGCTAATCTTTGGATTATGTTTTCTGAATATTTACTGTCGGAGCAGCAGGTTTGGCTATATTTAAAAAAAATATAGTTATAGCGCACACACGCTGCACAATTGAAACAACTAAAAGTAGTGTAGAGTCTCGGAATTAGAAATATCATATTAGGATCTCATTTTCATTGCAAATTTCGAATTTCATCATAATCTGTTTGGGAATAGCCAGGTTCCATCCTACTTTGCCATATTCCAGAACTAAATCCAAAAACCATTTTAGAATCCCTTTTCCAACGCACATATCAATGTGATGTTGGCGGAACTACAATTGAGTAGATTAATCTACCAGCTCTGTAACCTTCCAATAGGGTGCAATAGGTATTAGGCAGCTGTTGGGTATAATTGTGTAAGGGGTAACTTGGTTACAATTCGCACGTGTACGTGCGGTAGTACTAACAAGGCCAAATTAACAAATCTCTTAAAGTACGCAAAACAGGATCATGTCCACACCGACTTAGGATAATTGACCACCCGGTTGCGTCGCGTAAAAACGCTAATGGAGGAGTTCCCGGCGCTGGAAACGCGCATCTTTACATTCGACATTAATGTGGAAAGTGATTCATCTTATGAAAAAAGCTACTACGTCGCCATCAGATCTTTAAATAAGTGGATTTGAGCTAAGGGCCTCAATCAAGTAGTGATAAGACTAGATGTCTCACAGAACGTAACTCACACTGGAGAGCCCAATGAAATCAAGCTGCCAAAGATTCACATTCTTTGGTTGAGTTAAACTCTTGCGGAAGCAAAACGCGCATTCCGGGATGAAGAGCATCTTCTAAATTACTAGATTTCAAATGATCTGAATGAATTAACCGCACTCGATTATTAACGTTAACCAAATAAGTGATAGGACCAGTAACTTCTAAAATTCTACCAGGTACCCATTTAGTTGAATATTTGTCTGTACTTCTACACAAAACTTTATCTCCTTCAATAAATTTATGAATTAGTTTCTTAGTTTTGTTTTTAATTTTAATTTTAATTTCTTTTTCCTTTACGAATACTTTAGGTGCTGTAGGTTTAAGTAAATCCAATTTCGTTCTAATGTTTGATTTAAAAATTAACTCGTTTGGGGTTTTGCCGTTTACTGAGGTTGGCGTATTTCTATATGTGGTCAAGAAATTTAAAAGTGCATCCTGCTTGTTTAGTTTATTGTCTTTAAAAATTTTCATCAAACAGTTTTTACAGTTTGAACCCCTCTTTCCGCCAATCCATTAGTCTGTGGATGGTAAGGTGGACTTTTTGTAGCTTTTATACCATTTACAACACGAAAATTTCTAAACTCTTCTGATCCGAAAGGGAGTCCATTATCAGACACCACTTCGACCGGCAAACCAAAAACAGACGCAAATGATTTTATTTTGTTAATCACCGATGTAGCTTTGGTATCCTTCATTAACCATATAGATATATATCGAGATAGCTATCTACTAAAATAAAATATGTTGATTCAAACAAATGAAAAAAATCTACATGTTCTCTCTCGAACGCAAAATTTGTTTCTGGCAAGGCAATCGTCTGAGATGGTTTTGAATTTGCATTTGAAGCACAAATTTCACAATTGGACGTTATTTTTTCTATCTCTGAATCTAGATAATGCCACCAGAAATATGATCTGGACAACATTTTCATTCGCACAATAGCAGTGTGACTCTCATGTAGAAGATCAAGCAGCTTCTGTTGCAATTCCCGAGGCACGACTATCCTACAACCTCGCATTAAACAACCATTCTCTATTACGATTTCATTTCGTACCGCAAAATATGGTTTTATATGAATTTCTTTCACAAAATTTGGTCACCCTTCAGAACAGTACTTGTAAATTTCAGATAAAACCGGATCTTTCATGGTGGCGATCGTGACATCGTTAAACTTGAGTGGGTAAGACAAATATGACAAATTTTTTACACAAAAATTTTCTTCACCCTCTAAAGCTGAAAAGGAAGGCGTGAAAGCGAATAGGCATTACCCATATCAGCACCTTTTCGATGAAGTATTTTGAATTTATAACCCGAAAGAAAAATGGCCCATCTTTGAAGCCGGTGACTTGCGAGTACGGGGAGACCTTTTTCCGGATTAAAAAGGATTTTTAAAGGCTGATGGTCTGTGACTAGGGTACATTTATTTCAATATAAATATTTGTGAAACCGTTTGATGGCAAATACAATTGCTAATGCCTCACGTTGTATTTGTGCATATTGTTTTTCTGAAGGTGACAATATTGAGGAGGCAGAACATACTGGCCTTTCTTCATTATCTATCACATGTGACAGTACTGCTCCCAATCCATACGCACTCGCATCGCAAGTCACAATTACAGGTTTGTTTTGGTCAAAATAAGTTAATAAACTATTTGACGTCAATAATTTCTTACATTTTTGAAACGTTTCATCACACTCTTTGGACCAAATGAATTGGGAATCTTTCTTCAAAAGATTATATAAAATATGAAGCTCATGTGATTTGTTCGGTATGAACTTCGAATAAAAACTAACTAGTCCGAGAAATGACCTGAGCTCCGTGATATTTTTGGGCTGTGGAGCGTTTATGACTGCCGATATTTTATTTGGAACAGGACTGATTCCATTTTTGCACAAAATGTGCCCTAAATACTTAACGGATTTTTGAAAAAATATATACTTTTGGACAAATTAATTTTCACGTTAAACTCATGAAATTTTTTAAGAACTTCTTCTAACTTTATCTGACAATCAAATTCATTCTTTCAAGACATCATCCAAATACCAAGACACACCCGAAATATTTTTCAATATTTCGTCCATAATCGATTGAAAAATCGCGGGTGCCGATGCAATTCCATAAGAAAGCCTATTCATTTCGAATAATCCTAAGTGAGTGGTAACAGTGAGAAATTCTCTTGACTTCGACGAGACTTCTACTTGCTGATAAGCGCCAGTGAGATCTAATACACAAAACATTTCACTATTGGCGAGACTTTCAAAAATGTTTTCTATCTTTGGCAATGGATATTGATCTGCATCCAATACCTTGTTGACAGTGACCTTATAATCTCAACATATCCGTAAGTCCCCATTAGCTTTGGGAACACAAACTATTGGACTTGCCAAACGACTAAACTTGACAGGGCTAAAGATCTTCGCATTAACGAGACGTTTGATTTCGTCTTCAACTTTTTTTTTTCTAATGCCAATGGAACATCATAAAATTTACAGAATTCTAGAATTGCTTCCATTGCTTCTTGTACTCTAATTTCCGCGAGAAACTTTTTTATGGGACTATTATCTTCAGAATTAAATACACTTCTATATTTGTTTCGTAGATTTTCCATAATTTTTGAACAAGGTATTAATGGCTGACTGATGTGACATGACTGAATTGGATTTACTACACCATTCACGTTTTGAACAATATTTTGTTTGTAAAATTCCGAATAATATAATTTTAAAATTAACTCACGGTACCCTGGCATTATTAGTTCCATTAAATCTCTTCCAAGTAACGGTGTAAACGAGTGATTCGACTTGACGACTGTGATGCCCAATCTGAATAAGTTTCCATGAAATTTGACCGTAACTGGAATTTTACCGATGACCTCCAGTAATTCACCGTTCACTAACTGTAGTTTTACATCACATGGACTCGACGACACATCTGGAAAAAGAAATTTATATGAATTATATGAGAAAATTGTAAAAGCTGAACCAGTGTCCATTTCTAATTTAATTAATTTATTATTAATATTAATTGTTACTAATATAGGGTCCAACGCTGAATATGCAATGTTTACAACATTGTTGATGTTTTCGACTTCTTGATATTCCCGTTGCACAAATTTCATGTTTATTTCCGGAAATTCACAAAATTCTACGTCCGATTCGATTCGATTGGATATTTCCACTTTGTTTTCGTTTATAACATTAACTTTCTTACCGAATTTAAAAGAAGCATCCGTGTCTTTTGAATTTGACCAACTTATAGATCTTAACGCTGTCGCTCTAAAATTGTTTACCACCTCACCACTATCACCATCGTCATTTTCTGATTCATCACTGTTGTCATCTTCTTGTACATTCAGATTGTGTACTTTTGCACTGTTTTGATTTCTAGTTATACACATCTTAGCAGTATGACCTTTAATATCGCATACATAACACTTCCAATACCGAGTTGGACAATATTGATGATTATGGTACCTTCCACATCGAAAACAGTTTACTTGTTTTTCATCACTTTTTGACACTTGACTATTACTTGATTGCGGTTGCATGGACCTCGTGCTTTTGAACGACTTAAATTTCGACACCGATGTACTAAGTGGTTGCATCATTCTCAATTCCGACTTCGTTAGTTCCATTGCCATTGCTGTTTTCTGTGCTGTTTCGAAATCTAATTCCATCTTTTGCAACAATGCAGATTGAATAACTCTATTTTTAAGTCCCCACACTAATCGATCACGCAACGCTGATTGCAAAAAATCACCAAAACAGGAGGCCGCTAACTTCCGAAGAGCTATGAGGTTCTTGGTTACGTTTATAAAATTTAAAACGTTCCGAAATTTCAATTTTTTCCGGTGCATAATGATTTTTAAGAACCGTAATTACCTCTTGATAAGTTTTGTCAGTCAATTTTGAAGGACTTAATAACACTTTTAACTGAGCATGAAGCAAATAGCCTATTAATACAATTAACCATGACAGCTTTTTCTCATTTTTCAAATCTTTAATTGAAAAAAATAATTCCAATCTCTCAATCCAGTCATCAATTAAATGCAATTCTGGATTGAATGGTTTTATTGCCTCAGCAGACAATTTGTTGTTGTTTACTTTTCGTCAATGCAATTTTATCACGTGCTAATTTATGCAAAATTATTTATTCACTTTGAATTATCCGTGTAATATTTAACTATATGCTTACCAATATATTATAAATAATTTTATAAATATATTACAGAATTATTATCCTTTGCAAGACTAAAAAAATATTTTATTCTCGTCACCAAATAATCTGTCGCAAATAATTCGTATCCATACAAAATAAGATGTGGCTTCGACGGTGGTCCAAAAACAAGAGAACGACCATCCATCATTTATTTAATTCAAAATATACTTAATACTAATACATTAATAGGAGTAATATAATACTAAGGAGAGCGAGAAATTACAATTCATATTTAGATATTAATTTGAAATTAAGTACAGGTGTAGGCATTAATGTCGACATACATATCACTCTCCTAGATTTCGGATCAGAGGCTAGCTTTGTCACCGAATCATGCGGTGAACGGCTTCGATTACAGAGGCAAAACGGATATCTGATGTAGAGTTTCCAGAGGGCTTGTTTTAATAAATATAAAACACGAATCCCTACTTGAATTTACTAGTGGGGCTCTCGTAATGCCAAAAAATAACTAATGCTCTACCATCACGCAGATTGTTAGTTGATTTAACGTCGTGCACCGCACTCAAATTGGCCGATCCGCAATTTGTTACACCAGGTTCCATCAACAAACTCATTGGTGCTGACCAATTATTTAACGTTATCAGGAACGGTAAAATTTTCAAAGACCTATATTTTAGGCTGGGTAGTTTCTGGTCAAACAAATCACTCCAACGATAATCAGCTAGCTTCATTTCAAATCTCATTGACGAAGGAAATCGAGATGGTAAACATACGAGTAGGTCAAAGTTTACGCAAGTTCTGGGAATTAGAGTCGCTCAATCCGCGAGGCAAAATTCTTTCTCCAGAAGAAGATTTCTGCGAGGACTATTTTATCAAAAACCTGTAACGGAGCGCTCAAGGACGATTAACCGGTAAGCTTTCCTTTAACAAGTTACTAGCAAATTTGGGCAAATCACTACCACTCACCGCAATGGAACGCCGTTTTATTCGTGTATCATCAGTTCATGGATGAATATCAACGGCTAAATCATGTGGTGGAAGTCTCTCCGAATAAAGAATCAGGAAACGGATTTGGTTTGCCGCATCATGGGGTACTCTAGGCCTCGGGTACCACCAGAAAGATTAGAGTAGTTTTCGACAGATCAGCCAAATCCAGCACCGGCCTATCACTCAATGATTGTTTAGCAATTGTCCCCACGCTTGTATGCCGTCATTCTACGTTTCCGAGATCATAAGAGCGCCTTATCCGCTGATGTGGAATAGATGTATAGCAAGATCGACGTATCGCCGCTCGCAGAGGACGATATAATCCATCAGATGCCATTCGCCATTTCCCTTTGTCAACCGTAACACGCGGGTTAACGTTTGAGTCATTCCTCGCCACCAGAACTCTTCAGCAAGTAGCAAAGGCAAACGAAAATTCTTCATCTGCGGCTGCTCATATCATAAACACACACATATATGTGGATGATATGTCATGACCGGGGCTGACAATGAAAATGCAGGAATGCAACTGAAATCGCAGGTAACGGAAGTACTAAAGGGCTACGGCTTCTCAAACTCACGACTACTCTGTGAAAGTTTTGGGCATTAAATGGAATTCAGATTCCGTTCGCTTTATGTTTACATCAAAACTTTCAGATGCATTAACTTTCAGAACTTCACAAAGCGTACAGTTCTGTCGGATGCGAGCAAGCTATTTGATCCGTTTGGTTGGCTATCTCCTGTGGCCATAACTTTTAACATTTTCATGCAAAAGCTCTGGGCAGGCAATCTAGGTTGGGACAATCCACTCCAATCATTGACGTCCACGGATTCTGCGATGCTAGTCAATCAGCTTATGCCACCGTATTATTCCTTCGAATAACAAATTCGGCTGGAAAAATTCATATAAGCCTCATTTTCTTGAGAACAAGAGTAGCACCCATTAAACAGCAGTAGCTTCCCCGTTTGGAGCTGTGTGCCGCACTACTATTACACTCGTGGAAACCATTAATGAAGAATCCAGCTACAAAATAAAGCAAACATATTTATGGACTGATTCCCAAATTGTGTTAGACTGGCTCAGCAGTCATCCACGACGTTGGAGCACCTTCATAGGCAATCGCACAGTACAAATTCTATCCAACTTTCTATCCAACTTTCTATCCAATTTTGCACATCCAGAGGCCTCTCTCCAAGTGCAGTCAAATCGCATTCCCTTTGGTAGAATCGTTCGAGTTGGCTATCTAAATCAGTCGAATTTTGGCCAACGCAGTTCAAACACGATGGGAACAATGAGGAGATGTGAAACAAACCCGTAATACTCAGCTTCAATTGCGTCAAACAAAACGTGTGGCTCACCGACCTTTCAAATCAATATTCACCATTCCGAAAGCTAGAAAGAGTGTTGGGGTATGTCCTACGATTCAATCGTTTCGGAAATGACAGAAAGTCTAGGGAAACCAGAATCAGTGGCATCCATCTTCGGCGTGAGGAGTTAATTCATATCCTGCATATAATTTATAAGCACGAATAACGACGATTTTATCAAGATGACGATTTTAGTCTAAAATCGTTAAACCCGTTTATAGATAGTTTCGGGATAATTCGCGTTGGCCGAACACTGACGAAACACCCTATTATTTTCCATCCAAAATCAGCAATCACGCTACTAATTCTTTTCGTTACCTTAATATAGGCCATAAACACGCAGGTCCCACTCTTCTTCTGTCTCTCATGCGGCAGGAATATTGTATACCAAATGGAAAACAACGGGCCAAAGAAGTGATGCGTCTTGGTGTACAAGGTTTAAGGCAGAGTGCCAACAACAATTAATGGGTAATTTTTCTGAAGTGGACTATACCGGACCCATTCTAATTCATTTAATAAAAGGACGTGGGCAAAAAATATACCAATCATCCATCTGTCTCTTCATATGTTTAAGCTCGAAGGCAGTACACTAGGAGTTATATAGAAAACTAAAGGAAGGGTTTGCAAAAATGATTAAGGATTCAAATAATATTTCCGATTATCTTTCCGGGTGCCGTATTTCATACAACTTCATCTCGCCTAATTTGCCACACTTTGGTGGCCTATGGGAGAGAGAAAATGAACACCCTGTTAGCCGAAATAGAAGGTATCCTGAACTCCCGGTCACTGTGCAGCTTCAACAATGACGACCTCGATCCCCTAACGCGCAATTCTTAATTGGCCATCCACTTACTAAAATTTCTGAGATGGACGTCACTCATCTCAAACCGGCGTACCTTACTCAAATGTTGTCAAATAGTGCAACAATTGGGCCAGCATTTCTGGAAGAGATGATATATAGAATACCTTATATCCCTACAAAGGCGTTCCAAGTGGAGACACCGAAAACTGCCGATCCAAGTCAATGATATTGTCCTGGTTCAAGACAAAAATCTATCCCCTAATTAATGGCTTCTTACCAGAGTCACACAATTACATTCCGGTCACCTTAAAAACACAAACCAACAAAATTAAGCGACCGATACACAAATTATGCTTGCTCTCCGTAGTCCAGAATTACTCCGATGAAGCATAAAACACGACCACAATATTAGTTTCATACAATTACAACGAAGTCAAAAACATCCAGTATAAATTAGAAGATTGTTTCCTTATTAATAAAACAAAATTGCACCACAACAAATATTATAGTATATAATATAAATACAAGTATATAAACCTGTTGTCAACAACAAATAATAAAAATCACAATTAATTAAATTATAAACCTTTATTGAAAATAATAAAATATTGTAAATTGGAAATAAAGTTTCGGGATACGTGTTTTAATTCAGTTACACCGCAAATATCCGGAAAACACTTAAATAAATTTACCATAACCTCAATTAAGGATGACAAGTGCAAGCTATGACAGTGAATCAAAAAAAAAAACTTACTACTTTTTATTATTCGCGTCTGTACCCCGTCAATTACCAAAAATACGAATTTGTACACGCTTAATTACTAAAAGTGGCAATAGCAGTTCGTTTACAATATTGGTTTACCGCAGCGGTAATAGCGGCCAATACATAATAATATCAGCCTTAACACCAATTTGATTAGATTGTGTGATTTTGTTAATGTTATTAACAGTCTTTCTGGAATTCAAAAATTCATTTTGGCATTCATTACAACATAACCAACTTTCTAATTTACTGGAACTATTAATATTTTTGGCAAAAAAGTTTGCAAAGTACACAATTTTGATCAGAACCATTGTGAGCATCATTCAATAAAAACCACCATGAGTGAGCATCATTCAATAAAAACTATAGTAAAAACTTTTATGGACTTTTTATAACTTTTTTATACTATGTTCACTGTAAATGACTTAAACACTTATTAGTTTTATTTAAAAAATTGAAATTTGCCACTTTATTAAATATAAGATTAATTCCAGAACTTTATCCAAAAATAATTTTAGAATCTCATTTCCATCGCGGATGTCAAATTTTACTAAAATCCGTTAAGATATAGATAAGTTCAATCCTAATTGGCCATACATAATTTTCTAAAGGTTCAATTTGAAGTGTAAAACCTGTATCACAGGACGAAGCAACATGACACCTGGAAAAGTAGATTAAAGAGAACAAAATACATAGTTTAGAAATTTAGAGCAAAGAATAAAATTGTGTGTAACAACAACGGATGTAGAAGAACAGATCCAGAAAAATAGAAGAATAGAACACCAGATGAATTTTTGTAGTGCGGAAGATTTTACCAGAAAATGAACAACCTATGTGTTACTGATCTTTTTATGAAATGAGATTTTAACGGGCATATCTACCACTTTTGTTTTCTCTAAAGCCCCGGAGATCATACCAAAATAACCTGGAACATAATAAGAAGAATTAATGAACAGGATATCCGATCTAATTTCGACTTTTAATTTAGTTCACTGACCAAATAAGAGCTCTTACTTGTAACGTTTGTTGAGTAGTAACGTTTTTTAGTATTTATTTTAAAATAGAAAAATCAATCGATATCTAAGCTGACCCTATCACATTCAATAAATGTGCCCTACATTAACGTCATCGTATAATACTGAACTAAACAAACCAATCAATTTCACAATTTTTATTATTAAAATAGAAAATCTTTCGATATATGCTCCAAAGGCCTATATTATTTTTTAAATCATTCACACATACATACATATTATATTCCCAAAACATGTCACTTTTCCAACGAAAAAAAATAAAATCTATTTAAATTGGACTTATTTAACTCCATGATGTCATATAGAGACGATATTTGTGCCTATACCTTCCTAGAATGAATGTATGTTAGCCAAAACAACCTTAATAATGTCATTGATAGAAAATCAGCATGATATCAGTGAGATGAACACAAAAAAGGTTGACTGAAATTCTGTAGAATCGTATATGCTTTACGGACTAAAAAATCTATATCTGTGTATATACATATACAAGACTTGATGTACTAAGGAAAATGAACTGTAATAATTAGGCACAAAAGAGCTGTTTCTTATGAAACACATCCATAATTTACGGTATGGTTGAAGAATTTTCAATACAGTTTGGTCTGGTACGGTTTATATATGTATAATGTTTTTCCTTCATATACACAGACACCCGTAAGTTAATTGCTTTTTTGATCCTTTTATATCCTTTATCTAGATAACAAACTTGAGCCATATAGTGAAAATGAATGTACATAAATTAGACATAATCCATTACTTTCTTCTTAAATTTCAATTAAAAACATTTTTAAACATAAAACTTTATCCACACCAGAAACAACAATATAACAAGAAAGAAAAGCCTTATACAAAGTTCATAATGGTATATTCTTAAATTATGTAAAAATACAAACTTAATTCTGTATGTACATATTTGCATATTATATGACACATATATGACAAATTTAAGATTTATTTCAAAATTTTGTTTTGTTGCTGTTGAATTTATGCATTTTATATTCTCCTACATATAATATGTATGTAAATAAGGATAAAACTTTATTTCTTCATTAGCATCCTGAAAATAATACTCCTTAATTATTATTCACAAAGGCTGAAAAAAAAAAAATTAAAAAAAATTTAAAAAATTCATATTTTGAAAAATTCTGTTTTTTGATTTATTAAATTTTCTCTTTTAGCAATTTGATTAAAAACAATTTTACAGAAAATATTTGTTGGTATACAGGCTGACACACAAGGATAAAATCATTTGTCTATAGATGTGGATTAGAGTTTCTCAAAACGAAATTCTGGGGGACCGTTTTTGTCTTAAAAGTGTGACCGGGATCCGTTTTTTTTTATTTACTCGTTTAAATATATAACGACACAGGAATAATGTATTACGGCACAGGAATAATGTATTAGCCTATCTCTGATTTCCGATTGTTCTTTAAATCTGAATGAATGGAAATGGGATTCTAAAATGGTTATTACATAAAGTTCTGGAAAATGGCGAATTAGAAAGGACTTGGCCGTTTCTTAAACGATTATGATGAAATAAGTTTCTAAAATGACTTTTACAAGAAGTTCTGAAATAAGACCAATTAGGAAGGAACTTGTTCTTTCTTTACCGATTTCATGTCGTACTTATCGAATTTCATCATAGTCCGTTTAGAAATAACCGATTTTCTCCCTAATTGGTCATATTCAAGCATTTATTCTAAATGCCATTTTAGAATTCCATTACCACCTTACATGCTGAAACTCATCATAATTGGTTAAGAAACGGTTAAGTTTCTTTATAATTGGCCATATTCCATAAGTTCTTCTAAAACTCATTTTAGACTCCCATATCCATCGTGCATCCTGAATTTCATCATATTCGGTAAAGAAATCAGCCAGTTCTCCAGAACTTTTTGTAAAAATCATTTTAAAATCCCATTTCCGTCGTGCATGAATACCGTCACAACAGTAAATGTTACTAGATCAAAAATGAAATACCACTTATTGTTTCCTTACTGACTTGATCAAATGGAACAATTGCGCACAAAATCTACTCACTAATATGGCCATATTCCAGAACTTTGTCTAAGACTCATCTTAGGGATTAAAAAAACTGTGTTTGATGCCATTTCGATAATTCCTAATTTTTCATGGCGATGTAGTGTATGTATTGATGTTTATAAAATTCTGAAGGAAACGAATGATCATATGAGTAATTCTATCGATTCTATACCAGCGTCTTTGTCATTGCTAAATAAAACATCAGCCGCTATTAATATTAACGTGGAAAGTTTGTTAAAACCAACACCATCTCAACAGTCGTCGTCTGTAAAATTAAAAAAAAAAACAACAAAACAAACTGATATGGAATTTGCCACACCAACTTACAAGATCTAAGAGTAATGAGAATAATAACATAACAACGGCTTCAACTGCTAAATCGTTAGACAATAATATGGACTCCCCTAAAAAAATTTTTATTGGCAGTGGTGATTTGAACTCTACTTTGCGTACCGTTGAGCCGCTACGGTGGATTTTTATTTCTCGATTATGTAAGGACGTTACTGATGATGATCTCATGATGTACATCAAAAACAAATTTGCAGTCGAGAAACCTGTATTATATTGCTTTCGACGTAATGATGATCGCGATTATGTATCATTTAAAATCGGTATTCCTGTAAGCAAATTTGACCAAATGCTTGTTTCATCGGCGTGGCCTTTTGAAGTCTTGATTAAAAAATTTTTAAATTCACGTCGGAAATCAATGAACAATAATTTTTTAGTCCCACGCTCAGCTCTAACAGAATGAATTTGGAATTTAATTATAATAATAACAATAATAAAAATAATAACAATAATCATAATAACTACCTACATAATAACCACTTTAGCACCAGTATTACTCCGTCGAATATTCAACATAAATTAAATTGTGACAACCGCAACAGTATTATCATGGGTCATTTGAACCCTAAACTGATGGCATTTACTTCGATTTATTACCACAATGCATCCAGCATTCGGGGCAAAGCTAAAGCCTTTCGGCTTAGGGTTCTTGACAATGATTACGACATTATAACTATTGGTTAGACCTGGCTTACAGCCAGTTTTAATTCCGAGGAATGTTTTCCATCCAACTATGTCATCCATAGGAAAGACCGTTATAACTTCCTAACCAGCATGAAAGGTGGAGGAGTGTTGATTGCTGTGAAGTGTTCGATTTTGAACGAGATGATCGCTTGTCATTCTCAACTAGATATTATGGCAGTCCGTGTAAAGGTCGCGATTCCTCCGTGATCGTGGTCGCTGTATATATTCCTAGTGGCTCAAACTTGGATTATTATGTGGAGATTACAAATTTTGTTGATTCAATTGTGTTGCCTTTGGTAGGAGCTGGCGAACACCTTATGTTTGTTGGCGACTTTAATCTTCGTGATGCTATTTGGTTCGATGTTGATGGAGTTTTTACTTCGTCTTCTGCAGACGAAAGGGTGCCACATACGATAGAATATTTTGCGAGCATTGCTACCACTCAACAAAACAGAGTGTCTAACAGCTGCAGCAAGATTTTGGACCTGGTTTTCGCTACTGATGTTTTACATTCGGAGATTTTATCTTGTGAGGATTTTACTGGCTGTGCGAGCATTTACCACACTCCTATTATGATATGATAAATATATTTCATGAAAAGTGTGTTACTAATTTTATTTACAATAATGGTTCTCATTTTAATTTTAGATGTGCAGATTATGTCTCCTTAAACGAATTTCTAGCCAATTCGGACTGGAGCTTTCTTCAACGAGGAGAGGACTTGAACAAGATTGTCCCTCTGCTGGACGAGCGGATTATGGCTGGCATCGGCATGTTTGTTCCGAAGGTAAAAGACAAACCGCAATTTCGTGAGCCATGGTATAATGATAAACTTGTGCTACTCGAGAAGCGTCGTAATAAACTTCATTCATTATATAGGGTACATGGGGATAAGTTTTACTCTGGGTTCAATGCAGCCCGTATGGAGTTTCGAATTTTAAACCGGTTCCTTTATAATAATTATATTTTGCAGATTGAAGAAGATCTTACTACTAATCCTAAAAATTTCTGCAATTTCATCAACAGCAAAAGAAATGTTGTTGGATTTCCGTCACCTATGATTTATCAGAACTCATCTGCAAGTCGGCCCTCGGATATCTATAATTTATTTGCCAACTATTTTAAGTCTGTCTATGAGCAATCTCATACTACTACTAATAAATCTAGTGACTGTTCAGGATTTAGTCTGTTGAGGTTTTCTATATATGAGATCTCCTATAGTTTGGTGCGACTTGACGTGAATAAGGGCTCAAGACTTGACGGCATTCCACCCATCCTTATGAAAAACTGTGCGGATGGTTTAGCTTTTCCTCTCGGGTTTATTTTTAACGAAAGCCTCCGTACAGGAGTTTTCCCGGAGCCTTGGAAGATTTCCTTCATTCGCCCGATTTTCAAATCGGGCAAAAGGTGTGAAATCAGCAATTACCGTGGGATCGCTATACTCTCTGCTATACCGAAACTATTCGAAGCATTGGTACAAAAATTACTATTTTTTCATTTGAAATCGTTAATTTGTCCTGCTCAACATGGCTTTTATCCTGGAAGATCCACAGTGACCAACCTGATTTCGTTTTGTGGGCACTTACATAGCAGTATTGCAATCAGGCAACATCTGGATGTTGTGTACACGGACTTCTCAAAGGCTTTTGATAAGATTGATCATTCGATACTTATCAATAAGCTTAAGAAATTGAACCTTCAATCCATTCCAACTAAGTGGCTTCAATCTTATCTTTCGGATCGATGGCAGTATGTTAAGATCTATGACTCGTCCTCAGTTTTATTTCGAGTTACCTCTGGTGTCACACAGGGAAGTCATATGTGACCTCTTCTTTTTTCACTGTTTATTAATGATGTTGTTCAGTGCTTTGAGTTCGCGCATTGCCTGCTGTATGCAAACGATTTGAAAATATTTGCACCAATTTGTAGTGTATCTGACTGTCTTAGGTTGCAAAGGGATTTAGACACATTTTGTGTCTGGTCGGCTAACAAAAAATTGTCCCTGAATATAGCGAAATGTAAAACTATTTCTTTCCATCGCATTCGCTCTCCGGTATTTCATGGGTATTCGCTGTTTAATGGATTCGTGGAAAGGGTAGAGTATATGTCCGATCTTGGGGTAGTATTTTCTCCCGATCTAACGTTTGTGAGGCACATTGATTCTGTTATAGCAAAGGCTTATATGATGTTGGGTTTCATAAAGCGTAACTGCAGGGACTTTTGTGACCCGCTTACATTAAAGTCGTTGTATGTTGCCTTTGTCCGTTCTCCGCTAGAGTACGCCTCGCAGGTTTGGTCTCCTTTTCACAAGTGCCATTCTGATAGAATTGAAAGCGTTCAGAAGCAATTTGTTTTATACGCACTTCGCAGTACACCGTCAATGGATAATTATGCTATTCCATATTATCATGAGCGCTGCAACCTATTGGGATTACAGCGTTTAGAACAGCGTCGGGTGGCGGCTTGCGTTTTATTTGTTCGCGACATTTTATTGTATCGTATTGATTGTGCTGAATTACTCGCACGATTCAATATTTATGCTCCTGAACGTTGCCTGCATCGTCGTGATGGTTTTTTACTAATCGATTCTGGTTCAACAAACTATCAACTTTCGGAGCCAGCCTTGACCACGTTTTGACTTTCCAATTATTCATACGATAATTTTGATTTTAATTTGACTAGAGATTCGTTTAGACGTGAACTTTTTAAGACCTTATAGGCATTTTATTGTTTTTATTTTATTATGTACATACTTTTCATTTTTTTTGATTTAAATTATTGTTACCGATTGTATACAACTGTAGGTAATATATTAAATATTAAATAAATAAATAAAAAGAATCCCATTTCCATCGTGCATGCTGAATTTCAATATAATCAGTTAAGAAACGGATAAGTTCCTTCACAATCGGCCATATTCCAGAACTTCATCTAAAACTCATTTTAGAATTAAATTTCCAGCATGTATCCTGAATTTCATCATAATCCGTAAAGAAATCACCAAGTTCCTTTCTAATTGGCCTGAATTTGTCTTGAAAATGCTATTAATGGCTAAGCTTCTGTATGGAACTTTCTACATTCGGATCTAGGAGACAATCGGAAATCAGAGACAGGCCAATCCCCAATTAGGCTGTTAAACCGAAGTTTACTGAAATATTTTATTCCTAGGCCGTATTAAAAAATGGATAACAGAACACCGTTTTGAGAAACCCTAATTCGGACCTAAGGTATAGTCGGTAATGAGAAACAGACCAATCCCCAATTAATCTTTTAAACCAAGTTTATACAAGATATATTATAAAATAAATAAATTGGAGACGGATTTTGATATATTGTAGAAAAAGTGATCCCAGAATTCCGTTTGAGCATCCCTAAATTTCCTAAGCGGATTTCAGCTAAAAGACTACTAACACTAAATAAATTGAAAACCGGGAAATCCCGGGATTTCCCGGTCATACATTTGAGACCGGAATCCCGGGATCCCGTTTGAGAAACCCTAATGTGGATGTGTTTTATGCAAAAACTGTTGAAGACAGAAACTGTTAGTGTATTCTTGCGAGAAATGGTCCACGTTCGTATTTGGCAATTGTATATAGCAAGCAAGAAAATAGTCAAAACTATTGAATTACAATATTATTGAGCACCAAAAGAAATGCGTGCTGAAAACCTCATGTTTGGGAGTTTACGCAAGCAATTTTGCAGTAAGTTAAACGAGCATATATTAAAATATATAAATATGTCTCATTATCCACTCAAGGAACTTACATTCACCGGTAATAGCAATACTTAAAACACAAGATCTACAAATCAGAGCTTAGAACCATTGAAGGACCTACTAATAACAGTACGCAGTAGCGATTTAATGTCAATCTGCGCAATGCGCAATAGTTAACTGGAAATCAAGCAAAATAAGTAATGAGAAGAGAACGCAGGAAAGGAGGAACTATGTATTGTTCTAGCAAATGTCTGTTATTCTTTAAGCTTCTTATGTTGATTTGTATTATATTGATGTTTGTTCTCAATATATTTTGCTATCTCTATTGATATTAGATCTGCTTCTGCCGGGTGAATCAATGCATTTGTATTAAATAATTTTTCCTTCGCAAATTTAAATGAGCACTTTTGAATCGTCATAAATTCGGTTATTTTCCTTTGTCTTTGTTTTGGTTTGTTATGTGGCCTTCTTCACAAAACTTGCATTTTGCTTTCAAATCGCATAGATGATCGTCCTCTTTTGGTTTTGAATAAATCTCACACTTTATGTCCTCTTTGGATATGCATCTGGTAAGAGTATGTTTATAGTTCTGACAATTTCTGCAGTACATGGGGTTTGGGATGTAGTAATTCACTTTAATCAATATGTTGTCGTAAAATACGACATTATTAGGAATAACATTTGAAGCAAAACTGATCTTTACCAATTCCATAGGAACCCTTTCTTTATTTGCGCTGTCCCATTTGCACATTCTCTCGATCTTCACTATCTCTTTACTAGATTTGATATTTTTTCTCAATTCGGTTTCTGATACGTCTGTTGGGATGTCTCTGATAACTCCAACCGTTTTATTAAAGTTGTCCGGGATGTACGCTTAATATCCATTGAAATCCTGGAAATTTTTATTTTGCACACACTTATTTGCTTCACTGTAATTTTTAAAGGTTATGGTTGCTAGTAATTTACTTGTTTGTTCCACTGCCTCAAAGTTATTTAATTTTTTTAATTTAATCGCCCTCCCCAAATGCATAAGGTTGATATTTCCTTTTTTAATGATAATTTTGAATGGTTTTCTGTCCTGTATGGAATAAAGGTTAATTTTCTTGGTTGTTCCCAATTAATTACATTCATTGATAGAGTATCTGTTTTAATTAATGTTTTTTGTTTGTTTTGTGCTCAACTATTTCCTCCATTTTCGTTTAAATCCTCCATGTTATCTTTGTTTTTTATGTTTGCGAGAGTATTGAAATTTCCTTGGTCAAACTTGTTTTTAGGTTATTCACTTCACTGCGCACATTTCTTCTGTATTTTTTGACAATCTTGTTTTTTACTTTTATAGAATTATTTTTAGAAACACTATTCGCGCTATTTATATCCTCATCGTTCATGAACGAATCCGATAAATCGCTCGAAACAACGTTCTCCGCCTGTCTTTTTTGGGAAGAGGATTTCCCCAATTCCCTTAATATTTTCGGAATCATCCGACAAAATTATGTTTTACTATTGTTTTATAAAAGTTTAAGACTCACCCTTTATAATGTGCTATTAATTTATTGAAATTAGTTTAATTTTACTAATAAATTCACTATACTTTGTTGAATATTTTCCACTTTATTTATTTTTTTTTTTATTTTGGCTTTACTTTTACTATTTCTTTATGCACATTTTCCTTTCGGAAATCACAATCAGAATCGAATTTATTTAGTTAACACAAGAATTATTCCAACACAATTTTTTTAAACAATAATTCACCAAATCACTTTATTTAATTTTTACACAATTTTACTGTTCACTTAGAATTTTTATAATCGTTCGCCTTTTTATATACAGAAACCAAACTTCTAGAAAGTTCATGACTTTTCTAGTAAGAATAGTGTAGAAACATTTAGAACAATTTTATCATTTAAATTCCATTTTAGTACAGTTAAACACTGAGATATTAATTTAACTTGTTCTATTACAATCTAGGTGTCACCGTCACAATACGAAAAAAAATTATTTAATCATAGAATTATCACACGTTCCTATGTTTTGTGAATTTGTTTTGCTTGTCTTACAATTTTAGAACTTGAAATTTCCCAAGGTGGTAATTTTTGATACGATTTTACCAAATTTTTACGGACATCACTCCAATCTATTGACTTAAAGACCACACGATTCATGCTAAGCTTTTATTTCAATTCTGGTCAAAATGCTTCTTGTAATTTACTTGTTGATTGTTAACAATAGTACTCGATTTAGTGGACTGTAATTTTTCACACGTTAGAATTGAAACAACCAATGTTATTGTCTAAATTTTTATCTAATTCAAGTACAATTGTTTTAATTATTTTTACTGAAACACATGGAGAATATTTTTACTACTACTACAAAAAATGATCATGCCGTAAAGTGGCGAATATGAGAACTAACAAAAAAAATAAAAAAATCAATGTTGTAAAATGATGACCTTTCGGAAGTAATATTTGATGACGTTGATCAAAATTCATATGTGCATTTTTGATGCGATCTCCCACGCGAAGAAGGCCATCCTTATCGAGAAATGGTGAAAGATTTTTTATTTGAGTTTTATGATCCAGCGGCTGGTGTACGAGTTTAATTAGGCGTATGAGACTGTTTGACCGTTCAGTTTTGGTTAAGTATCGTGCACATTATGATCCAGGTTTTGGCGTTTTGTTCTTTAGTTTCGAAATATATCGAAAGCTGTTACACATACTAACTTTGTAAATGAATTGCCAAATCTTTTAATTAACTCACAACTTCACAACACATTTTCGATTGATCTTTTCTCGATGACACTGATCGATGATAACTGAAAATCCTTGATTGGTCATACAGACTGTGGAAACTTCAGATATTCGGGACCGTTCCATTAGAGCGTATTCGAATGAAGATCCTTTGGTATAACTCCCCGCGATGATAAATCGGCTGGGTTTCTTGTAGTGTCGATATGATGCCAGTTGTAATTGAATGTAAGTTCTTGTATTTCTGACACCCGATTTGCAACGAATGTCTTTAGTAGATTACATGGAATATGTATCCAAGCGAGCGTGATCGTAGAATCCGTCCATAAATGGATGGATTCAATGTTGAGCTTAAGCGAAGTTGTTAGCGTTGCAACAAGACGCGACAGTAACAACGCTGCACATAACTCCAAACGTGGCATTGTTTGGGACTTGATAGGTGTCACTCTGCTTTTACTGCATAAGAGACTGACTATTATTTCGTTGTTTTCATCAATACATCCTAAATAAACACACGCTCCGTACGCCTTTTCGCCAGCGTCTGAGAATCCGTGTATTTCAACACTTGTTGGGTTAGAGGTCAGAACACACCGTGGAAGTTTATTGGATGCAGTGGTATTGAATTGATGTCGAAATTCTCGTCATCAGTTGGATGGCGTTGCCAAAGATGTTGTATAAAAATCGTAGCTGTGACGATTATGGGAGCTAGGAGACCCAAATGCTCGAATGCACTAGCCAGCTCAGATAGTACAATTCGCTTCAAGATTGTTTGGCACGAATTTATTGTTTTTGGCTGATTATAAAACATAAAAACTTCTTTGTTGGAATTCCAGATCAAACCTAATGTTTTTATAGTTTGATTGGACTCGGTTGCATCGATTTTATCTCTTTCCGATTCTGAAATATCTTCCAACAGTTCTTTCGAATTTGAAGTGAATTTCCGTTGCTTCATACCAGCTGTTTGAAGCATTTCGCGTAGTTCTTGCTCTATCTTTATTGCTTGTTTTATAGTATCTGCACCAGTTATACAGTCATCGACATAAAAATCGCGGATAGCTGCTTTTGCTACTGGAAACCTTTCTTCTTTGTCAATTGCAATCTGATTCAGGGTGCGCTTGGCTAGAAATGGCGCAGATGATGTTCTGTACGCCACCGTAGCTAAGGGTGTCCATATGATTCTTTGTAGACAAGGCTGATCCTGATCGATGAGAATTTGGCGCTACATCTTCTCGATATCCGCGATAAATACCACCTCTTGAGTTCGAGGCCCTACCATCAGTGCATCATTTAGTGAAATTCCTGTGATTGAATTCGCCGATGCATCAAAAACAACGCGTAATTTCGTTGTTGTGCTTTGGTGTTTTATGATTGCATGATGAGGAATGTAACTAGGTAGTTATTGGATAGTATTCGCTCATAAATTTGAAGGCATCATTATTTTGTAATCGCTTCTCTAAATATTTGAACCACTGCAATGCGTATTGTTTCGAATCGCCCAGTTGTATAATATTAGGACGAAGTGGTAGTTGCATAATGTACCTTCCTTGTGAGTTACGTTTGTGTGTATCAACGAAATTTTGCTCACAAGCTTTTTCTTCGGTTGTGAGGACGAAATAGACATCTACTGATTCCAGTTGCCAGAACTGTTTGAAGAGCTGCAGCTATTTCAATTTCAGTTTCCTTTTGAAATCCGACTGTGGTTGTCATACTAATTGAATTGGAACTACTAAGTTTTCCGCAAACAATGAATCCAAAATTTGAATTTTGAAACAGAGTCGTTAATACGTGATTTTAATTTTGTTGTGACACAGGCTTTAATGTGTGTTGGAAGCTATATTGTTTGATAAGGCATACCCAGCTGATCATCGAATGATTTTGCGAAACAACAAGATTGAGATGCTGAGTCTAAAATCACTCTGCACTTGACGTATTCACCATTATTATTCATTACTTGAATTATAGCTGTTGAGAGTATTATTTGTTCGGTCGTGGTAAAACAATTTGAAACTAACGTTTGGGTGTTACATTGACCGTTAATAGTTACTTGAGATGTTAACGTTGATGTCGGCACATTCACTACCGCATTATCGGATTGATTTGTTGACTCCCCAGACGTTGCGTTGAAAGCATCTGGATTGTGCAACAAGGTGTTATGTCGTTTACGGCATATTTTGCAGGACGAAGTTTTGCATTGTGGGATTTGATGTCCTTTACGAAGACAATTTACACACAACTAAAGCTGTTTAATTTTTTGAAACCGTTCAGTTGGTGTCAGTTTAAGCAATTGCTCACACTGTTGAATGTAATGACTAGTCGATTTGCATACCTTGCACATAGTGCTAGGTTGGCTGGATGATATCATGAGCGTACGTGATGCTGAATTAGATATTGTGTTTGATCGTATTTACCGTTGTATTCAATATTCGAGCTCAATTGTTAAGGAATTCCAACATCTTAGTCCAAGTTGGTGCTTCATGATTTGACTGTGACATTTCCCAAGACCTATGCGAATCCGGGTCCAGGCGAGAATTCATTATTTATATGATAGTACTATCCCACTGATCAACGGGCTGATTTAAAGATTTTAAAGCGGCTAAATGACTGCAACAGTCATCTATGAGGCGGCACAGCTTCAACAAAGTATTTGATTTCATTGGCTTTAATTGATAAATCTGGTGTATGTGTTTGTCAATGATCACGCGTTTATCATCAAACCCGCTGCTGTAATGCCGTCCATGCTTGTTTATATCCCTCTTCCGACACTACAATTGTTTCAATCAGACGTTTTGGCTCGCCCTCAATTGCGCTCAGACGGCCATGTAAACGACTACACTTAAATTCTGGATGACTACATGAAATAGTTATTTAAGATACAAGTCAAAAAAATGTAGTTTCGCGGACGAATTCTAGCAAATCAACCTAAATTATACGAAGCCGTGGTCTAAATATCAAAGCTTTTATAAAGGAATTGGAAACAAGGAAAAAATCAAACTTTTCATAGTAAAACACATAAAACATATATGGGAAATCATTTTTTTTCGTAAGACAAATTTTTAAATGAAAACGTTACAAAATCTTATACATGAATGTCGTTTAGGTAAATCGATTTTATTTTCTTGTGATAATTGATTTATTTAAACCAAAATTTAAAAAAAAACTCATAACAACAGCATTCTTGAAATAAAAGCTTACTACAAATCGTGTGGTTAATAAGTCAAAATACATGCAGTGATGGCAATAAAAATTTGGTAAATTCGTACCAAAAATTACCACCTGAGGAAATTTCAAGTTCAATTGTGTGAGAATTTGGTGATTAGATAATTTTTTTTCGTATTTTTCTGAAAACATCTTAGACATCTGACGTACACTAGTAAAACTAAAGATACATTTGGCAAGTATTATTAGAATTCGTCAGAGCCAACTTTGATGTATTTTTCATAATGAAAGTTCCAAAAAACTAATTGTGACAGTGACACCTAGGGTGGAATAAAATAAGTTAAATTAATAGCTCAATGTTTTACTGTACTAAAATGGAATTTTCCATGATAAAACTGTTCTAAATGTTTCTACACTATTCTTACTGGAAAAGTCATGAACTTTCTAGAAGTTTGGTTTGTGCATATAAAAAGGTGAACGAAGTCGAATTGTTTATTAGTATTTGGTAGGCGATAGTGTAAAGATTAAAAAGGAATTAAAAAGTGCTGTAGTGCGATTTAAAAATTATAAGTGTATAGCTACAAAACATTATTTTTTCTATGGATTCCTATGAAAATCATTTAAAAGTTATACCACTATTAAGGCTTCTAAAATATACGTTATGATTAGGCTTAGGATTTTTAGGTTCTAAAAAATTAATAATATGTTCCTAAAACAGGTACATATGTAACTAAAATTGGAAAATATATGGTAAAATATGTGATTAATATGAAAAACATGTGGTCATATTTTGAAAAGAAAACCAATCTGAAATTGTAAATTTTGTATTTTAAATTTCACTCAAAATTATAAATCAATTTCTTCTTCAAGTTTTTTTCAAATAGAGTTTGGAACTAACCCTACTTGTAGTCAAAATATCACAAAATTTTTATCTAATTGCAACGAAAATTTTGGAATTCAAAAACAACTTTTTCTCAGAATTTTGCCCTCGCTAAATATAAAATTTGGCTCGAATCGATTTTACGAGTATAATTCTAACTTAATCTTTAATTTTTCTCTTGCCAGTTCAATTCGAAATACACTCAACTTTAAACTAAAAACAAAATTACAGTTATGTTTTTACTCAAGTCCAAATTACTATTCAAAATCAATTTCTACTCAACATTTTTTTAAATTACAACCTAAAATTCATATATTTCGATACTTACTCAGATTTCTGTTCAAAATTCTGATGCAAATTTAACAAACCTATTGATTCAAACTAGAGTTTTATATTCGACTCTTACTCAGCATTTCTAACAACACTCAAATAAATTCTCAAAATTCTGTAAATGCACTTGTAACATTTCTAATCAAACACATTTAGACAAATCTAGGCTAGAATTTTTACTTAATTTGTAACCAAAATATCACAAAATTTCTAGCTTAATTGCACCTATAATTTTGCGTTAATTAAATTTAGAAATCAAGCTCGTTTTTCAAATATTTTTTAATTAAATTACATCCAAATTTTTGCTCAGACTCTCTCGATTGGATTGTAATTGAATTTTTAGTCCATACTTTGTTCTAATTACTTCTTTATATTTTTGGTTTTACACCGTTCTAAATAAAAATTTTGCTTAATGTAAGTTCCTATTTCAAGATTTTACTCAATTACGGTTTAAAATTGATATGCTTCTATTATAAAACGAAATTCATTCAGATTTTTGCTAGATTCCGGATTTTCCAGTTAAACTAAAAAATTTGTTGAAAGCGTGTTTAGAATTGAAGGTCAGTCACGTAAAGGACATTAAATATTTTGCTAAAATTGTTTTTGAAAATATGTTTCCCAAATGCAAAATAAAGCAGACAATTTCTACTTAAAATTTCACTCAAATTCATTATATTTAGTTTAGAATTCAAGCTAATTTCCTCTCTTTGATCTCTTAATCAATTTCCTCTCTGTCGAATGCAGTTGGCTAGTTTAGACTAGATTTATATTCAAAATTACATTTATCATTTTGATCAACTTCGAGAACTGCTTGGAAGTAAATTACTGACCAAAAATATTTATTTTTTTTCGAATCCATTTTGATTTTAAACTAAGTTACTAGAGTGAATACCATTCACATATTAAAACGAAAATTACAATAATCAATTAGCAGAATATGTACCTAAATATTTGTTAAAACTATAAATTTCACTCAAGGTTTTATTTCAATTCAATTCAATGAGTGTGATCAAAATTACAATTAAGCAACATTTAAGTACAGTTTGGATTAAAATGTCCCTCACAATTGATTCAAATCCAGATGGAAAGCTTACAATATATTTCTCTCAAAATTTTGTGAAATCAAAATTCGAGTTAACTCAATTCCTAAATATAATTTTAACAAAGATTTTATTCAGTTTGGAATGCCAAAACCATTTTTTAATTTTAAATTCTTAATTCAAATTTCTCCCAAAATTTCCAATACAAATTTCTACACTAAAATCTAAGGAAATTTTGTTAGTTGTTTGAGACCAAATCTCGTATTGCAACTCAATTCTTACCTAATGGCAATTAAAATTATGTTTGAATCTAGTTTAGAACACCAAATTCACACTCAAATGTTTGCTCAAAACCAAGTAGAATATCTTAATCAATTTGTAACCGTAATACTCTACAACGATTTGTTAGTTCAGCTAGTTTAATCCAGAAACATTTTCTTAATTTCTATTTTAAATTTAACTCAAAATATTGAAAGGTGTCGTGGTTTGAATTGTAACTCAAATAAAATTGTATCTGTTTAATTTCAAACTGAAAATTTAAGGATTTATGGGTTGGTATTTTTATTCAAAGATTAGAATTCAAACTCTATTTATAGCAAAGTTCTGCTGAAAACTTCGATTGGCTTGTGATTCATATTAAACACAAGATGTTATTCAAACTCTCCTACTCAAGAATTTATTCAATTACATTTGGGAATTCAAATTCTCATTCAGAATTTTACTCGAAATTCTGATTTTATATAGGATTTGTTGAAATTCACAAACGTAAATGGCACTCAATATTTTATAAAAATTCATGTTAGAAATCTGAGTTAATTTCATTTATAAATTAAATTTAAAATTTTGCCTAATTAGTCTTCTTAAAATTTTATTCACAATCATTACGTCCAATTTAGAATTGAAGATAATTTTGTTACCTTTAGATTTCCCTCTAATTTTGGTCAAATCCATCTTGTTTTAATTGTAATTCGAAATCAATTTGTAATTTACCAAATCAAATTAAATTTAATTTTAATTTAATTTGTGATCAAATTTACATTCAACATTTCCCTTAAACATATAATAACTTGGAACTTTTCGGATTAAAAATTGGTTTTCGTTCGAGCCCATTTTGAATATGAATGAAGTGCATAAATGGGGTAGAATTACATTAGCTACGTTCTTATATTTTAAGGAATTTTAACGGTTGGTTGATTCATTTAAATTCCGATGAATTCTGTTACATACATTTCCATATTTTACCTTAATCGGATAAATGGGACAACGTGGCTTATTTCATTTTTGATAAAGGCACATACGTTAACGAATAAAAACAACAATCACAAAATCTGCTTTTCTAGCAGAACTCCGGATCTTCAAATAATGTGCAGTGAACTATTGAGATACGTATTTTAATTAGCGGACTTTAGGCCAAAGTGAAACATTTTTAACTTCTACCAAATATATTTGTTGGCCTAAATTTAAAATTTGGCTTATAAAATATTTTGCTTTATGAAATTTTAAGCTATGAAAGTCGAATTACGTTATTCTTGAAGAAAAATTAAAAAAATGTTTGGAATACACCATAAAATACATGTGTGGTAAAACGTTAAATAAGTGGAAATATGTAAAAATATGTTACTAAGCCAAAATATTTAAAAATATGTGGTAACATATAGGGCTAATTCGCTTTAATTTGTTCTAAAAAGAATAACTATCCAGAGACTCAGTTATCTCCGATAACTATCTCTAGAAAACTTTGGTAGTATTTGATGGTTCGGTAGAAACGTCGAACCGAAAATCACTCAATGCAATAATAATGGCGGATAATTCGGTTTTAATTCGCCTTCGAACACAAGCATATGCAACAGTGCTGACACTGAAAATGTACCGGCAAATTCTATTTCGCAAAAAGTGTTGAAGTTATAATGTACCGATATAATGGCACCACAAATGAATTAGGTGCAGAAAAATATATATTCACGTACGTGTCCGATGGTTCCAAATTTATCGAATAAATAAATCACCCAGTTTTATTTTGCAAGCGGCTACACAAATTTGTTTTGGCGTCTGCCGCATTAATTCACTTGAAGTCAAACATTATAATTATTTTGGATATAAAATCCACCACCACGTTAATAATAATTATGTAATTAAATTACCCGTGACCCGGTTATTATAGAAAAATTTAGTTTTATTTATAATTCGCTTTAAAGAAATATTTCTGTCGCCAATGAGTGAGAGAGTGTTAAAATTGTGGTGTGTCTATATTTGGGACGTTGATCAAATCGAAAAAATCTAGACAGATTATTATAGTGCTAGCGGCGTAATAAAAAAGGTGGTGGTGTTGTACTAAATGTGTCTGAGATATTTGAGATGTTTATTTAGTACAAAGTATAGTGAGTACAAAATCAAACCCACATAGTATTATAAGTGCGTCAATATACTCTGTAGTTGTCACTACTGAAATAGAATTATATTTAATAGTCGAAATGGGTTACATTTCGAATAATTGTAGAGATAAATGAATGGAATAAATTGATTACATGAGTGAATCACTATAATGTTTTCCGTCTGAACCAACCCAAACATTTAAATTAGCAATCAAAACCCCATCATCATCGTACCTCGCTGCAAAATGTTTAAAGTGGTCAGCTCTCGATATTAAAGATTGGTCCTTTCGCTACCGATGCCTATTGAAAAGGCTTTCTATGTTAATGACCTTTGACTGATACACACTCAGTTGGAAAGAACTTAAAATCATCATTATACTTCTTTCTGGGGGAATGGATTTAAGAAAGTGGTGTTGTATACCCCTGATCTAGAATAATAAATCATTATATACTTATTATTATATAAATGTATCTATTATCTATTCAACTTGTATGAGTCTTAAAATATATTGTACATAAAATACACCTGTAAACCGAGGTGTAATTAAAACCAAAAATAAATTACTAAAGCAGAAAAAGAGTGGAATACAAGTTGAAAACATCAAATAACAATATTCAACTTACGATTTAAAATTTGTAAACTAAAATTTTAATAAATAAATAATTATTATATTATAATACTTAAAATTAAAACCGTCAATAAAAATTGTTTTATTAAACCAAAATAAACTACAACATAAATTTGGTGGCAGCGGAGGAATGATAGTATGGGATGCAACAGTATCCAATAAAGATTTACTATCATATTATAAAAGTACCCGTTGTGGTTTACTAACGTTTAATAAAATAACCGTACTATAATTCAAATTTTAATCTAAACGCTAATTAAAATATATCGAATGTTATTAAACATTAGATTCATAATAATAAGGGTGAAATTCATGTAATCGTAAAAATCAATAACAATTTATGACCGTTTGAAAAAAAAAGCAAAAACAAAAAAAAAAAAAAATAACGTTAACGTACAACGTGCAATAGTTACGTGTCCTTGTGAGAACTTTTAGTGGAAATAACTGAATTACCTTATGTACATGTGTATAGAATTAAAATTTTCATTTTGTTACTTATCCAACTAATAATTAAAAAAAAAAATATTAACAAAGTATTATTGTGACTCAAATACATTATTAGTTAATACAAAGCAAGTCTAAAGTGAATAAAATGAGTAATAATTAATAAATTCATTAAACAAAAAAAAGTAAAAAAAAAAAAAAAAGTTAGTCTAAGTGTTAAAAATCTAAGCGATTATAAAAACAGTAATTCATAAAACAATAGTGAAAAAAAAAATTGCACCATAGCAAAAATATTCCAGAATTATCCAGAAAAAAAAAAACACAAAAAATTTCTGTTTAAAGTAGAAAAATTGTGGTTAATTTTTATGAATCTTCGTTGATCGATTTTATGAATCGAAAAAAAAAAAAAAAATAAAAATCGGAAAAAATCATTTATCAATAAAATACAAATACCAAAAAGTTACTTATTGTTATAATTCATTGAATATGCAACAATGATCATCACGGAATCATCATAAATTTAAACCAATACAAATATCCAGTACAACTTTACAACATCAGTTACATCAATACGAGTTATGAATTTACAACATCAGCAATCATAATTCACCGGTAATAAATTTCAAGAAGATGAGACATTTTAATAAATATTGGGAATAACCAGCTGATTATTATCAACAATTGAAGTCAACTCGAAACAAACAACTAATAAAATTGTAAGCCATTTTTATTCTTTCATTTTTGCAAACTTTAAATTAATTTTTTTAGTTCAAATTTAAATTTATTTTTTTTTACATCCTGCATCATATTAATAAATTAATTAGTTACTTTATCACAATTCATTATTATAGTATTATTACGTATAAATATTTCTATGTATGATGAATTCATGAAATTGAATTGAAATTTTATCAATCAAGCATACAATTTTGTGAATCAATTAATTTAAGTCAACATTTTTTAAATTTAATCAATCCTGTTTTAAACCAATGAGTGACCAGTCTGTTGATCACATACTTTTACGAAATAGAAAAGTTGACATTGTTCCTAAGATCGAAAAACCTAAACCGCGAAAAAATTTGGTTAAACCGGCTTTGAATAAAAAAAGTCTTACCGTTTACTTGTGATTCAATAACTGCTCTATTACCATATCACGAGTTTAAATTACCATTAATAATCGACACAAAATTACTTACCCAACAATACGAAAAAACGGTAGAATCTTGTATTCCAACTATGAATTTCAATTTCGATAGAGCTATAAAATTAATTCCCGAGTTCGACGGAACTCATGAAAAGCTCCATAGATTTTTACAATGTTGCAATCTCGTGTTTAAAGATGTGAAAACTAACGAAGATCGCGCCTTGTTTTTAGAATTAGTGCAAATCAGGTTGGTGGATAGTGCTTATAATAAAATTGTGCTGACTGGTTCGTATAAAACTTGGGAGGACTTACAAAAAGAACTGAAACAGAAATTTTCAAACGTTCGAGCCTTAGAAAATATCCAGGTTGACCTTGTGCAAGCTCGTCAGCGTTTTGATGAAAGCGTAAAGGATTTTGGTATTCGCATCGAAAATCTTTTAGCCGATTTAAATAAATCTTGTGTTTTTGTAACATCAGATGTAGGAGTGCTCGATAAAAATATCAAAATTATTAATTCCAAAACAGCTTTGCGTGCTTTCGAAGATGGTTTAAGAGACCTACTCAAAATTTTAATCAAAGCATGCCGATTTGAGAATTTGAAAGATGCAATTTCCAAAGGGATAGAAGAAGACAATTTAAATAAAGCAAATAAACCTAAACCTAGTAAATTTCCACCTGCGTATACTTCTAATCAATCCATTAAATGTCAGCTTTGCTTTAAACCAGGGCATGTAGCATCCAACTGTTAAAAACTTAATTCAAATCAACAACCATTTATTCCTTTCCGTAGTAACTCAATTCCTTCCTCAACTTATAATTCCAATAGACAAACTCCAACAATATCGTTCTCGCAGACTTTAAACCAAGCCAATACTAGTGCACGTGTTAATCAAATTTCGTATCCGTGTGCATACTGCAAAAAGTTTGGACATCATATTAGCAGCTGCAGACATCGTGAAAGATCCAATCTAAGGAGGAACCAACCAGTTAATAACATTGAACAATCATCAACTCCACAAACAGAACAGCAGGAAAACTTAAACGAACTCCACCGGGAGCACAAGAATGTAGGGGTGCGAGTTCAAAATATATAAATCTACATTCATATAACCCTGTTCATGATGATATAAAAAATTACTCAACGACAACACCAATAAATTTCGCAACAAACAGAATTCTTTGTTTTTCTATTAATTTTCATACCGACAATCTAAAATTTGTAAACCTTGAATTAGCTATCTTAAACGAACCTCAATACTTTCTAATTGATACTGGGGCCGACATTAGTGTCGTAAAAAAAGAATTGATTAAGCCCGATACTTTGTGTTATCCTAATTTAAAATTAACTTTAAAAGGAATTACTGCCGAATCCATAGATACGTTAGCTATTTGTTCTTCTAAAATTAAAATTTCGGAAAACAATATAATTCCACATGACTTTCACATCGTACCATCCGACTTTCCTCTGAACTGTGCGGGTATCATTGGAAACGATTTTCTAAAAAAAAATCAATGCAATATAAATTATTCTCGTAACATACTACAAATACTAAATCCCTATGAAAATGAATATTCAAGTTTACACCTCTCTACCAATAATACTCCAATAGTTATTCCCTGTCGCGCAGAAAGGATAGTTAAGATAAGATTCAAAACAACAGAAGACCATGAATATTTATGTCCATCAAAAATGATAAAACCAGGTGTATACATAGCAAACGCAATCATTAAAATTATAAACTCATTTGCAACAGTAAGCGTTATCAACACAAACGATTATCCCGTGAAATTAGATGAAATATACTTAGAACCGGAAAGTCTAGAACATTATCAAATTTTTACCTTAAATCATTGGTCAAACTCATTAAAAGACAGATTGGAAAATTTAGAACATCAAATTGAGACAGCTCATATGAATACGGAAGAAGAATCATCTATCATAAAAATATGTCGTGAGTTTAATGATATATTCTACTTACCAGGCGATAGACTGTCAATTACAAATGCTGGATGTCACCATATTCCATTAAAACCTGATTCACAGCCTGTCAATGTGAAACCATATCGTCTTCCTCATTCAGCAAAGTTGGAAATTAATTCTCAAGTGGAGAAAATGCTTAACGATGACATCATTGAAGATAGTAGCAGCCCATTTAACTCTCCTTTACTGATAGTACCAAAAAAGGCTAGTGATGACTCGAAACGTTGGCGCGTCGTGATAGATTTTCGCCGTTTGAATGATTTGACAATTAATGACATATTCCCATTGCCAAATATAGTAGAAATTTTAGAGCAATTAGGAGACGCAATTTATTTCACCACATTAGACTTAGCAGATGGCTATCATCAAATCCCAATGAACTACGAAGACAAACATAAAACCGCTTTCAGCACTCAGATGGGTCACTATCACTTCACCAGAATGCCTTTTGGTCTCAAAGGAGCACCGGCAACATTTCAACGAATAATGAACAACGTGTTATCCGGGTTGAACGGTTTGAAATGTTTCGTATATCTAGACGATGTAGTTATTTACGGCTACAACCTTAACGATCACAACAAAAAACTAACTCAAGTATTTCAATCTTTTCGAAAATTCAATTTGAAGTTACAACCAAAAAAATGTCATTTTCTTAGAAAAGAGATTTGTTATCTGGGTCACATTATAACAAATCACGGAATCAAACCAGATCCATCGAAAATTGATGCGATCCAAAATTACCCCATTCCAAAAACCCAAAAAGAGGTTAAATCATTTCTAGGTTTGATAGGATACTATCGAAGATTTATAGATAAGTTTTCGGAAATAGTACAACCATTGAATGCATTACTTAAAAAAGATGCACGATTCAATTGGGATGCGTTCTGCTTCGAAAGTTTTAAAAAGTTAAAAGATAAATTAATTAAACCTCCTATATTGCAATATCCTAAATTCGACAAACACTTTTATGTTACAACGGATGCTAGTGATGTAGCACTTGGCACGGTTCTTTCGCAGAGAATAGGCGATGATGATTTACCTGTGGCTTATGCAAGCAGGGTACTAAATAGAGCTGAGCGAAACTATTCTACTGTGGAGAAGGAATTGCTTGCCATGGTTTTTGCTGTAAAACGTTTTCGTCCTTACTTGTACGGCGTCAAATTTACTATTATTACTGACCATAAACCACTGCTTTGGTTAAATAAGGCAAAAAATTTATCATCACGTTTAATGCGATGGAGAATTGAGTTGGATGAATACGACTTTGACATAATTTTTAAACCAGGAAAGGACAATCTTAACGCGGATAGTTTGAGTAGAATTGAATTAGAATCTGCCGATCAAGCTACTAAAATTAGCATTGTCACTCGTTCGCAAACTAAAGTCAAGGAATCGAAACTAAATATTGACCAAACCTTAAACGATACTAAACCAAATAACGGAAAATCATCAAATCAAACTTCACACGAAATTCAGGAAATTCCGATCACTGTCTTAGAAAATGATGTTGATATCCTTAACGTGATCAAAGAATTTCATAATTGTCCGTTAGGAGGACACCAAGGAATAGAAAGGACCTTCAAAAGAATCAAATCATATTATTACTTCCCGAAAATGTTAACCCAAATTCGAAAATTTATAAAAAAATGTGAATCATGTCAGAAAAATAAAATTTCAAAATCAACAAAACTTCCTGTGGTATTGACAACCACTTCAAAGATTCCTTTTGAGAAAATATTTTTAGACATCGTTGGATCCTTAAACGTATCCTACAACTACAATCGTTACATACTTACAATACAAGATGACTTATCAAAGTTCTCATTGGCTATACCTATCGAAAACCAATTGTCGGAAACCATTGCTAAAGCTGTAGTCGAAAACTTTATATGTAGATTTGGGGCTCCATTGTGCATCCTTACCGATCAAGGAACTAATTTTGTTAGCGAGTTATTTAAAAATATGTGCAAATTGTTAAAAATAAATAAATTACGATCTACTGCTTATCATCCGCAAACAAACGGGGCGCTAGAAAGGTCTCATCGAACACTTGCTGAATACTTACGGACGTATACCGATAACGATCCTAACAATTGGGACCATTGGCTACCCTACGCAATGTTCACATATAATTCAACTCCACATTCTTCTACTAATTTAATGCCATTTGAGATTGTTCACGGATTTAAACCTAATTTACCATCTTCATTAAAACATAATAATCGAATACTATATAATCCAGACGATTACTTGCAAAACCTTCGAGTGAAACTGGCAAATTCTTATGAAATAGCCAGGCAAAACTTAATTAAACAAAAAGAAAAATCAAAAATCTATTATGACAAAACTACTAACATTGTTGAATTTCATATTGGGGACAGAGTACTACTGAGAAATGAAAAATCCAGGGGCAAATTTGAGCCAATCTGGACGGGGCCGTTTGAAATAGTTAAAATCAATAACAATGTTAATTCATCTATTCGTGTAGATCGACAAACTAAAGTTGTTCATAATAACCGATTAAAACTATTTGTTGATTAAATTTGAAAAAAAAAAAAAATATATAAAGAAAACCAAAAAAACACTTATTGAATTTAAAATGTAAAAATTATGTTTTATATAAATAAATCGTTGTCATATTATTTTGATAATTAAATTAATACATAAACAATTATTATTATAATATTATCATCATTCAATTATTATTTAATTAATTATATCTTTAATTATATTATTATTAACTATTTACTAATTATATTCAAGAATATTGTACAAAAAAGAAATGTTAAACTTTAATTAAGTTGAAAGCTAAATATTTATCTTTTTCTTGGGGGTGAGGTGTTGTATACCCCTGATCTAGAATAATAAATCATTATATACTTATTATTATATAAATGTATCTATTATCTATTCAACTTGTATGAGTCTTAAAATATATTGTACATAAAATACACCCGTAAACCGAGGTGTAATTAAAACCAAAAATAAATTAGTAAAGCAGAAAAAGAGTGGAATACAAGTTGAAAACATCAAATAACAATATTCAACTTACGATTTAAAATTTGTAAACTAAAATTTTAATAAATAAATAATTATTATATTATAATACTTAAAATTAAAACCGTCAATAAAAATTGTTTTATTAAACCAAAATAAACTACAACAGTGGTGTGCTAATACTAACGAAATTATAAAAGATTTGGCAGAAGACGAAAATGACTTAGTCATAAACTCTGGACATTTTTTGACATAAAGTATCATATGAATATACAATTTTTGTCAATATTATTCATGATTCCGCCGTCTCGAAGCGAGCGATTTTTTTTTAAACTGCCAGAACATATGCTCCACTTCACATTGTTTATGGTGTTGGGAAATTATTAATTCAACCTTAACTTACACACATACCGGGAAATGTACCGATAGAGTCTCATCATTCTGCCAATTACTTTTTATCATTTCGGTCTTTATATTCGGTCAGGTTGATATCACTGGCATCGGTAATTATCGCCAATAGCAACAAACATCAAGCCATGGAATTTGGAACTTGGGGAAGTTCCATCAGCATAAAAACGCTTGCGTAATACTAAACTATTATATGTAAATTCAAACTCTGAAACTGTTTTCTGTCAAATCTGAACCTAAGAGATTTACAAGTTAATTTGACGCAAGCTAATCTTGTGAGATATGAATATACTCACTCAAAATTGAAAGCAAATATCAACTCGTACTAAAAATTTATTCAAATTTTCAAATTAACATTTTGTTCACACAGTCACGTATCTATGAAGGTTTTTAATTATTTTGAGTGAAAAACGAATCTGGTTTACAAGGGGAAGCTGACAGAATGTTCAAGGTTTAACACTGATAATTTTGTTCTCATCAAACCAAACCTATGTATATATGTATATGAAGACTCGAGGGTTTATTAAATTTTTTACCAGCTGATATACTACTCCACAAATAATTTATACTTTACCTATGTATATGAAATTCCCTAAAAATCGTTTTGCATGCCTTTTATGTGAGAGTGCATACCACTATATCTTTGCGTTCTATGTTACACTGTGGTATTATATAGAATAGAGATACTCGTATGTATTATGTTGTCTGATTATAAATGAACGACGAACGAAGAAAGCAATTTATACCTTTCCACAAGCAAAAAGTAAGACATTAAACATTGATATATGAGTTGATAATCAAATTTTTAGCATCGCGTTTTCAATTTTGAACAAAAAAAAAAAAAAAAAAAACGAAAATTTTAAATCATTAGGGATCTCTGAAAGTCTGAACATAGCGCGCGCACACAGAACGCAAAGCACGAAAAACTCAATTTGTTGTATTTTGTGTGCTTTTTTTTTTTTGTATCCTTTGGAGGATAAGAAACATTTTTTTTGCTCTCTGTACATTTTTTTTTATTATCAAATTATATAAAAATAAAAACTTTTTTCTTTTGAAGACAAAAAATTAAATTTAAATTCACACAGAAAATGTGTACGAAAAGTATAAGACAAAAAAAACGTTCATGGAATAAAGCTACATGAAAGCTTTTCTGTTTCGTGTAAATATATGTACGAATAGCACGGAGTTTTTCACCTTGTTGATATCATCTCACACCAATCTTTATGTGACAGGAATATATTTTGTCGTCGTATTTACTATTTCGTTGTTCATATAAACTTAGAGATTATTTCGTGTAAGGTGAGTGTGTGTGTGTATCTGTGAACAGAGTCGGTTCAAGGAACTGTATCCCGTTTGTATGGTCGTAAATTTTATCTGGTTTTAATTTAAAATTGTTTTATCTAGTCGCTTGCATAAAACATGATGAGGTTTCATAATGTTATATCGTAAATGTTATTTTATTGTTTATGAAGCGATGAACAAAGGGTCATTCTTTTAAGAATATTTAAGTATTTTGTTCGCTAACCGTCGCATCACTAGTGAATTAATTTTATCTTTTTACGATTTCTCGTAAGTACATTCTTATAACTTTAGATAAAATATTAAATTTGAAAATATTTCTGATAAAATCATAAAATAACACCCGTGTGAAGTTTTTGAACATTTTTTTTGACAGAATTAAAATTTTATACAAAGTTAAGCTTTTCGACATACCATATATTTATGCGCGTGCACATCTTTTAACAGTGTATTTAAATAAAATAAGCCTCAAATAACTTCTAACATTCATTTCCAATTTTCTTGCTACGAAAAAAGAACTCAGCACAATTTTTATCTGAGCCGTAAGGCTCTTGCATACAATTTTTGAAAGGTAACAAACGAATTTAGAATGGGAGAAAGATGTTTTTCTCTAGCATACCGTACATCACGAATCTCAGAGGCTGGCTCATATAATGACTATAAAGGTTTCAAAGGGAACATTCAGAAATTCATCAAATCACTCAGTGCCATTTCGATATGAGCCGTAGGGCTCTTGTCAACAATTTTTGAAAGTTAATAAACCGACTAGTTTTGCATGGAACAAGGACGTTCTTCTCTATTATACCGAACAGCATAAATATATGATATACGCTAATTTAGTGACTATATAGGTTGTAAATGATATACATTGCGGAATTACTTAGTGCCGTTTTCGACGAAATTCACATGTACCAAGGACGTTTTCTCTATTTGGCTCATATAGTGACTATATTAGTTGTAAAGGGCATATATTGAAAAATTTAAATCGCTCAGGGCCATTTTGATATTACCAGCTCTTGCAGAAAAAAATTTGAATATTAACAAATCAACGAATTTCACTTGAAGTTGGATAAATGATCAGTAATTGGAAAATTATTATGTGCAAGGAGCCTTTCATATTTTAAATAACTGTAAAAATATGGAATTGTATATTATGCTTAGATTATCCTTTTGTTAAATTTCCAATGTTTATGAAGTAGTCATTAAAAATATCAGCAATGTCGTATGAATCATGTTTAACGTGAGACCGACGTACCGTTGCTCAATGCAATGATTGCATTCCCAGAAATTCTTTATTAAATATTACTCTTTTATTACCGACCATGTCGCCTTCGAGTTACCTAGAGACTGCTGTAGTGCAACAACATTAATCGCTGACATAAACTTTCGCTTCGTACAAACTACTTGGTTCAGGAAGTATTTAGATCTATCTTTAAATTAAAGTTCTGGTAAATGATAAAATACATTTCTTGTCTTCACAATAGATAACTAATCCCCAGTTACCAAGGTTTTAGATGCCACTAGTTCATCAGTTTTTTGTTCAAATGTATTTAAGTCATTATTACAAATGTAAGGTAAGTAAGCGAAAACTTTATCGTAGTCAATGGGTCTAAGCTGCTGAGTTTTCCATTTGGTCGTGACTATATTATCTGATTTATCTACCAGTATAATTTGATGATCGAAATCAGAGGAGTTAATAAGGCTGATGCTGAATTTTGATTAGATCGGTGACGGTCATGTACTGAGGGAATTGATCAAAACCTGGTGGAGAATTCGGGCTCTTGTTATTGCGTATCGCATATCTGTTACTAGATACTACAGATATCATCTAAGTCGTCTTATTTACATTTTATTTTTTTTTTGTTCTTTTTTTTTGTTTAAAAGGGTGGGTGTATGCAGCACAGAGATCATAGAGATCTATATCCTTGATAAACGCCGCTACCTGATGCATATCCAGTGGTTCGGCGTTAGGCCACTGGATTATATACGCATTGAGAAACTTTAATCTTTTTAGGATGATAGCATCGTATGTGAATAGTAGGTGTTTCGATGTCTCCTTACCGCAGTCACAGAATCTGCACTGGTCCATAAGGGACCTTCCTAATTTATGTAGATGGCCGTTAAAAGGGCCGTGTCTCGTTAAAAGCTAGGTAAGAGGTCTTAGGGATTGGCGGTCTATCCTCGCTGCCTCTCCCAGGTGTATAATATTATAACTGAATAGTTTAGTGGCCTGTCTCATCCCACTAGAGGACCCCCAGACTAATTTCCTATAGTTCTGCTTCCAGTCTCTTATACCTTCTGCCAAATGGGTTTTGGAAAAAGCAATACTAGGACTGGGACCCAGGAAATCTCGGCTTGCTCCCATTTTTGCACATCGGTCTGCTGCCTCATTTCCTCTAATGGTGGAGTGGCCAAGAGACCACAAAAGAGTGACTTGAAGGCTAGCAGAGCTGCCTGGCTGTGCGACATTATATGGATCTCGGTCTTCTTATATTTCTTTCTGAGACATTGAAGCACACATACCTCAATAGCAAAGGTCTCTGCCTGAAAAACTGTGGGGTGCTACCCAGTGGTATGCACAGTTCTAGGTCGGGCCAGACTATCCCTACACCGGTTCCCCCGTCTGTTTTCGACCCATCCGTATACTATACAGAAGCATGGCGGGGGAGGGAGGAGATAATATTCTCTACCAGTGCCCTATCCGGCAAACTAATAGTAAAATTCCTCCGACAATCTATTGTCCTTACCTTTAAATCCGATAGTTGGGTCAATTCCTCCTTAAAGTTTAATTTATGTAGGATACTGTTGTGTCCTGGCCTTACAGTTTTAGTTTTGGCTAATATTTTTAGGCTCAGACCTCTTGAACCGTCTACTTTTTTAATGCAGTGGTGAGAGCCCCGGTATTCTCTCAAGGGCAGCTGTTGGACAAGTCCTCATTGCTTCAGTTGCACCCACACAGATTAACCTCTGGATTTTATCCAGTATTCTTCGTGCACCAGTCTGCTTCGTCTTTGGCCACCACACAAACACCGCGTAAGAGGCCATAGGTCTAATGACGGCCCGGTAGAGCCAAACCAACATTTGTGGGCTCAGTCCCCACGTTTTGCCAAACATTCTATGGCAGGTGAAGTAGGCCTTATTCCCCTTGTTTGTGATATGATTTAAGTGGGGATTCTATGTCAATTTCTGTTCGAGTACGACACTCAGATATTTAACCTCCGTGACAGTTGGATAGTTACCCCCCCCCCCAGGGCTATCGGCGGGAGGCCAATTTTTCTCCGGTTAGTACAGAGAGTGCAGTTGACCTTGTTGAGATTTACCGTAAGGCCCACCTCCGTGCGCCAATCATTTACTACCTCTAGCGCTTGTTGCATCCTTGCCCCTACTGTATTTGCGAATCTGCCTTTAACCATCAAGACTAGGTCATCCGCATAGGTAATGTTCGAGAAGTCTAAATTTCTCAGTCTGGTAAGTAATTGATCCATCACGATCAGCCACAATAAGGGAGAGAGAACACCTCCCTGGGGGCAACTCATGGTGACCGCTATGGTGATGGTTTTGTCTCCAAAAGAGGCCGTAATCCTCCTATTTTTCAACATGTTCATAATCCACCTTACGGTGGAACCCTTACGGGTATTTGTATCCTTACCATCAACTCTTGTCTCAAAGGGATATTGATATCAAACCTGATGTCCATATGATCTGAGATTGACGCTTCCTTGGACACATGCCAGTCGAGAATTGCACTGGAGGTACCCATGTCAGACAGGGTAAGGTCCATTACCTCTCTCCTAACCGCATTCATAAAGGTCGCATCACTCCCCTTATTGTTCACTGATAAGTTGTTCTGCTAAGACAGAATTCAAAAAATTGCTCACTTGCGTGGTGTGCATTAGCATCGCACCCAATGGAGAATTTTTGGTGATCTATCGTGCAAAAATGCACGAAGCTCTGTATCATTTCTGGAGGGGAGTCATTTTCATCCCCGGGAAAGTATGCAGAAGCGATGCTAATCACCCTCCTGCCTCCTTTTGGTAAAGGCATTCCTATTGAAACAGTCGTGATATCCCTAGAAATAAATTGGTTAATAGAGAAGATATTGTGCCTTGAGCGACAAAGAATTGCTGCCCTCGGCCTGTCTGCAGTCGTGTCGTAGACTAGCTTACCTGTGTTGGCTGCAAAACCTTTTATCTTTCCCTTGTAGGTCCAAGGCTCCTGTTTGAACGCTATATCCCAGTCCTTAATTATAAAAAAGACGGTTTAAGTTGTTTGTAGCCGTCTTCGATCGATGCCGATTATTCTGCACGACTCTCAGTTTCGCTACGGTTGCAGGTTTGGTGTGTATCACCATGATGTGTATATTTATGTATATATAATAATATATATATATATATATATATATATATATATATATATATATATATAAATCTTTTTTTTTTCTTATGTCTTAGGTTCCAGAGAGCCCGGTTTGCTAGGTTGCTGTGCCACCCTTCCTCTAGGGGTCAACCCATGGCTTTTCAAGCTCTTTCCTCGACCCGGTTTTGCCGGTCTACCTGTTCCGGAGGTGCCAGGTCTCCTGGCTTCCCTCGTCCCAGCAACCTCATCACCGCGGCTTGCGTTCTCAGCCAAAGCTGCCCTACACGTGCCGGGCAGATTCGGCTAAGCCACCCTCCCCTTGACTGTATCCACCACCCCCTCTTTCTTTGGGCGGAACTGTACAGAGCCAAACATAGAATTGACCCTTTAGTTGGAGCCCTTCAGTATCTCTCCCGTTTTATGTGACACTGACATTGTGAGTTGAAGGAGGTCACCTTCTCGCTCCTTCCTTGCTATAATTCTCCAGTTTGCGTCTCTAAGGACCTTATTCTGGATTGCCAGACGACGCAGTATTTTGTCGTTTGTCTGTTACCCCCTTGTGGCAGGTAAACAAACATAATCCTTGGGCGAGGCAACTCCTCCTCCCCGACTGCCTTCAGGGATGCCCCGTTCCATGGCTTGAGTGAGGGCACTGTGGCCCTGAGCCACTCTGCTGTATCATCATCGACACAGTTGACCGTGAGCGAACCGTTTCTGGTGCGACATCCCAGGAAATTAGGGCTGACACCATCTAACGGCAGCTCCGCCACTGTCTTCATTATGGCATCTTGTATTGCCAGAATCTGGTCAATACCTAGTTTTGTTTCTGGGTAGCCTTGGTCGGTAGTCTCCAACCTGATAGCCTTCACTGCGCCACTATATGTCGTGGCCAGCTTTTGGGGCGGCGTCCAATGCTTTCGGTGAAGGACTGGAAACTTTCCCTCTTTTAGCCGCGATTCCTTTAGGGATCGAGTCGTCATCCGACCTATTCTTCTTGTCAGTTGGGACAATGCTGTCCTTGATTTTTTCCTTACATTGCTGCAAGACAGCGTCGCGGAAGACCCCTGACCGAATTAAATGGGACAAACGTCTGCTCGCGGCCCCACTGAGACGTGCTCTCCTCTTTGATTTTCCCTACAGCTCTAACTCCTCGAGGTCCTTATTTATTTTGGCCGTAGTCGACGTGGATTGGGTATCCATTTCAGGCAATAGAGTGCCATGTACAGGAGAGCCCACCACTACGTCCGTGCTGGAGTTATCCATTACGATCTCAGAAGGGGGGCCTGAATGGTCCATTTCATCTTCTGAGACTGGTGCGTTTAAAGGAGCACCGCCCTTTTTATTTTTGTTTTTAATTAAATCCATACATTGTCGATTTGGTTGAGGAATGGAAGGTCCACCACGGCAGCGCCTCTTGCCGTGGTAACGCTGATTGAAACCGGGGGTCGCTTAGTATCCGGAGTTCCGTGCTAGCGACCAACTAACTTATGATCATACATCCCTCGGCGCACGTGTCTCACCTTAGATTTGTTTTTTTCAACGTTTATATCATCCTTTAGCGTCGTACTATAGCCTGTTGCTCGGTAAACGAGCCAACATTTACCGGAGGTCACCACGAGGAGGTAGTACGTACACTTGCGAATCACGCTCAGGTTACCCTTCGCGCAGATCGTGGGCCCACAGACAGGACTGCCTAAAACATGACCAGAACAGCCTGCTGTAGCCCACCCTAAAGGAAGGTTACGGAGCCGGTATTACTACACTGCTATATTCCCCCCTTCCAGAAGGCGCCAGACCCCCTATAGCAAATATGGTATTACAATTTTATTTTCAAAATCTAAAATCTTTTTTCGCCATAATTTTCCCTGAACAAAATTTGAAATATAATCTAAATTGTTGTTCAAAAGTTCTTGGTTTTATAAAGTCGATTTCAACATACCGGGAATTTAAAAAAAAAAAATTTTATTTGAAATTCCATTGGCTTTAGAACTCCTGTGTCTAATTGATTTTTAAAACATGGATTTCCCTGCATAATGCTTAATTTTAGAGTTTTCTACAAATTTAGACATCGGAGAATACATTTCAGCGTCACTTCAACATTTTAATAACATGTATTCCGATTTTATGTTTTGAAATGGGCCAGCACAAAAGTTTAAAAATGTTTACCGATTTGAAACAACAGGTAAAATTATTTCTTTAATTTCATGGATTAAAATCTAAGATTAGGTTTTCAATAGCGGTATTAGTAAAATAACTACAACCAGATTATTTGCAATAAAATTCGAGGGCTTTTGAAGATATCAGTTGCAGAAATGTTATTTACCCTATTTACTGATTGATTTAATTTTCGAATTAACAAGTTTTTTTTCGATTGTTCTGGCAGAATTCAAAATTGAAGGATTTGTTATATGAGAAGAATTATCGGTCAAATTCGGCAACACTCCTTTTCTGATCATCGATATTTAACCTATAGCCTCGATATTCACCCTGCTACCCGGGAAGCCTTCAGGAACCCTAGAAGGACCAACTGGAGCAAATATGGGGAATTATTGGAGGATATGTTACCGTCGAGGGCTATGGAGCCAACGACGACTGCTGGGGAGCTAGAGGATGGTGGCTAGCGTTACTAGCGCATGCAACCGATCCTTTCTCGCTGCCTGCCCACTGGCTAACCCTAGTGTTAGGCAAAAACCAGTATCGAGGTCCAGGGAACTGGGAACCTATCGTAAGGCTTGTAGGACAGCCCCTAATAGAGCCAAAAATACAAGGGAGGCTTAGGATTGGGACTCCTATAAGGAGAAACTCGGAATTTATAAGAAAAAATTAAGAAAGTCACAAAGGAGGTCTTGGAGAATCTTCTGTGATAAAATGGAAGAGGTATCCGAAGATTCTTTCCAAAAGTACAGCTAGTCCCAGTTTTTTAATAAAACCGGACGAATCTTGGACAGCTTCTAGTGGAGGATCTCTAGAGCTTCTCTTCGAGACACACTTCCCAGGGAGCTGCGTAGCAATAAACAGGAACCTCTGTCAGTGTTCACAGAGGATATCGTAACCTGGAAACGGATCCTATGGGCACTGAGAGGGTTTAAACCATTTAAATCGGCTGGTCCGGATCAAATTATACCAGCGGAACTTCAAAACCTAAGGTCCTAAAACCAATAACTCTACCATCCTTTCTTTTGAAAACCTTGGAAAGGCTGCTGGATATATACATCAGAGATAAAATAAGTGCCAGGAAGTGGGCACCGTCTCAGCATGCGTACACAAAGGGTAGATCTGTGGACACTGCTCTGCACGCCTTCGAAGTCGTAGCGATTGAGGAGGTCATGACGTGGTTGAAGCATAATGTGTTATCCTCAGACGACATCACAATCTGTGTGGACAGTCAAACGGCGATCCGGTCGTTAGAATCGGTATCTTTGGCGTCACGGGTGGCGTTGAGTTGTCACTCATCCCTAAATGAGATGGGTGAGCATTTAAATATCCAGGTAATCTGGGTCCCAGGTCACTCGGGCGTCATGGGGAACTGCAGGGCAGATGAACTTGCTAGTCATGGTACGACTCTCCAGCTACAACCAGAAAGGGCAAGTCTGCGCATCACAGCGCTGAGACAAGCACTTGGGAAGCAGGCGCTATCCTCAGCGGGGGAAAGGTGGTCGAACACCCTAACCTGTAGAGTTGCAAGATAAGTTTGGCCAAAGCTAGCCTTAGGGCGCACTAGGGCATTAATATCCTTACGCAGACGTGAATTAAGAACGGTCGTAGGAATTGTCACGGGACACTGCTTTTTGGAGAACATGCAAGAAGGCTGGGTCTGGAGGATAATGACTTCTGCAGAAGCTGCTTGGACGAAGAGGAGGAAGAGACGTTGGTCCACTTCCTTTGCTCGTGTCTAGCATTGGCTCTCAGAAGGCACAAACACTTAAGTGTGGGACGTCTTACGCTACATAAGTAGCTCGAAATGGTTCCAATAGGGGTAAAAGGGGATACATCCTGTGGTATCACAATGGACCGTCACCGGTCTAAGTGTGCGTAAGCAGACACTCCAACCTAACCTAACCTAACCTAAGAACTGGTCTAGTTCGTCTCAATTTATACAGCTCATTCTTATTTTAAGCATTTTAGTTTTGATATTTGACTAGTTACCTATATATTAAATTTGAGAATTGCTTTTTCTTATTTTTAGAATAGCATTTCTCTCGGTGTATTTACACAACCTAACCAAAACTGCTCAAAACGAGTTCTCTACCAACCTTCATTGAGGTAACATCTTTGAGGTTTAAAATTGAATTTTTTCTGTGTAACTATTATTGTTAAAAATCTTTATAAATATAAATTGTTCTTCACAATTAATTTACTAGTTTTCAAACTAATAAATAAGTGTATAAAATAAAACAATCTAACGTGAGTGGAACTAAACGTCGCTCTAATGCGACGTTAACAGTGATACCGTTCAAAACTCAAAAACAAAAAACATACGATGAAACAAGTTTACAACAAATGATTAGAGAAAATCAACGCGTGATTAACTCTCTACAACATAACAGTAATATGTCTGGCTCAACATCAACAAATTTATCAACAAAAAACTCATTCAACAATCTAGTTGATGATGATGGTAACGGTATTGAGTTTGATCTCGATTCTGAGATTCATTCAAAAAATAAAAATAACAAAGTTATTATAACGCCTATAATAATACAAAACATCACTGAAAACAAATTGAGGGATATTCTCAAACAACTTAACATTAATAAATTTTTGATTAAATTATGCAGCATTGGGATAAAAATTTCACTACACAATCAGTTAGATTACAACAATCTACGTAAACAACTGACAGAAGCGAATATTGAGCATTTTACTTATCGTTCTCCATCAGAAAAAATATTAAAAGTAATATTAAACGGTCTACCCAAAAAAATTAGTACGGATGAGATTAAAGAAGTACTCACTGATAATGAATCCACTAATAAAGACATAACCAGTGACGATATCATCGAAATAACTGAACTTAATCCTAAAGCAGGCTCGATGCAAAATGGTCTTTATCTAATCAAATTTAATGCAAATAACATAAAATTCCAGATTATAAAAAAGATAAAAAGTCTCAACCATATAATTGTATCATTTCGGATACACACTCCAAGGAAAATTTCTTAAACGCAATGTCGCAGATGCGGTATGTATGGCCATGGTACACGGTAAATAAAAATTCACTAGATGTGAGCATACTAGACGATCTAGTTGAATCAAGTAAAAATAATAATACTAGATTTCTGGTTGTAATAAAATCTGGTAATTTTACTTTAAATACAAATATGTATTACTGGAAATCAAGTAAAAAATACTATGTGTTTTTGCGACTGGACTTCTGGTAAAATTATGAGAAATACAATTTTTTAATTAGATTTCAAGTAAAATCGAATACTAGATTTTCTTTCAAAACTATTAGATTTCTGGCATTTATTCTACTACAGTTGTAGTAAAATAACCGAAAAAAACTATATTCTTAAGCAGAATTCCAGTTAATCCTCCGTCATCATTTTTTACTAGATTTTCCCTTGATTATACTAGATTGCCGCCTAAAAAAATTTCAAATAAGAAAAAAACCTTTTTGGATTTTGTTTTAATTAAATATTTTTTATTTCAACAATTATTTACAAAAATTACAAAGCTTTAAAATAGTTGTTCTGAATTTTTCGACACAATTTAGAACATAATTTCGACACACGAGGCGTCGGAATCACATCTTTAAATAAAAAGAAAAAAACTTCCTAGAAACTGTAGAAATATAAACAATTTTGGGGAAATTTCAATCCAAAAACATAAAAAATTTTAAAGAGTTTGTGGAAGGTGCATAAAAAGTTTTGTAGCCCAACGAAATTGATTGTGCATCTATTATTACGTGGAAGATTTCTTCGTGACTCAAACCATTCTCCGACAAACATACCAGATACGGCTGCGACAGCTTACTTTTTTGGGTGAGATCTTTTATTGATTCATCTACCTACAAAACTTAAAAGTTTTGGTTTAATAACAAGAGTAATATGAACTATATTATATCAAAATTTCAACGTTGGCTTCTTACAGATAACCATGTAGATTTTATTCATCATTTTCCCCAATTTTGGACTTTTCGCATGATCATCGGGGTAACAATTTTATTATAAAATTACGTTATGTTAAATACTGACTGTAATTTACTGGGCTGTTTACTGCAACTCTTCTGCCCAGAACCATCAACTAAATTTCCAACGACTGAGTCTGGTTAAACTATTAAAAAACTTTCCACAACTTAATTTGAGTTTTCAACAATTTAATTTATTTATTTTATAAATATTCCACAACATGTATTATTTTGTCTGTAATACACGACCTCACCAACACTGACCGTGTAGAATACTTCTTAACAGAATAATTGATCCCTCCAACATGACAATTCTCTTTATATACCAAAAGTGACGTACCAATACATATGCGTTATATGTGTGAAGTATGCATCATTCAATAATTTCATCTTGCAATTCAATTTCTTTAAATGGTATAAAATATTTTCTCATCATGGAATATACTATACTATGATGAGTTTGACAGTAAGAAGTACTGTCACAATAATTATAATATTTGCATTAAAATTTGATTAAGGTAAGCAAAACATTACATTATTTAATAAATATGATCTAATTAACTAATAACAATTGTTTTCAGATATTTTATGTGATTTGAGGAATACATTTGTCGTCACTCGTGGTATTCAGATAAGTATTCCTAATGTTTTTAATTATAAATACATTTTTAGTTTAAGACCGATTTCTTTGTTGATTATGTTTCTTTCTTCTTTAATTTTAGGAGCTTTCTGCTTCCAACATTCTCCGCGACGTTGAATCATCCGATTCAATTGGTAATTTTCATAATGCATGTACAGCTCGGCGATAGATGCCGTTTTTTGTCTTCACCGATGCCACTCTGATTAATCCATCGTTTCCAGGGAATACCTCAATTATGCGGCCAAGTAACCATCTCGTTGGCGGTAGATTTCTGTCAATAATTAAAACGATATCATTCACACTTACATTTGGTTTGGCCGAAATCCATTTCGTTCGTGACTGCATTGTGGTCAGGTATTCGATGTGCCACCTTTGCCAAATATGCTGCCTCATACGTTGCAGCATCTCCCATCTGTTCAGCTTAGACACCTTCTCATTAATCAGATTTATTTCGGGAACTAGTACTAAAGGATGACCTACAATGAAATGTGCCGGAGTTAACATATCGACCTCCATATCCACTGGTAGCGCGCAAAGAGGCCGAGAATTCAATATAGCTTCTATCTCCACCAGTAATGTTTGTAATTCTTCGACCGTTAGAATTGTTTCTCCAATAACTCTTTTTAGGTGGTGTTTCATCGATTTAACTGCCGCTTCCCATAATCCTCCGAAATGAGGAGCATTCGGTGGGTTGAAGTGCCACGTGATCGACTGTCTTGACAGGTGATTGTAAATTTCTTCAGTGTTGGCTTTTAGGAATGCCCATGTTTCCCGCAATTGTCTCTCGGCACCTAAGAAGTTTGATCCACAGTCACTGTAGATGTCTGAACAGATGCCCCGCCTAGAGACGAATCTTCTTAATGCGGCTAAAAATCCGTTTGTTGTTAAATCGGTGGTTAATTCTATGTGGACTGCACGAGTACTGGTACAAACGAATAGGCACACATATGACTTAAATGGTTTCTGTCCTCTACCTCTTTTGTGAAAGGTGAGTATTGGCCCAGCAAAATCTACGCCAACTTGCAAAAATGCTCGAATGTGTTGGACTCTACACGCCGGTAGATTTCCCATTTCCTGCGACAACTGACTGGGGTTTGCTTTAAAACACTGCAAACATTTCCTGATCACCTTACGAACTTCTTGCTTTACTCTTACGATCCAAAACTTCTGCCTCAGCATACTTGTCATTAACTGGAAGCCAGCATGATAATAGCGGTTATGCCATTCTTCCACGATCAATGTTGATAATTTCGACGGCGGTAAAATGATAGGATGCATAATTCCGTATGCGACATTTGAATTTGGTATTCTTCCTCCTACTCTTAGTAGCCCATCAGCATCAATGTACGGATTCAGGTACTTAAGCGACCCCTTGATAGGTCTCGATTTTGTTATGGCTAGGATTTCTTCCTTCAGATACCTTTGTTGTACTTCTCGGCAGCATAGTTCGACAGCCTCTTCTAATTCCTTGACAGTTACCGGACCTTTATGCCTTGTTACTTCCTTGCGTGCACTGCTTATGTTGTGTATAAAACGTTGAACGATAGCGACTGTTCTAATGACTTTTCTGTACGAGGAAAGTCTTTCGATCAACTCTAAAGGGAACGAACCTTGCTGACATTCTGCTATCAATGCTGTGCTGAAGCGTACCCGCTCCTCTTCCTGCGATCCATAATTCGTCCTTTGTACTGGCCAGCCATCGACATTTCCGCGTAGCCACCTAGGAGCCGTCCACCACAATTCGTGACTTATTAATTCCGATGGTATTATTCCACGTGACGCGCAATCAGCCGGGTTGTCCTTGGTAGGGACATGACGCCATTTGTCTCTTGCCACTATTTCTAAGATCTGGGATGTTCTGTTTCCCACAAATGTTTCCCATCGAACCGGGACATCAGACAGCCAGTCTAATACGATAGTTGAATCTGTCCAACGAGTTGTGTTTGGCACCGTAATTTCCAATATTTGACAAACCGATCTCATCAACTTCGACAAGAGGTGTGCTGCACAAAGTTCCAGTCTAGCGACTGATAATTTTTTAATAGGAGCAACTTTTGACTTCGCGGCTATCAAGCTACAAGCATACTCATCTGGACCAACCATCTGCCTCATATAAACCACGGCTGCATAAGCGCGTTCACTCGCGTCACAGAATCCGTGTAACTCGATGTTCACCTTACAGCTAGGTGTTTGTAACCAACGCGGGATTCGAACTTCTTCTAAACGGTGTAGTTGATCTCGTATAATTGTCCATCTTTCCTTGACTGTTTGTGGCAATTCATCATCCCAATCCATCGCTGTTAGCCACAGAGTTTGAAATAAAATCTTAACTTTTATCAGTACTGTAGTTAGCCAACCTAGCGGATCAAAAATTTGGCTGCTTTCAGATAATAATCTTCTTTTAGTATAGACTGGAGTACCCAAGCTGACGCAATACGAAAACACATCTAATTTCGGGTCCCATTGTAAACCCAAAACCTTTATGGTTATGCCATCTTGTGAAAGATCCTTGATTGTAGTCACTCTATTCTCCACTGGTATTGCGTTCAAGAACTGATCTGAATTGGAGATCCATTTACGTAACTTCATTCCGGCTTCATTGAGTGTGCACACAAGACGGTTTTGCAATTCTAGAGCTTCTTCCACATTTGCTGCACCTGCCATTAGGTCGTCCACATATGTGCACTTGTTGAGCACATCTGACGCTGAAGGCCACCGACCACGGTTTATGGCTGCGAGCTCGTTCAAAACTCTTGTGGCTAGATATGGGGCTGCCGCTGTGCCATACGTTAACGTCGTTAGCTTGTAGTGTTTCATGGGCTCCCTGTCACTTGATCTCCAGACTATCGATTGATACTTCCTGTCATCTTCTCGAACTAGTATCTGCCGGTACATCTTCTCTACGTCGGCACTAAACGCTATCTTATTTAGGCGGAATCGTAATAGTATGGCGTATAATGTTGGCTGTACTGTCGGTCCGACCATGAGCAGATCATTTAATGACAATCCGTTCGATGTTTTGGCGGAGGCATCAAACACAACCCTAAACTTTGACGACTTTGAGATGCCATGGTGAGGTAAGTAGGTTAAATTCTCCAGTTCGTCATCTTTAACTTCTACCATGTGCCCCAACTGATGATACTCGGTCATGAACTCAGTGTACGCCTGCTTGAATGCTGGATCTCTTACGAATCTTCGTTCCATCGTTCTTTGTCGACTTAGTGCTGAATTTAGTGATCTTCCCAATAGCCCCTTCTCCTCTTTAAGCGGTAGATGTACTACAAATCGCCCGGTTGAATCTCGGCATGTAGTTCTCATAAATAATTTTTCACACTGTGCTTCTTCATGTGTTAACCTAGGTATATCTGGGATGTTTTCTACTTCCCAAAACTGCTTCAACATGTGGTCAACACTATTTTGTTCTGTGAATACTTGACTTACATTGCTCGACGTTTCACTTAGCATTTGTGCTTCTAGTTCACCTCCCAGGACCCAACCAAATATTGTCTCCACTGCGATTACATTGTGTTCGTGTTTGACTCTTCCATCCAACAATATGTTAAACACATGTTGAACACCTAATATGAGGTCAATATTATGGGACTCGTTAAATTTAGGATCGGCGAGAAACACGTCCAAGTTACACGTATCTGTCCTAAATGATTGGGTAGGCACCTTTGAGCACAACCTTGGTAAAACCAATGCGTCGACTTCGATATACTTTTCGCTATCCACCCGTGATCGTAGAGTGATTGTAACCATTCCCTTCGTAATCTGGTTACCTGAACCGCTGATACCTGCTACCATTGTGTGGTTGCTTCGTCTACGTAATCTCAACCGATTGCAAAAATGTTCGGATATTAAGGTTGACATAGAACCAGAATCTAGGAGCATTCTGCATTCATGCTCGTCGCCGAAACAGTCGATTGCTCGTACCACGGCTGTTGGTAAGATACTGGCGGATGTTGTGCGCGCATGTGCAATTGTTGTTTTTGGTTGCACTGACACTAATGAGCTGTGTTGTTCCTTGTTGTCATCTAAATGTAGCAGGGTATGATGCTTTTTGCCACAATTCTGACATCTTGACTTCGATAAGCATCTAAAAACTGGGTGATTGACTCGCAAACAGTTAAAACATCGATTGTCGGCTTTAATACACTGACGTCGATCCATGACAGATAATTGCTTGAATTTCTCACAGTCTACCAACTCATGTTCACCCTTACAAACGGAACACCGGTTCACTTCAGTAGTTACGTATACTTTAGATGACCGTGGGTTTGTTGTGTGTTTCGAAGGAATCGGCTTCAGTGATTCAAGCGTCTCTGAACGATTTAGTAGAAACTTGAAAAAACTCTCTAGACTTGGTAAGTTGTCTTCACAAGAAGTCTGCGCCCATAACGCTCGAGTTTCTGTGTCCAGTTTCCCCTCTAAAATATGAATCAGCCATACATCTCGTGACTCAGCTTCTTTGCCTAGTGCTTTCAGGCCTTTGATGACCTCATCCGATGATTCAAGTAGTTTCCGAATGTTGAATGCGGTCGCTTGATGAATAGTAGGTTGATCCATGAAACTCCGAATGAACGCTCTGATTGTGTGTTTTTTCCGGTCGTACCTGGTACATAACTTCCGAAATGCTTCCGCATAATTGGCCTCGGTTATCGGAATGTGCCGTAATAAATTGTAAGCCTCTCCCTGTAAGAACCCTTTCAGATACTGAAATTTCTGTACAGCTGATAGACTTGTCTTATCGTGAATAGTCCTCACATACAGGTCATAAAATGATTGCCACATTGTGTACTGACCAGAGAATGGCTCAATATTAATCTTTGGCAGTCTTACATCGACGGGATGTGCCATTGTAAGATTCATGGTGGTGTTTGCTGCGTTTTGTGATTCATCTGGATTATCTAGGTTATATTCTCGAATGTATTTGCTTAGCCGAGAGTCTACCGTGAAATATTGCTCCGTTAGGTCTAGTATGCCACTTTCCTGGTCCGGGTCGATGTCAAAAATCGAGCTCTCCACTTTCTCAAATTGGTGTAATAATGTTTTTGCTCTCGCGAGTTTGGTATGAAATCCATCGATATCCTGTTTGTCTCCTGGATTCAACGCATAATTGTATAATTTTGTCATTTGGCCTTTGATTGAAGCACGCGTGGCCTTTAAAGACTTTAATTTTGCGTCTGACTCCATTTTATTCGATTAAATGACTGGTGTCACTACTTGTGACTTTGATTGTATTGGATAAAGCCGATTGACTAATTACACCTTACGTGAATGTACGCCGCCCTTTTAAAACATAAAACTTCACTCTAATGTACGCCGAAACAAACGAATTTCACTTAAATGCACGCTGATTTTTTAAACACAAATCAATTGCAACAAATGCCTTTCTGTTCGTTGAATTAATTTTCACAACAAAAAAAAAACAATATGTCCGACTAAGCTGCACCACGTGTAACTAATTTTCACTTAAAAATGGTGTCGTAAATTCCAAATTATTTTTTTTTATTATTATTTTTTTTGTTTCCGGAAATCCGGCTCGAAGGACCATGTAATTTACTGGGCTGTTTACTGCAACTCTTCTGCCCAGAACCATCAACTAAATTTCCAACGACTGAGTCTGGTTAAACTATTAAAAAACTTTCCACAACTTAATTTGAGTTTTCAACAATTTAATTTATTTATTTTATAAATATTCCACAACATGTATTATTTTGTCTGTAATACACGACCTCACCAACACTGACCGTGTAGAATACTTCTTAACAGAATAATTGATCCCTCCAACATGACAATTCTCTTTATATACCAAAAATGACATACCAATACATATGCGTTATATGTGTGAAGTATGCATCATTCAATAATTTCATCTTGCAATTCAATTTCTTTAAATGGTATAAAATATTTTCTCATCATGGAATATACTATACTATGATGAGTTTGACAGTAAGAAGTACTGTCACAATAATTATAATATTTACATTAAAATTTGATTAAGGTAAGCAAAACATTACATTATTTAATAAATATGATCTAATTAACTAATAACAATTGTTTTCAGATATTTTATGTGATTTGAGGAATACATTTGTCGTCACTCGTGGTATTCAGATAAGTATTCCTAATGTTTTTAATTATAAATACATTTTTAGTTTAAGACCGATTTCTTTGTTGATTATGTTTCTTTCTTCTTTAATTTTAGGAGCTTTCTGCTTCCAACACTGACGTTACAATAAAAAATACTTAGTACGTTAATTTCCGTTACCTGTCAACCAACGAACATAAAAGTACATTTGAATTTAATAACTTATACATTGTCGTACTCTGTATGAGGTTAGAAAGGAGAGGTATGTTAAAATTCAAATGTATTTCTATGTTCATTATTTGATAGGTAATGAAAGTTACGTACTAAGAATTTTTTATTGTAACGTCCATATTTAACATAACGTAATTTTATATTAAAATGGTTGGCTCCGGAAATTCTAGTCAAAAACATTTCAGTCAAAAATTAAAAAGCAACTCAGTGAAAATAGTTTTAGACGAAATGCCTTTTTAGAAGGAAGTTCAATCAAAAAACTAGAAAAGGCATTCAAGTCAAAATATTTTGACTGGAATTCGTTTTGGATTTAGTTAGTTTTTTTTACTGAAATGGCTTGTTAGACCTATACGCCGGCTTCGTGGCCGGGGAAAAAATAATGAATATAATCTATATGGCTTAATTTAATTTAGTTAAATATTCTATAAGTAAGCCAACGTTGAAATTTTTAAACGTAACAAGACTATTAAAAAGCATATAATAATTAGAATCATATCAATAAATAATTAAATACCTGAGCCCTAATACAATCGCCGGATATACAGGTTAAAACAAATTGATTATCCGACAAAGCATAGCAGTCGCTTTAAGTGTAGTGTTACTCGATGTCTGGTGTTTTGATCTTTTTCTTCATATACTCCTGCACAGGATATTGACATTTAAGGAAACGTTTCTACAAGGAACCCCCTTCAAAATTTTAAATTTCCAAACCTTTTCCCGAAAATGACGATTTTGACTTATCGTTTTTTGCATGCAATGAGCGAATAAATATTTACATATGTACATATATGTAAATTGTTCTTTATTCCATTCCCGTCATTCCCTATACAAGAGACCGAATTCAAAATTAATCTGAAATGTTAATAATTGAAAGTTAATCTGAAAATCATTTAATGTATATATTTGTCAAAACTTACACATTCACCGTCAAAATCCTTCACATTGGGAAAATTTTGGATGAGTTCCGCCGCATTTGCTTGATGCATCTCATTAAAAATTATGTGTAATATTTCACTATACTTATTTTATATTAGCACTTACACTTTATATACTTAAACTTCTATTTTCACCTGTTTTTCATTTCACTATACCACAGCAAGAAATTCAACGTACCTATTACTGATACTGACTATGACGGCGAAATTGAAATTAATATGCCAGCGAAAGTTTAATTTTACTAGAATTTTAGTAAATTCTAATAGAAGTTTTAAATTAACCAGAATATTACTAGAATCTGTTTAATTTACTTGCACTTGCGAACAGGAATTATCTTGTATTTAATTTAATTTAACTAGAATTTTACTAGATTTCAGGTAACTACATTAAAAAATAAACCGTTGCAAAAATGCAACTGGAATTCAAGTAATTTTTATTTTTACTAGAATTCTGGTTATAAAATTTACGAGATTTTCGTTAAATTTACTAGATATTCCATTTTATAGAGTAAAACTAACCATCTAGTATTTTTCCAGTAGTTTTTTGTGCTAGATAATCACTAGAATTCCAGTATAATTAAAAATATTACTGGAAATTAACTAGAAAATAGTCAAAACCGGGTTTTGATTGCAATTTCACTGGAAATCGGTTAAATCTATTTCAAAATTTAACTAGAAAATTAATTTTTCTTGATTTTTAACCAGAAATTCACTGGATTTTCACTAGAATTTGCAAAACCAGATAATCAAGTAGGCAATTACCGGATTTTGTAATGAGCGTGTACATCCTACTGCTATAAAATACTAAGATGTCTCAAATGTGGTGACCCTCATGATACGTTACAATGCAAAGTTTTAGATGCCAATTTGAAATGCTGGTTGTGTCAAGGAAACCATATGGCAAACTCACCCAACTGTCCAAAGTTGAAGGAATACATCCTCATACAAGAAAACATCAAAATTAAACGGAATATAAAAAGTAACAATATAAATAATATTAGGGGATCTTCAATACGGCCTCCTCCGAATTCGTTTAATGCTGAAAAATTTCCGGAACTTACTTCACCTCGGCCAACACAGATGCATCAGTCTTGGAATTCAATATTTAATAATAAACCATCAAATTCTAATTATAGTGTAAACCAAAACAAATTGGCTGCCGCAAATGAATCTGGACAGGTAAACTCTTCAAAGGATTCTTTATTTACGTATGAAGAAGTTTTGACTCTGGTAAGTGATATGGTCTCGAGTCTTTCAGTTTGTAAGACAAAAGCGGAACAATTTTCTGTTTTAACTCGCCTAACTGTAACCTATCTCTATAATAATGTTAAATAATGGTTCTGCGAATCTGAATAATAATGCATTAAATATTTTTATCTGGAATGTGCAAAGTATAAAAAATAAGGCAAATGAAACATTCTCTTACATGAAAAATCTTAATGTGCATGTTGCCATAATTTCGGAAACCTGGCTAAAAGACGATGTTTCACTCTTTGACCCGGAATTTAAAGTGTATAATTTAAATAGAAAATCGAGTGGCTATGGTGGTGTTGCTATTATAATTAAACGAAATATTCAACACTGTTTGCTACCCACTTTGAATTTACAAGCTTTAGAGGGTTTTGCAATAGAACTTATTACAATTCGTGGTAAAATAAAACTCATAGCCGCTTATTTTAAAGGAGGAACATCCAATATAATTCTAAACAGATTTAAATCAGACATATAATACCTTACATCATTCCAAACTAATTTCATTTTAGGTGGAGATCTGAACGCTAAACATCCGCATTGGAATTGCTACAGAAATAATAGAGCTGGGACAATCTTATACAACGAAATATTAGATAGTAAATTTGTTATTAAATTTCCAAGTTCTCCAACACATTTTAATCACAATTCAAAATATGGATCTACTTTGGACATAGCTCTGACAAATTGCCCACAATTCATTCATAATATGAAATCTCGCCCTGATTTAAGTTCTGACCACCTTCCGGTACATTTTCAATTGGACTGCAATCCCCAATATTATGAGGGTTTTTGTAGATCTAATTATTCTAAGGCAAATTGGCAACTATATAAATCATGCATTAATAACAATCTAAATCTAACTAGCGAATCTCCAATTCGAAATATTAAATCATGTAGCGATATAGATGAGCTAGTTGGTAATTTAAATAATATCATCTTATCTGCCAAAGATAAGTGCGTGCCATGTAATATACCTATATCAAAAAATATTGAATTCAAAATCCCAGAAGCAACCAAAATGTTAATTCGGCTTAGAAACACTCGTAGACGCCAATGGCAACGTTCTCGTGATCCTATGCTTAAAACTATTGTTTACGAGTTGCATCAACGCATCAAGGCTGAATTTCAAATTCTGAGAAATAATAAATGGCATAATATGATTGAAGAAATCCAAAATGACCGTAATAAAAATAAAATGTGGGCAGTCAGTAAAAACCTGCGACAACGAAGTAAACAAATACCCCCCTTATTTGATAAAGAAAACCATATTTCGATTACTAATATTGAAAAATGTGAATCCTTCGCAGCACAATTTGCTGCAATTCATAATAAAGACAATCACAATCAATCTACTTTTGCCCAACATATATCTTCAGAAGTCAATAGTTTTCTATCTACTCATGCCGGATTGTTATCGTCCCATGAATTTGATATGACAACTCCTAAAGAGATAAAGCAAATCATCAGATCTATCAAGCCACGTAAATCTCCTGGCTATGATACAATAAAAGGGCATATATTTATTTCTTATTTATTTAACGCTTGTATGAAATTCTCTTATTTTTCCAAACATTGGAAAATGGCAAAAGTTACACCAATTTTAAAACCCGGAAAAGATAAATCTAAACTATCCAGCTATCGACCAATAAGCCTATTAAATTTACTTGGAAAAATTTTCGAAATACTTCTCAAAATTCGTTGTAACGAATTTATTAAAATTAAAAATATCCTACCAGATGAACAATTCGGCTTTCGTGATGAGATTTCAGCTCAACATCAGGTGCTTCGCATTTATCAACATGCCAGATCTGCATTCAACCAAAAACAATCGACGGGTCTTATCCTATTTGACATTGAAAAAGCATTCGATCGTGTTTGGCACATGGGACTTATTTACAAACTAATTCAATTTAATTTCCCAATTTATCTCATTAAAATCATTTATAATTATCTCAATGAAAGACGGTTTTTCGTCTATATGTCTAATGAGAAATCGAATGTACATCACATTGATGCAGGTGTTCCTCAAGGGGCCGTTCTATCACCAATTCTTTATAATCTGTACATGGCAGATATTGGGGAATTATTTTCAAATATCCATTTTGCCCAATATGCCGATGATACAGCAATCTTTACGTCATCTACCGATCCCAATATCGTAATAAATAACTTACAAATTAACATGAATACATTATCTAGCTATTGTGCTCAATGGGATATCAAATTAAACCCGTCCAAAACCCAAGCAATATTTTTTACCCGGAGGAGAGCAACTAGATTTTTACCTGGGGGTCTTCACGTGATAGTAGATGATACTCCTATTGAATGGTGTAAAAAAGTCAAATACCTAGGCCTCTGGTTTGATCAAAAAATGTTATTTCAAAATCATATTGAACATACAATTGAAAGAGCACAAAAATTAACCAAAATTTTATATCCATTATTATGCCGTAACTCAAAATTATCTGAGAATAATAAACTCCTAATTTACAAAATGATAATTAGGGCAACAATCACGTATGGTAGCCAAATCTGGAGCCAAGCAGCCTATACACATAAAAAGAGATTACAGATTGTACAGAACCGTTGTTTAAAAATTATAAGAAATCTCCCCCGCAGATATCCAACAATCGACTTGCACACTAAATGCAATATTGAGACTTTGTCAACTTATATTTCCAGATTAAACCAAAAATTCTCTATGTCATGTTTATATTCGGAAAACACTTTAATTAGAAATTTGATTTCTTAACTTTTCATGTTTATTATTTATTGTTTTTGTTTTAAATTATATACAGTAAGGTTTTTCTAAATAAAATTTTTCCTTAAATACTTTCTCTTTAATTTACAAAATATTTTAAATTATAAAATAAATAAATAAAATTTAAATGTAAATAATTTAACTTAGTTGTACGTAATGTTAAATTACAGAGCTCTAAAAATGTTTTATAATAATAAAAAAAAAAAAAAAAAAAAAAAACCTACTCAAAACAGATTTGGCATATAATATGTATACAATTTGTATACAAAAAAACCACCGTTGCCTCTAATTATACACCACCCTTACCACCGCAAATCATATAATAAAAAAAAAACAAATTGAAAAACACTGTAAACAAAATTGAATTAATTCACATTACACTGACTATTCACTTTAAACACTGAAGAATATAATTTTATTAATTAAATGACACACTAAACTTTTCACTGTATCTACAATTTTATACTAAATTCATACATATATGTATGTAAAATAAACTAAATTTAAATAAAATTAAATTAAATTTACGAAGAGGACGACAAAAAAACTCATCTATCCTCTTCAAGCAACAAGTGCACACCCAATTTACCAGAAGCAAAATTTAATGACCGTTTAATGTCACAGTATCAAAAAGCAGAGGTAATAAATCGTTACCTTAATTGGAATATTGATTTGCATGGCGACGAAAGCTGTCTCTATTGGGGCCATCAGTGACAAACAAGCAAACAGAAGTTTTCATAGCAACATAAAAGAAATAAGCAGCAACATTTATTGTTACAAGAATGGTAAGAAGAATATTTACATCAAATATAACAATGGGAAAAATGGACCATTAACAACCACATTTCCAATGAAGTAGGAATTATTCGTAAGTGCCCTTATAATAAATCTTTCGGTATTTTTAGTGGATCATTGCCGTTTGCCGTACATAAAACATCGACTTTTTGTTTACTAAATGAATTAAACACGAAACCGTTTGCTCAATTTTAAACAAGTATACCGTGTAAATCACCATCATTATCTGTTTGTTCAATTATTAATAAATAATGAATAAGTTTTAATTGAACTTTATTTAAACTAAATGCTATGTTTAAATTTTAACAACAATTCAATCCTTGGCTTTTTTATAATATTTTAGGCACTTACTCTTACGATCTTCAAAAATATAATGATTAAATTTTCAATGATGCTTAATCATACTTTTACAAACATTTTTTATCCATAACCCGTGACACCTATAAACCAGCACAAACAATACTACATAGCGATGTTTATTTTTTTATTAGTATGTACTGTCATCTGCGTTACGATAGCTAACTATGCCCGTGGTGAAATAATATACATAATTACATATTTATTTATTGGTATCACTGGTTATGCGATTTGTTTTGGTTTTGATAAATTTGACATTTACTTAATTACTTATAATGAATAATTTGTTGAATACAAAAGAAAGTAAATACATTATATTTAATGTTATAATTTAATTACAGCTAACTGAGATTAAGGAAAATAGATACATAGATATTTACTGGTAATCAATTGCAGTCTTACTATTAAAAATGCAGTAAACATAATTTTGGATTTCCAAACATATTCCGCCGCGTTAAGAAAGTATTGGAGATATTTTCTTAAATTGATTCAATACCTAATAAGTTACAATTGATTGTACATCATAAAGATATATAATAATTATTTAGTGTGATTAATCCATTATTTAAGTGGTATGAGCTTCGTGACGGGACGCTTGATAGTATTAGCCTTTGTTTTAATAGTTGCGACACGTACTATTCCATCGTTACCTGGATGTGTTTGAATTATTCGCCCCAGCAACCACTGATTCGGAGGCATATTATCTTCTTTTATCAACACAATATCATCTGTATTAATATTTAGTTTTCCGCTCTTCCATTTTCCGCGTTCTTGTAAGGTGTTTAGGTAGTCTCGGGACCACAATTTCCAGAAAGATTGAATACGCATTTGAAGGTTTTGCCATCTGGATAATTTGTTCATCGGTATGCCTTCTAGTAATGGTTCTGGAACAGCTGACATAGATTCGCCAATTAAAAAATGTCCAGGTGTTAATATGTCTAGTTTGGTGGTGTCTTCAGTAATGCGACATAATGGCCTGGAATTCAACATACATTCGATTTGGGTTAATAAAGTCGTCGTTTCTTCAAAGTTGAGTTTGGCTTCTTTGGTTGCTCTTCTGAAGTGATACTTCACGGATTTGACTGCCGCCTCCCATAGCCCACCAAAGTGCGGTGCACTTGCTGGATTAAAATTAAATTCAATGTGTTTCTGTAATATATAATTAGAAATTAATTGAGTATTTTGTTGTGCTAGAATTTCCGTTTTTAATTGTTTTAATTCATTGTTAGCGCCGATAAAGTTAGATCCGTTATCACACCAGATTTTATTTGGAAGTCCGCGACGAGAAATAAATCTTTTTAATGCGGCTAAAAATGCTTCGGTATTGAGACTGCTCACTACTTCCAAATGTACCGCTTTTACGGCTAAACACACAAAAACTGCGACGTATGCCTTTGTTAATGTTGCATTCCGGTGTTGACTCATTTTGATGTAGATGGGTCCCAGATAATCAACACCCGTGTTTGTAAATGGTCTATTTTTTGTACATCGTTCTAATGGCAAATCGGCCATTTTCTGGGTTGATTGGTTGCGTCTATATCGGATACATGTTACACAAGATTTTATGTATCGTTTGATGTGGTACCTTGCGCCTATCATCCAATATTTCTGCCTCAACAGATTTGTTAATAGCGTAACACCAGAATGTAAATTTGCAGTATGTAGTTCCTGAATAATTAGTTGATTCGCAACATGATTTTTGGGCAAAATTATCGGATGCTTAACAGAATAACTTAAATTGGAGTTCCTCAGGCGTCCACCTACTCGCAGTATGCCTTGAGAATCAATGAAAGGGTCAAGAGCATTTAAAACGTTGCCGGATTCTAACATCGAATTATTTTTTAATTTATGAATTTCTGCCTTAAAAGTTGTGGTTTGAATTGCCCGTATAATTCGAATTTCCGCCTCTACGTATTCCGAAAACAATAAATTTCTTTTCTGTCGTTCTGCAGGTTCAGACTTGGTTATTTTGCAGAATCTCAAGATATACGCCAATATTTTCTTAATTTGAAACCACGATGAATACTTCGTTAATAACTCTAGTATAATGCTATCTTCTTCTCTGATAGTTAACATAACAACTCCTTTCTTTCGATTTTCAATGTTGACTTCCTGTGGTACTTGCGTTTTAATTTTTGGCCAATGGTTTTCATGTAACTTCAGCCAACTCGGACCCTGCCACCAGCTTTCTAGGTTTGGAATTATCTTCGGATCTACACCTCGAGATATATAATCTGCTGGATTTTGGTTCGACGGGACATGGCTCCATTTCGATCTTGGTATTATATCCAAAATGGTACTTGTTCTATTGGCTATGAAAGTTTTCCACCTAGCTGGGATATCTGACAACCAGTGTAAAACCACCATGGAGTCTGTCCAAGCATAGATGTTTATATTGTCAATATTTAATAATGGTTGGCAATATTTGATTGATTCAGCTAGAAGTACGGCTCCACATAGTTCGAGTCTTGGTAAACTGATTTGTTTTATGGGGGCCACTTTACTTTTGGAACACACTATGCGACATGTTACTTCTCCTAATTTGTTGCTAGATCTAAGATATATCACACAACCGTAAGCTGCTTCTGAAGCATCACAAAATGCGTGTAACTGCAACGATGTCGAGTTTGACGATGTTAGCAAACACCTTGGAATTTTTATCTGTTGAAGGTAACTTAAATTAGTATATATTTTATTCCATAGGCGTAAAATGTTATCAGGTGCTTCGTCATCCCAGTCGGTTTTAGCTAACCAAAGTTTTTGTAAAATCATCTTAAACCAAATGATTATAGGTGATAGCCAACCCAACGGATCGTACAATTTTGAGCTTTCTGACAGCATTCTTCGTTTTGTCCAAATTACATCTACCGGTTGGTTATTTATTTTAAACGTAAATATATCGCTCTGAGGATGCCACATAATACCCAGCGTTTTTGTGCTTTGGTCGTCTTCGATTAGTTTAGGGATATCTTCTGCATTATCCATTTCTACTGATTTTAATACTTCCTTTGAATTAGATTTCCATTTGCGCAGTCGGTATCCACAACTGCCTAGTATTTCTGTTATCTGGTTTTTCAGCAAAATCGCATCTTCCACAGTGGGACTGCCGGTTAGAAGGTCATCCATATAGAACTGGCTTCGAATAACTCAAGCTGCATTTGGATATTTCGACTCGTATATTCTTGCCAACTCTTCTAAGGTTCGGATGGCTAGAAAAGGAGCACATGCTGTACCATAAGTCACGGTCATGCATTTGTAGGGACTTATTTCTTCCTTTGGATGATTTCGCCACAAGATGCACTGAAAATTGACATCAGACGGATCTACCAATATTTGTCGATACATTTTTTCAATATCGGCATTTATTGCGATAGTATTAAGTCGAAACCGAATTAATGTTGTTGTTAAGTCTGGTTGCAGTTTTGGTCCCGTCATCAAACAATCGTTCAGAGAGATTGCTGTAGTGGTTTTACATGAAGCATCAAATACCACTCGGAGTTTGATCGTAGTACTTTCCTTAAATACGGCGTGATGCGGCATGAAATATTTTAGGTTATTTTCGCGTGGTAATTCAGACCAAGAAACTCGTTTCATTTGTTCTAATTTTATATATTCCTGAATGAACGTATTGTAATCTAATTTATAGTTTGCTGACCTAGCAAATCTTTTTTCAATACCAAACATCCTGGATTTTGCTGTTGCGAAAGAGTCTCCTAGTTCTGGTCGTGGGTTTACAAACGGTAGTCGTACTATAAATCTCCCGTCCTCCGATCGAGTTGTTGTTTCCTTGAATATCTTCTATTTGCCAAAATTTACTTAATAGATCGGATAGATTTTCGTTGGAAATGCTCGAGTTTATCTGGACGTTATAATTCTGGTTATCGTGGCAGTCTAATTCTTCTTGGTAAATTTTCCCTGCTATCAACCATCCAAATTTGGATGAGTGTAATACTGGAAGTTTATTTATGGTCATTTTCCTTTCTTCCAAGATGTCTAAGAAAAATTCAGCACCTATTAATAAATCCACTGTACTGGGAATATTGAATTGAGGATCTGCCAAGTTCACCTGCCATATTTCGTTATTGGCTGGTATTGATATTTTCGCCTCTGGTAGTGAGGATGAGATCTTCTCCATAATGTGTGCCGTTAATTGTATAGTATAATATGGCATTATACGTGATTTTACTGTAATAATTGTTTTTCCTCTAGTTTTTCCCGCAGGACACGAAGCTAGGCCACATATGGAAATATGTGAATGTTTTCGCCTTAGACCTAAGCGCTGCATGCAAGATTCCGAAATAAATGAAGATTGAGAACCGGAATCTAGTAGTGCCCTGGCTAGTATTGGTTTTCCACTGCTTGATTGAATATATATCAAGGCTGTTGGTAGTATAGTTTTAAGAGGTGTTTGGAATTCGTGCAAGGATGTTATCTCTGTTATTATTGAATTGTTTGTTGATGGTTGTACTGATGATGTTGATTGTAGTGATGATGTTGATTGTAGTTGATTTTCTATTGTTGAATGAGGAGAAATGGAAGCTATTGAAGAAGAAGGTAATGATGAAATTGGAATTAATGTTGAAACATTTTCATTTATTATATGCATATTTGTGGTTTGTTGATCATCGACTGTATGTAGTAATGTTGAATTTTTGTCATTGTGAAGCAGAGAATGATGTTTTCTTTTGCAAATCAAACATACAGCTCGCGAAAAACATTGGGTTTGTAAATGACCTGGTCGTAGACAATTCGAACAACACTTAGAATTTTCAATAATTTTAGTTCTATTTTCCACATTCATACTTTTGAATAATGGACATCTATACAGCAAATGATCTTGTTGACATGCTATACATTGAAATTTATTGACTTGTGTGGTATTAAAGGACCGTGTATGCCTTGAAATTGCACCTGTTGGTTTTGTAGCCGCCACGCAAGATTCCAGAGTATCACACCTAGTTGAAAGAAACTTTAAAAATTTATCAAACGTAGGAAAAGCATCGTCAACAGATTCCTTAGCCCATAACTGCCTGGTATCTCCGTCTATCTTGTTTACTAGCAAATGGATTAACCACGGGACACGTGTCTCAGCAGAATCCCCCAACGCTCTTAAACTTCGAATCACCTCATCCGATGTATCTCATAACTTCCTTAATTCCCGATGATTAGGCTGGTTACAACCCTTTTGCTCCAAGAACAATTGAATCAGACTGAAGATTATCGATTTTGGTTTATTATAGCGTTCCACTAGTTTAGCCCAAGCCTCTTCATAATTTTGCTCTGTTACCTTAATGTGGCGGATTAGTGTTGCAGCATCACCTCTTAATAATCCATTTAATATTTGTAGCTTATGCACCGCACTGATATTCTTATTCTCGTGCACTGACGTCACGTACAAGTCGTGGAATGATGGCCACAGTTTTTAATCGCCCACGAATGGTTCAATATTTATTTTTGGTAAGCGTATATTTTGCGTTTGATTCATCCCTTGTAACAGATTTTGTTGCTGACCTATAAACTGACCGAGTGTAACGTTTAAGTCCTGTACCTCTGCGTTTTGTTCAGGTGACCTTGCGTTGACTGCTGCTTTTAATGCTGCTAATGTATCCAAAAACTTGTTATCTACTTCCTCAGTGTTGAGTTCGTAACCTTCAAAAGCCAGTAATTCCATTTCGTAATCATTGAAATCTTTGTATAGCTTTTCACATTTTTCTTCACGCACTTAAATGGATTCTAGCGTGGTATGATTATCAATTTTATCACTAAATAATTTAATATATTTCATTTGATTCACTACACGATCTGTAGCTCTTATGTATCTCTCCATTTTAAAATAAATTAACAAAAAAAAATGTTCTGTACACAGTTCACTTAACACTTTTCAGTTCTTTACACTGTTCACTTGCTGCTTTAATAATAATTTGAATAACCAAATATGTAAATTTTAATGACTAATTTAGCCTTTTAAATTTTGTTTTAAGGAAAATAGATACATAGATATTTACTGGTAATCAATTGCAGTCTTACTATTAAAAATGCAGTAAACATAATTTTGGATTTCCAAACATTATCAACAACAACAAAGCACAAAACAAAATCCTTAACGATTTTCTTAAAATTTAGAGCACAACCCAAAACAAGTGTAATTTTAAATTAAACAATGTCCAACTTGTTTTTTTTTTTAAATATTTTATTAATCAAATATTGTAGAAAATAACCTCTTTGATTCATTAACATTAAATCAGAGATTATTCCCTCTTGTTCTTTTTTTTTACCCTCGTTCGTGAGTGAATACTTTACACCGAAATTCTATCTTAAATCTGTATTCCTGATATTTGTGTGTACACAATATTATAAGAACCGGAACAAAAGAAGAACACACCAAACATTGTTTTCTACAAAAAAAAAAAAAAAAAATTAAAACGAAAAAAGCTTAAATAAAGCTTTTAACATTATTACGTATCCTTTTTAATTTTAGATTTTATTTATATACAATTTGTGTACGTATTCCAAACTCCTTCTTTTTGACAAAGTGGAAAATCCTTTTCTCTTGCTTTTCTTCGGCGTACACATTAAAAAAAATGAATTAAATTTTCTTAAGCAAATTGGGTTCGTTGGAATTAATTTTCACAGAAAGAAGCGACAGACAAAAAAAAAAAAAGTTCAAATTTACATCAAGTGGTGCTCAAAAGAATTTTTGTTTTGTTTTCATTGTTTCTCGTCGAAAGTAACGTGTTTTAAATGCGTACAAAATTTAAATTCCAGGTGAATGCAATTCTTTAAAGGATTTTAACGATTAAATATCTGGGATCTTCCTGGCGTAATGCTTTTTATTATGTTGAACAAGTTAAATTATTTTGTATGTACACTATACTTATATTAATTTAGATATACAAATATAGAAAAATTTAAGCAAATTTTTAAAAGTTTGAAGACAAAATAAAAATTAGGGAAGAAATATAAGCGAGAACAAAACTTAATGACATTAATTAGTTTTAACTACACAGACAGAATTCTAGTGAATTCGCGACGTAAAGAGTTGTTTCTTTTATTTTTAAACGTTGTGCTGTTGTATAGGGTTGTTGACTTGAAGAGACGTTTTCGTAACTAGACAATTTTTTTTTTTTTTAGGAATAAAATTTATTTCGCTTCTTAATCATGAAAAATGTCTTTGTCATATAAATTTTTTATGTTAAAGGCATTCTGGGAATGTGATTTTTCGTCTACTGAAAAGTTTTATTGGAGTTTAATTGTAGTATTATATGTGTAACAGCTTCAGACGAGATATTTAATACTTTACACTTAGAAGTAATTTAAAAACTAATTTATGAGTCATTCCTCCAAAAAATATAATTTTTTTCCAACAGACGTGCTGCGTCTATCATTTTATTCAAATGAACTTTATTCATATACATTTTATTCATTATGGAGAGTGTATATGCTTGTTAACAAAACTACTCCGTGATACCGTTCGATGAAACAGCCGAACTGGAATAGTTGGCTGAATATGGTTTACCATTTATAAGATTCAATAAGTTGCGTTCTTTTGGTAGCCGACATTTTTGCTCAATCATGAGGAGTTAGGAGGAGGGCAGGTAAAAAGATAAGGAACTTTTCTAATTCAGGTAGGGAGTTTTCTGACTTTTCACAAATCTTCTATCTACTTAAGCATATAACAGTTTAAAATGTTTTTGTAGTTTTTTAAGGAACACATTTAGTTGTGAATAAATATGTCCAATCATTGCATTTGTATTTTTTCTTGCTAAGATTGCTGTGACAATAAGGTTCCATGCGAATCAGACAAAATAATTTTGTTTCATGCTGGAGTCTTATTGCATAATATTTCTGTAACCTTTTTCCTCTTTAGTAAAGTTTCGGCATATGATTTTTTGTGTGTGCGACCCTGCTCATTGCTGAAGTCAATGCTATAGGTTCCTCTGCGGTATATGTATTTACGTGTTATCAGCAGTATTTGTTGTTGGAAAAAAATTGCTTGAGTATTTATCTCCGAAGAAATTTCTTCAAACCCGTTATTAGCCAGACCAATTGCTGTTGGTCGATTGTATATCCGGGAAAGGTTCTAATAGCTGAGAATCAGTAGTTTCTAATTATACTTTATACGAATAGTAATGATGCTAAAATAGAACTTGATCTGTGAAAATTTTGTTACGACTGGCATACGTCTCCACTTCAAGCAGAGGAACAAAATTTTTTGCGAAGATTCCAAACGCTCAAATAATTTAAATTTTTTTTGTAGTTATAAAATACCATGACCACCATGGTGTTATATTTATGCTCGATGATTTTATGATTTCCGAATTTAAATTTAATATTCCCTCCGATTGTTATCTAAACATATTTTAAATTTTTTTTGCATTTACTTGTCTTCTGTATTGTCATGTACAAGCATATATATCTCTTACGAGTTGGTGTTTGTACTCTTACGTTTGTACTCTTGTGTATCTCTTACGAGTTGGTGTTTGTGTTGAAATGTTCAATCTGGAATATTCTATTTTTCTTTCTGGTATCATTGGCTTAGATTAACGCGTGATATTTGCTCTGTGTGGGGAACAAGCCGATCGGTGAATTCGACATGAATCCGAGGCGGCCGTACAACTAAATATGTACATATGTTCGTCGTCGTTTTCGTCTTATTCGTTGTATTTGTGTCCATAAAAAAAAAACATTAATATCAATAAAGATTTTACAATAATAAAAAATAAAAAAAAAATTAAAATGATGAACGATGTGCACAAATACAACGAATGGGACGAACAGCGATGCGAAGTAGAAAATAGGAGGGGGAAAATTTCTGACTTTTTTTCTCGTTGATGTAAAAAATTTTTTGGTTTTTAGTCTAGTTTTGAATTCGGTCGATTAAGACCAGTTTTTTTTTTGGGTTATATAGAGTCTGGTTGTGAATTTTAAAAGATAATGACTAGTGTAATTTTGTAAAATTATAATTAATTCTGTTTCAAATTCATTATTATTTTCTATAAATTCAAAATACTGAATAAAATATTATTAGATATTTTTTTGATGAAAATTAAATAAAGATAAAATTAGTTATGTTTATAAATAAAAAAAAAAATAAATTAATTGATATTTGTGATAGACTGAAAAAAAAAATATTCTGGATAGTGAAAGTCAAAATTTTAACGGGTGGTCGATGATTGTTGTAACTCGACGACCATTATTTTTTTTTTGGTAGTTTATTATAATCAAATTAAAACGAAAAAAAAACACTAAATAAGCCAAAATATGAATCAATAAATAATTTATAAAGAATATGTTTAAGTTTGTAAAATGTTGTGCTTAATTAAATAAATGAAAAAAACTATAGTCTGATTATTTTTGGTAATTAATTAAATAAATAATAGTTGAACGATATAATTGTGCATAATTACTTAAATAAAACTGTATTCCGAGATAATTACCTCAGTTGTGAAATCAAACATACATAAAAAAAAACTGTATTCTGATTACTTTGTGTGCCTTTACCTGAATAATATTTTTTGACGAAAATAGTCAATGAATACAACTAAATTCCCGACATACAGTTGTATTCATGTGCAGCATTGTTTTCTTTTCTAATTGTTCTTGTCTGCTTGAGTGTGTAATTACGGCATACCGGTGGGAAAATTAGTGGAAACCCCCCCCCCCCAGATATATAAAACAAAATATTATCTGGACGCGTGCAGTGTGAAGCGGAGCTTTCTTAGGCCACGTGATTTCTGTGTTAAAAGATTTCCGTTGGTTTTGTTTGCCGATTGGTGATATTGAATCAGTGTTCCCGCCCGTGGGGGCAGGGCGGCATTTCTTTGAGGGGGATCCTGCGTCGGCGCGGTTTGCGGTGTGGTCGGACGGGCCATAAGAAAAGGTACCAAAATTTAGGAGGAAAACCGACTGTAAATTTCTGCAATTTTTGTTGTAACAGTTAGTTATCCCCCAAGTACTTTCTTTTTATTATATATTTGTTTGGCGGTCGTATCGTCGATTTGTGGTGGTGCATCGATCTGGTGAAAACCTCACTCAGAGCAAATTATTGTCAAGTTTTTTTTCTCCGTCATTTTGAGTGATTGCGTTTGAAATTTCCGCTGTTTTTCTTCTTTTTACTTCGCTTCCGCTCGGTTGTCCGTTTTTGGGTGTGGTTCGACCCCATAACGGTTCACTTCTTTCAGATATTTTTTTTGTGTTTTCTTAATTTTCTTAAAACAGTGAATAGTGAAAGTGAAATTTAACATTAACGTAGAATCAGTTTTAACGTAATTTATCTTGCCTAATTTTCACTTTTTTTCTCTTTTACCGTAACAAAAAATTTTTCTTTGAATTTCTTACTGTAGTGTGCTACGCCGCACCATGTGCGTGTAAACAAATAATTGATCGGATGATGTGAGGTGTGGTCATGTGAAGGGTCGGCCTTTTTCCACCCTGTTTCGTGCGTGCCGTTCGTTCCTCCAGGACAGGCTGTGCTGGAGGGCGGCACGCCATATGAGTTAATCGCGTCGGGGTGACGGTCTCCGTTCCGGGGGATTGTCGCTGGGATTGTCATGCGGGCGTCCTTCCCTCATAGTGGCATCGGTGGCCGTCGCGACTGGGAAACAGCATCCCAGTAGGCGGGCCGATGAGGGGAGGCCCGTGTGGCAGTCACGGCGATGATCGCCTGGGATTGAAACGGTCACTCCGGATCGATCACTCCCTCCTTATCATTTTCTTTTTGCCGCTGAGGCCGTGGCAGTATAATTTTAATTTCCATTTGCCCCTCTAATTTTGTTCTTCATGCGGTTATTCAAGCATGAGAAATATGTCTGAAAACCCCCACGCCGCACCGTGAGCTCTAGCCAGCTACTATACCGCATCAGACCGCTATTCTCATGTCTGTTAACGTAATCCCTTGTGGGATTCCGTTACAATTTCACGTTTTAATGGTGTGATTCCACTGACCAGGAGCCATTAATTAAATTTTCATGTTCAAGGGCTTTAGACAGCGCATTAAATATTATAAATGGTCATTTTCAGCCTTTTACAAAAGATTTTTGAAGGAGAAAAAGGCAGTGAAGAAATAATGACTCTTCTTGAAGGGTTTTGATTTAGATAAATCAGAAAAATTAAAATTTTAATAATCGTTTTCCTTGTCGATGTAAAGGTTTTGAAGAATCCAACAATTTTTTTCTGGCACTTTTTTATCTATCAATATCATGGGTACGGTGCCATTGATAGATTTACCTGTTTGATCACTTGAAGATGGTTTTAGGTTTGGAAGGAATACGCTATAAGGTAACTAAATGTTTTTACAACTTCTATGATATTCACCAAAGTGAGGTGGAAATTGCATTTTCCCAGTCAAGTATCTTTTGATCTAGAGAGACGATGAGAATTTAAATATTATTCACTGCAAACATAAAAATTCACCACGTGAGGTGATAATCAATTCTTTCACTTGAATATATATGTGTTGCATTGCCTTCTAATGCTCTTGAAGAATGCAACAATTTTATTTCTTGGAATTTAATTATTAAATTTACCGTTATGGCGCTGTTTGTAGATAACCCTGTTTGTTTAATCGTAGATTTCGGATAGACTTGGAAGTGATATTTGTTGTAAACGCCTAGATCGAAAGTAGTGAAAACTGTTAACGTTTTTACCTGGCTTATAAATATTCATCAACATCAGATTAAAATGTTCAATTCTTTGTCGAATATAACCGTGTTGCTTGTTGTTGTAAAGGTAGTGAAAAATACAGCCAATTTTGTGCGAAAACTTTAGTTCTAAAGTTTATCGTTATATCACTGGTGGCAGATAAACAAGTTTGGTCCAAGGAAAGTGCTTAACCCTCATACGATCTTTGGGTGAAATTGCATCCATTTTAGATTTTAATGCTGTGTAATTTTTTTACTATTGAGACTGCCTCGACCAAACTTCATGGATTTTTTTACTAAGCCCGGCAGTTTTATAAAATTATTAGGATTTAAATATAAAGACAACATATTATTCGAAACAAAAAAAAGTACGACAGCGGCCTTTGGGTGAAATTTCATCCATATCAGTATGTATGTACATATATTTGGTATTGCACGTACAAGATTTAGGTACATGTTTGAATTTACTCAGAAAAGAAAAATTAATTATAATACGTATGAAATCCAGAGCAAATTTGTCATAATAGTATTATAAGACCAAAACCAACAACAATAAAAAGCCACAAACAAACGTTCGCACGTAACCACACTACTTTTATTGAGCCTGTTTACATTTGTATTCTTGCATCAGTTTTCCCCGTTTCTTACCTCTGTACCCAAAACCAAGTGATTCAAGGAGTTCAAGTGTAAACAGAATCATTAGTAGTGTTTATAACACAATACTATGTACATATATAAATTCGTGTATTTCATTTCTTCGATTTCATAGGAAATTTTATTTTTGTTTCGATATGTAATCCGCTAAATGTAGTCGTTATTATTGACATAAACCTTTATGATTCTCTATGGTATTCTATTATTTTTTGTTTAGTCTAAAACTGGTTTTTGCAGGGGTTTACAAGTTTAACGGGTAATCTATTGATAATCTGTGGGATGATCAAAAGGGCAAAACAATGTTTCGATGTACCATGGCGAAAAATTACTACTCAAAATGATTACTCGCGTCATACGGTTTGATGATAAGAGCGATCGACAAGAGCCCCGAGCTTGCGATAAATTGGCACCTATTCGTAATCTGTGGGATAAATGGGTTGGCATGAAAACGTGACTATTGACGAGCAATTGTCGGCTTTCCATCGGCGTTGTCTTTTCAAGCACTATATACCATCTAAGCCAGCAAAATATGGTATTAAAATATGGTTTTTATGTGATAGAACCTCGAAATTGGCTTGGAACATGCAGGTATACACTGAAAAAGAACCAAATTCAGCAAATGTAACAAATCAGGGTCAGAAAGTGGTGCTAGACCTAGTAAAAAACTTAAAGGGTCGTAATATCACGAGCGATAAATTTTTACAACTCTCAACTTGGCTAAAGAACTATTTAAACATAAAAATTAAATTGTTGGAACAGTACGCTCAAATAAAACATTTTTACCAGCCGTTACGAAACAGGATTTTTTTTTTTGCAATATGTTCCAAAAAAATATAAAAATGCCACAGTTTTGAGCATATTTCGTCACACAACTACTTCCACGTATGCAAAATTTTTACCTGAAATGATCAACTATTACAATAACACCAAGTCTGGTGTCGATACCTTAGATCAAATGGTTGGGACCTCCACAACAAAACGAAAAACCAATCGCTGGGGTTTCGCCTTATTTTGTAACATGATAGACGCTTCAAGTGTCAATGCAAATGTTTTGTGGCTGGAAGTCGACTCGGACTGGAATAAAAACAAAATACACAACGATGTTTGTTTCTAGAACAACTTGAAGCTGACCTTATCTATCAACAAATATCAATAGGACCCAGATTACCAAGAGGAAACTCTTTAATGGACCTTGTCAAACATTTACGGGATAATGCTACCGCATCTGATATAAAAGAAACATCTAGTATAATGGAAGCGTCTGGTGCCACCAGACCGGTCAATGTTACAGAAAAAGTCGGTGTTAAAAAAAAGAATATCTCGGGGTCTCGTTGTGAGTTTTGCTCCAAAAAAGATAGAAAAACTTATTCAGTTTGCCATACCTGCCAAGGATCAATCTGTGGTGAACACAAGACCGTTGTTTACTAGTGGCCGAATTGCAATAAAACATAACTTAAAAAATAAACGAAATTAACTGTAACCAAAATGAAATAAATAATTATTTTTCTTTTATTTATATGGGTAAAATTTCACCCAAGGGTCACATGTGTAACTTTTTCTAAGGGTCGTATGAGGGTTAATATAGATTATAACCGTGCTTTTTAAGAACTTGTTGAATGCAACTTTCGTCCTGGCAGTTTAGTTACCAATTTGGTGGCAAATCTATCGGTTTGGTCACTTATAGTCGTATGCTTGAATATGGTATGTTCGAATGGTTTTAATCTAAGGAAGTAAGAAAAACATTTTTTCAACACTCTAATAAAAATTCACCACGTTGAGGTAAAAGTCAGTTGAGTTCAGTCAAACATAATCGTCTTCAAGAATGCAACAATTTTAGTTCTGACAGTATAGTTATAAAATTGGCCATTATGGCGCTGAGAATAGTTTTATCTGTTTGTCACTTGCAGAGAACTAATTTTTTCCTATCCAAAATAACGGTATCATGTACAACGATGTACAACACGGATATTTTGGGTTTTGATTTTAACGTCTTGAGGAGTGCAACGATTATATTTCTGGAGTTTTAATTATAACATTTACCATTATAGCGCTGGTAGAAGGTATACCGGTTTGGCCCCAATGCAGCATTTTTAGTTCTAGCACGTTAATTAGTTATGAAAATTACATTAATTCAATATTGCCAAATATACATGTGGTGAAATGGAATATTTCCCGTCGAATATTACCCTGCTATATATCGTTTGAAAAGCCTTGAATAATTTCACGGCAAAATTTACCCTTTTTGTGCTGGTGCCAGATATACGGTAGTCTTGCAGATATCGTAGAAACTTGAAGAAGGTGTCTAAGGGCTTGATAAATATTCTCCACCGTGAGGTAAAAAAAACAATTTTCTCCAGACCAATATTACCATGCTGTTTATCATTTTAAAAGTCTTGAATAGTGCAATAATTTTAGTTTTATCACCTTAGTTATCAAATTCGCTAGTAAAACCTGGTTGTAGGTATGATCACTTTTGGAAGTCGTGTAGACTTGGAATTGGTGTTGTTGGAGATGTTTTGATTTTATTTAAACCTATTTTACCTTTTTTCTTCAACAACACCTTTGTGTGTGTATCAGTTGACTAATTTCGGTCGTGTTTTACAACAAGAAAAGGAAAAAAAGCAGAAAATTTTGAATTTGAGTACCATTTTTTAGCCTTAATTGCTGTTTGTCGATACCTACCGTCCAACATTAAATTATATTTAGTCGGGGACTCCAACTAACCAAATTATAGTAATTCAAAAAGTGAAAAAGTTATATACAAATTTATGGTAGTGCGAAAAATTTCAGAGGAAATGAGATGACCGTATCAATTATTTTGTCAAGGATCAAGATTTGGCGAGAAAATGGTGGCTGTGTTTGTCATCAAACCAAAATCACGTACAAAAACTGCTCGAACTCGTATTGTAAATTAACAAAAATTTTGTCACGAATCATTCTTACACGAATTCTTACAAGAAATAAATACCAATGACGCGAATTTGTAAATTTCTTGCCTCCGATGGAATTCCTCGTTTGATAAAGTTTGGTTGCTCGCTCATCAGGTTTACTTGAAATTGGAGACAGCCCTTTGTAGGATTCCAATACAGTCCAAATACTTTAATAGAATTGGAGTCGTCTATTTGCAGAATATCCGTATAGCTTGTGAGTTGAGTAGTTTCTGTAAATATCCTTTTCTCGTTCGTTAACCACTTTCTAAGGCGAAAACTGGAAGCTGCAGGAATTGTATCTATTTGGTCTTTTAAGTGAACTGCACTCTCGATCATATTGGCTCTGGCCATATCAACATTCATGTTAATTCGAATAAAAAATTGTTACGCAATTCTGTCGCACATGTCAAAGTTACCACTAAAAATCGTCTTAGATTTAAAAGTGATTTTTCATATGTTTTATATGGAATCGTTTTTAATTCCTTATAAAAGCTCAGTTTTTTACATAATGGCTTTGTAAAATCTAGGTTGCTTTGCATATACTTGTAAATACATACGTATAAAATCAAGGTTTTCCATTTGTACATAAACAAAGCACATACCACAACAACTTAATTTAAGTTTATCCAGCATTTCTTAAAGCAAATGAATATGTAGCTATACAGGTATATATGGACATATACACTCGTAATATATTGTATAATATGAACGTAGTAGAGTAATAATAATAATAATGGGGTACATTTACTATAGTTTTGTCGTTGGACATTCTTTTGTATCCCTACTACCAATATCGTATGTATGGTATACACCGCAAAAAAAGTTCCATTTTCGGTATAATACGTTTACGTTAATTCATACACGTTGGATGTGGAACACGTAAAGAGATTTTACTAGGAAATTTATGGACAAGGTGGATGTAGAATAAAGTGCTTTACCATTTAAGCTACATTTTATACATATACATTTGGGAGATTGCAGAAAATTGTGCAATTTTATACATGTTATGATAGTTAAAGTATCTTTTGCGACCTGTACTAGAACTTTGATAAGAACGTATGTAGTGAATTGTTTTGTTCTCTTATAGTTTGATGTAAATTTTCGCTAAACCATGGGCAGATTAATATTGAAATCTATGATTTTCTAAGTATTTTGTTAAATTAAACAGAAATTCAAAATAATTAAATTTGAAAAAAATTTATCATCAAGTGACTATTTCTAATTTTATTTGCTGTCATATTTAACAAATACAAACATTACATTTTATTGGTGATTTCGTTTCAAAATTTTAATTCTTTTGCAATTGGCAGCATAAAAGTGTTCCCATAATAGTGATAAATTAACCCAAATGGCCTTAAGCATACAATTTAAAGTTTAGGTTATCTGGCTATTAAATTATAATGAAATGAACATGATTTATCAATAATGCTAATTAGAGATTTTGATTTCCTTAGAAATTTTATTTTGTTTCCCGACGAATTTCATTTCTCGAGAAGTCGAGGTTTGGAAATTTTTTCGGGAATTTTTATATTTTTTAAATTAGTAAAAAATTACCAAAACATACTTTCTTTAATTTCAAGTTTTAGTATGAACCGCAGTAGTAAATACAGGATTTTTACCGTATTGATGCTCTGGAAAAATTCACATTACATATTTCGGAATCTACAAAAGTTATAAAATTATGGTTTTCTACTGTGTTATAGTCAAAATTCTCTCTATGCTCTGTCTAGACCGAACACAAGGGGACATGGCGAATGCACGGACCCATGCTCCCTGCCTGGTGGCACCTCGAGTAATTTGACAAGCCAAGAGCAACCGTGGGTGCCTTGGACAAGAATGTTCAAATGAGAAGGTTTGAAAAATTGTATAATACAAAAAAAGTCGACATCGGTAGTTACTGAGCAATAAAGCATCGCCGGGCTTTCTGGACTGGAATGAAAACTTCCATGTAACATAAATATAGGTATAGTTTTTGGCACGTGAAACACCAGAGTATATTCGAGTTTTTGATAAGTGTAGGAAATTGGTGACGAATCAGCTTTGTGGAATGACTCTAATTTCTTTATCAAAATGAATGAGTCCATTATTTTTTCATTGATCTTTTATCCAAAAAATTAAATTATTTGCACCCGGCCATCTGACTGAGAAGGCAAGTTTATTAGACTTTGGGTGTTTGTAAGTGGATTACTTGGGTGTATTATGCACAAGAAGCGAATTATTTCCAAAAAAAATTTAAAACGAACGATAAATTTCGTAAAACAATACCTGCATAAATCGTTGGCGATTTGGGAAAATCTTCATGAGCGACGAATCGAAGTTAATTTTGTTTGAGTTGGATACGTGAGACGCATGAAAAATAAAGAATTGGATCCCAGATACACTATTAAGACCATAAAGCACGGTGGTGGGAACATTATAGTTTGGAAGCATTTTCCTATCGCGGCGCTTGGCCAATGTATAGAATTAACAAGCAAATAAACCAACACATGTACAAAAGATATCTTGGATATTATAAAGGAGACATAACGATTCTAAGCACACTGCAAAGTTAATGGAGGGTTGCCAGGTTCCTGACATTAACCCAATAGAGATAACTTATGGGCAGAAATTGAGCAAGGAAAAACAAATTAATAAATTTAAATATATCATTTCAATTGAAAATTTAAATGAATAATAAAGTCATCCGGTCCGGTGTCATATTGTCGAACAAGCGCCTTCCGAGTTGCTGTGCGGCGGTTTTAAAAACTAAAGACTACCCCCACTAGTAGGGCCCCAATATTCACGGACCATAAGCTCGTGCCTAGTTTGAGTAGGCGTTAATACGCCGATTGAGTTGGAGGTTGAGCTGAAGAGTTCAGCTAATTTTCACGACCAAAGTTGTAATCACACAGTGGAGTTTCCAACCTTTATACATTTATATGGTATTTAAGTTTTGTTGTTCACAACACTGATTTAAATTATTGTTTTTATAAATTAAAAACTAGAAAAATTTGTTTTGTCTATTATTTAATAATTAAATAAGATAATTTTTGCAAATTAAAAAAAACCCTCCATTTACAACGTCTTTTAAAAGTCCAATTCACGCTTTTTCACGCATGTTATTATAGGTTATAAATTTTTGGTCAGCAAGGAGATTCAATTCATATTTATTTAATAACTTCGAAGTTTATACGAAACATTTAGACAACATTCCGACATGGAAAAATTACTATCTAGGTTGTTATTTTTGTCTCTATTATTGAATCGGACTGCAATTCATTGGGGATCCGGTTCGTAAGATTTAAGTAAGATCTTGTAAACGGCGGTTTTGGATTAGAAGTTTTTTAGTTTTTGCATCGTTTTGAAAATTTTAACTAAATTTTGTAGCTTAAAGTTTTTCATAATTATTTGATCAAAAACAATCATATTCAGATAGTAAGTTGTTCTAAGTAAGGCAACGGCAGAAGAAATAAAAAATTTAGAACTATCCGACCCCCCGGACGGTACTTTTCCCACAAAGCGTCTGCTATAGATGACTAAACCAACCATTTATATTTTTCAAACATTTTCCGTTCGGGCAGGCAAAGTCCAAAACCATAAGATGTCACGGCTTTTCTTAAATTTGGAAACCCCTTCCCCAATAATACAATTGATTATGATTAATGTTAGATTATTGTAGACATGTGTTGAACAGCAATCAAAATCGCATTCGCCATTTTTCATGTTCGACCTTCGGCAATTAGATTTAGTTATATATCACTAATATATTGTTGAAAATTCTTAAGAATTTAAATTACTCCGTTCAGAGAGCATCCACAATGGTCAAAATTTATTTCGTGAAAATTTGTGCCGTTTGTTCACGTCAAAATATTCTTTACTCCGTGCTTCAGTCTGAACGGAGCATCGCTGTGGACAATTCGAAAATACAAAATACCCCAACGCAATGCTTCAATTGACTAGAAATTTTGTGAAAAGGTAGATGATCAATTGTCACAAGTATCATAATAAAAAAATCGTCGGTCCCATTTTTGAAAAAATCTCTCTTTTGCAGTTTTCTCCTCCACCGCAACCCCTCTATTCTAGACTCAAATGGATTTAAAAGCTAACACAAACTGCTTATTAATAAAATCTATCTCTGTAGAAAATTTCGACAAAAACTATCCATATTTGTGAGAATAGAAGGCAAATCAAAAATAATAAAAATGTATGGCTGGAAGGGCGGAAGGACGAACACGACATTTTTCTAATGGAAGTTTCATGGTCCTGGTTACTTAATTCGTAAAAAAATGTGGAAATCTGGAACAACATTTTTTTCACGATTACAATACTTACGCAATATAACTTCGTTATAGTCAAGATGAACACCATCCAGCAACTACAACATATTACAGCTGATCATTCATCGCAACTGGAATATACCAAGAAGGGGCTCTCAAGGGTTGAATTACAAAATTAGTATTTAATGTAACAACTGTATTCCAATGACATTGTAGTCTCTGGTGTTCCAGAAATGGATTCATATAGCCAGATTATGAAGAAGCTAATTGTAGTTTTTAAGTTTGCAATGGATGACATCGATACTTACTTCATTCAAACGATTATAGGCAATAACAAAAACATAAAAGCTCACATCTTCATCAAATTTAAAGTGCAGTCAACCAAAAGCGCTATATAGATCATATATCAACTCTAATAGGCAAAGGTCTAATTACCATATGGCAAGTTTTATCAGAATATCATGGACCTGACATCGCGCCTAAATATCCGTCATCGTTTCACAAAATTTTACTAGATTTTCTAATATGAAGGCCGCAAACTTCTTAAACCAAACAAAATAAAAAAATGGTCACATATTTGGCAAGTTATCTACTGTGATAATTCTAATCCGATAATTATTATCGATTCATCGTAATTTGAAGCATAATTTTTCAGCGTCTCATCAGAATTTATTTTATAATTCTTTACATAGTATTTAGTTAGGTATCTATCACTTTCTTCTTTATTTCTTATCTATTCTAAGTTACTTTAAATTTTATTACGTGGAATTTCATTTGCTTTCCTAGTTGTAGGATTAAACTTGAAACTGGATTAAATTTCTCTTTCTTGTTGGTTAAGCTTAAATTCTCTTCTTAATCATGGATTCTTTCCAGCCAACAAATATTATGGATAAAGTAAATATTTCTTATCATCTGCAAACGCAGAGCCTTCAGTTGGTTTGAATTCAATAAAATTTCTGATTGTTAATTGAAGGTCGTTAAGGGAACATGTGGATGATATTCGAGTCTTTTTAGGTAATTAGTGAAACGTTTATTTACAGCATTGAGGTTCTGCTGTATAACTTGGAGCGTTACAGCGCGCATCAATGTTGTAGAGACATCAACAGAGGAGGAGGACTCGAAATATTTATACATAATTCAATTTTGTCAGCTCAACTCTTTTCTCTTACCATTGAGAATGCCAGTTTTCTACTATAACATCTTAAACATAAAAATTCATGTAGCTGGAGTATATAGAACCAAAGCCTGCTCAAATGAGATTTTGTTTTAGAACTAGAAAAACTTTTATCAAATAAAAAACTTATTTCCCTAATGGATGATCTCAATTTAATTACAACTTGGTTGAATTCAGTAGTTACTATTGACGGTTGCGCAATTCTAAACCATAAAAGCTCACATTATTTTACTCGATTATACTCCCTGCTTTGATCATTGTCTGTTATTATTAACCGCAAATATAAAAATTGTTTCTAATTCACAAGACAACATATTTACATTAATTGATTATGATCAAATTCTTACGAGATTCTTTAAAAATTATGTTAGTATGGTAAAGATAGCTTTGAGAATCTCATACAAATAAGGTTGTATGGTATCTCAGCAACAACAAAAAATCGTCAAGGAAAAATATGGGATCATTTCTACGTGAAATATTTAAAATATTCTTATAATGAACATTATATATCAATATTTAAAGTTTACACACTTAGTTACCAATATTAAATTTAAATTAAAAAAAATAATAAATTCTCAATTGACTGAAACGAAGGATAATCATTTAGAATCATTTAGTATTTAAAAAAAAAACCAAACAATTCAAGCTGTAAAATAATTCTTCAAGAGTCAAATGTCCAAAAATCACCTGTTAAGGACTCACGTAAGGCAGCTGATATACTATATTTAACAATTTTCAAATCAAAATTACCCCACGACAATCCATGTGATTCCCCATTTCTCGCGTTAATTAAATTATAAAGCCTCTTGTTATTCCAAATTCAATTATGTTAATTTCGATCCGTAAACAATATTCTACTTAGTTTGAATAAATGCACAGCTAAAAATAAAAAAATATTATTATTCCAGATTTAGTAAAATTTATCAATGGAGAATTGGATTCAGGCGATTTTCCTAATATCTAGAAGTTGGGGAAAGTTTATATTTAAAAGTGGCAATAAGCCAAATCCTACAAACTACATGGCCTATTTGCATCGTAAGTAGCTCTCCAAAATTTTCGAATCTTTTATTCTAGCCCAGTTAAAACCTTTCTTCAAACGTAACCAAATAAATCATAAAAACCAGTTTGGGTTTGTAAAAAATTCTGGTACTCAACTGGCTAGGCTATTGACTTTGTAATTGAATAATGAACTAATTCATTAATTGTATTTTATTGTTTCATGTGTTCCATTGTACCTGAACAATGACAAATCCACAAAGTGCTATTAAATTTAGACTTGGATTTTTGATAACGGAGTAAATTTGAGTAAATTTGTCCACCTTAAAGTTTTTTAAGTATAACTCAAAAACTATGCATTTCTAGTACATACACAGAATACGATTTTAGAAACAGATTTAGAAATCTCATTTTTGTTTTTTTTTTTTTTAATTTTTGTCTATAACTATTTTCTGAGTGGATTTACTAGATAAAGGCATCGAATCACAAAAAAGAAAGCTAATATAATTCCTGTCAAAATGGTGACCGATAAAAGTATTTTACAGTCTTTCAAACTTACCAACTTTTTTACATTTTTACAACTTTTTACCTTTAATACCATGACATTTTTACTCGCAAAAATTATTTTCGGTTTATCAATGTTGATATTTATATGATCTTAGATCAAAGATACTTTTGTTTGCAAGCAATATCTTCATCAACATCGCGTTGGACATCTTCTTCCGTAACTTCTGGAACCTCAAACTTTTCACAATTTAAGCCCATACATCCTTTACAGAATATGGAGTAGCTAATTCCTAATTTTCTGCAGTCGCAATTTTCGTGGCAACCTTTTATGCATCCACAAGTTATTTCCTCCAATAAAGTTGCGGTGAAAGGAGGTTTGATTGTGCTAATATTGGCATTAATCTATTTTTAGATTTTTCCAACCCCACTCAAAAGGATTTAAAATATTTTCTTACCACTGTTGAATTTGGTGGTACATTTTTAAGCCATGCTATTTAGTGGCATCAGAAACCTATAAAATTTGCGAAATATTAAAACAAGTGTTTTTTTTAAAAAATGTGTGTATTAAGTATGTGTTTCGCCAAGTGCCCTCGACAGATAGTGTAAAAAGTGCTGTGTAACCTTTTATTTGATAATAAAATGTTTTTTTTGGTTTTTTAGCTTAATTTATTTTTAATAAAAATTAAAATTAATATTTTAATACAAAAAAACCAGACGTTTCGACGTTTCGACATGCCATCATTTTCAAGGTAACAATTTATACTATAATTTCAAAAAAAAAATTTTATATAACGAATGTTTTTCTAAAGTAACTATAGTTCAATTTAAAATTTAGAAATTACTCAGTTTAACAGAAAAATATTTCAAGTTATACAATTATAGTGAAACAAATTTAAATTTAGCAGATCTATAAAATGTTGTCGTAATAGTTTAACAAATACTTTGAAACTTCCTAAATATTTAACAAATTTTGAGATAAATTTTGATGTTTTTTGATGTAAATGTTTTCCAAAAGTAATCTTTTATTGAGATTTTGTTCCTTATTAAGTATCCCAGCGTCATCTATAGATTATTATTATTATTATTGGGGGGGGGGGGCATGCGGGCGATCAGCCACTTCGCACTGCGACCTAAAAGATCTATTGTGCTGGCCCCTGCTTAATTATCCGTCCAGTCAATATTCAGGTTCTTAATGAACCTGACGATACTGCCTCCCGGTACGTGATACATACTATCTGGGCTTATTGCTCTCCCTCATAGATGTTTACTATAGCATGTAGTTCCGCTAGAAAGACGGTAGCATTGGAGCTCAAGGACCTCGAGAGGGTTGTCCCACTCCCGTATATTCCTACTCCTGCCCCGTATTCCGTTTGATTTTACTCTTACGAGTTGCTCGGAATTGCAAATCACCTGTAGGTCACCCAGCTTTACTACAGGAAGGCTAAATAAAACTGGAGGGTGCCTGGTATCCAGAGTCCGCATATTTTGGGCTGATTAACCTATCAGCCATTCATCTTTCGGCATATGCTGTTCCACCTTAGATTAGGGTTTTTTTCAAGGTTTTCTCCTTTAGCGCCGTACTTTAGCCTGTGCCAAATGGCCAAAAATGTGCCAAGTGGCCTTAGTTACCAGTGGTTGCCACGAGGAGGCAGTACGTACACTTGCGAATTGTGAACAGGTTACCCCTTACACAATTGTACCCATCACGCAGCTGCCTAATGACAAGACCAGAACAGCTCACGTGATGCGCACTCTACTGGAAGGTTACGGAGCTGGTAGATTAATCTACTCAACTTTGATCCACCCCTCTAATAGACGCCAAACCACCTGTCATCTATAGATAATGAGTGAATACTTCCACGTAGATGATTCGATAAAACACTGTGTGACAATTTAAACTCATACGTAGAATCGTAAATATGTTGACGAACCCGTTTTTTTAAATTTTGTTAAGTTTGACCCACATACTCTTTTCCACACGAACATTTTAATTTATAGATTAAATTTGATTGTAACTCTATAGTAATTTTGTCTTTTAATTTAGTGAATAAAACCATGTCCAAACTTTGAAATGCTCTACCAACAAGTTGTATATCATAATTTTGTAAAAGAATTTTAATTTTTTCGAACAAAATTTTAACATACGGAACCGAAATGAAGAGTTTGCGATTGTTTTCAACGATTAAATTTAGATTATTGATATTTTCCACAATATTTTCCGAAATGTTATGTTTGTCGATATCCTTTCTAATAGAAAGGCTAAACGACCTTGATTTTCAATTTCACATGTAAATTTAATTCGCGGGGTAAAACTATTAAATGAGTCCAAAAAATTATCAATTTCCGAATTTAGAATGGCCGCAATAATATCATCAACATACCATTAAAAGAAGATATGTTTGACGGAAGATGTTTTTAACACTTCGGTTTCAACGTGTTCCATTACTAAGTTGGCCACTGTTGGACTAACTGGCGAACCCATCGGTGAACCAAACACTTGTTTAAAACATCTTCCCCCGGAACTAAATTCAATATGATCTAACACAAATTTCAACGCTTCTACAAAAATTTTTGACTCCAGATTTGTATTACTACATGCTTTTATGCTATTCCACAATTTTCTAACTAACAATATTACCAAAGACGAGTCAACGTTTGTGTACAACGAAACTACATCTAATAATAATAATATATAATTTATTGGTAGAGACACATTTTTAATTTTATTGTTAGTCAAAATTTGGAAAAATTGTATAAAGATGAACCGAAATAGCTAACTTTTGGTAGACCATACATTCGGGGGGTCGTACCATGATAATTTTTAAGAAATTTAGCCAAATTTTTGTCGATTTTTCTTAAACGTTCCCAAGAGCCAATGATTACATTTATTTTAGATTGCATTGAAGAAATACCAACTTTCCGAATTTCAATATAAGTGTTGTTGTCTGACAAGAGGAACTCCATTTTTTCTTTATATTAAATTTTCGCCATAAGTACATTTATGTTACCCTTGTCAGCTTTCAACACATACAATTCGGGTTGGTCATTCAAAAATTGCTTTGCATTTTGAGCCCCTTGAATCTGTTGGATTTCTTCACTACTCACAAATGTTTTACGCAAATAATTGTTTGTTTTAAAACTCGTCAACATATTTACTAGTGTATTTCTAATCGTATTATGAGCTGTCTCATCTAGTCCTGAAATACCACTCTCCACATCAGCTATAATTTTGTGATAATGTTTATTTTATGTCAAAGAAAAACTAAACGATTACATGTAATAATAAAAATATTTCAAATATTATAGAATTAAGACAAAAGCGCACTAATTTGGAAATAAAACAGTTCTCCTTAGACCAAAGGGCTTATCTTATGATGCCGTTCACGTTTCATTTCCTGACGGTAGATCATATTCCGAGTATCTGTAAGCCCTATAAACTACAACTGTTCAAGGCCATAGTTCAATTTCGATTTATTTCATGAAATAACATTCCTGATTGATAATAAACTAGTCGGTCCTCAATTTGCTCTTCAGCACAATGATGGTCCCATACATAAGAAAAGTCATTGCCACGAAATTAAATAAAAATCTTGCATACAATTATTTGTCTTGGGCAGGGTTTCGATTTAAACTTGCGGAGGTTTAAGTTAAAGTAGAAGATATTTATGATCTAATTTTTAGCATGGTACCAAGAAAACCGAGGGGATAAGATTCTAGGTGATGTTAACAACAAATTTTTCAACCACTTGCTAGATGTTATAGAGGCTAAACAAAAACTGACCATCTGCATACAAAACATGAGTGACTGTATCATTATTTAATTAGCAAAAAATAATCGTAAATTTCATTGATTTACTAATTTTTTTGATTTTTTCCATATTGCACAAATAATATTGACAGCAAATTTGTGGGTCCAAATAATTTTGGCAAAAACTAAATTAACTGTAATTTCTCCAAGAACTAAAATTTAAAAATTAAAATTTTATAGAAATGTAAATCAGGGTAATTAAATTTATTGAATTAAAATTAATGTTTTCAAAAACGCGTTAAGTTGCATCAAAAATTTAGCAGGTACAAATAATTTTGGTTAGGACTTTACGTTTATTTCGTTCGCTATTTGTTGTAAAACTGTAATTTTTATGGGTAAACTGTAACTTCATTTTTGCGATACAAGTTGATTAATCACACTGTACTTTCGGTATTAAAAGACATTTTTTAATCGTTAGTAATACGAATAATTAAGAAGAAAATGGTGTTAAGGTTTTAATTTTTTTTTTATATCGCGATGTTTCAACTTGAGAGAACTATTTCAAATGGCAAAACCTAACCTCAAACATTAATTTTTCATGACATTTCAAAATAATTTACTAATAGAATTACGTGAATTAGCATCCTGATAATTTGCTAATAGTGTCAAAATGCGTATAATATACACACACACATACATTGATGAAATTTATATCATGGTAGAAAATAACAGTGAGTTTGCATAGTGTAGACGGCGCGGCGGGTCAGCTGTTTTATCGGTAACCATTTTGACGGGAATTACGCCAGCTTTCTTTTTTGTGAACCGATGCTTACACCTAAATCCTAAAAATGCATACATTATGAGTTATAGCAAAGCAACAGTGATTATAAAAAGCCATAGTTTAGAAAACGAAGCTTTTATTAGGGGATTAGGAACGAGGAAAAACCAACTTTTTATAGTAAAACACGCATAAAACAGGGAACTCACCTTTTTCCTGAGACAAATTTTTAAATGAAAACTTTACAAATTTTAAATTATGTTTTCTGAAATATTTTCATAATTGTTTGAGTTTCAAGAATTATGAATGTCGTTTAAGACATTAGTTTTCATTTTCTTGTAATAATTGATTTATTTCAACCAAAATTTAAAAAAAATTCATAACAAATTGAATCAAAAGCCTTAATACAAATCGTGCTGTCATTAAGTCAATATGCATTAAAGAGATGGCAGTAAAAATTTGATAAAATCTTACCAAAAATTACCACCTGGGGAAACTTCAAGTTCAACAATTGGAGGAAAATCAAAAAAAAATGCCCAACATATTAAGGACGTGTGGCAATTTTTTGATTAAATAATTTTGTTTCGTATTGTGACGGTGACACCTAGCGTGTAATAGAATAAGTTAAATTAATAGCTCAATGTTTAATTGTACTAAAATGGAATTTTCCATGATAAAATTGTTCTAAATGTTTCTGCGCTATTCTAACTGGAAAAGTCATGAGCTTTCTAGAATTTTGGTTTGTGTTTATAAAAAGACGAACGAAGTCGAATTGGATTAGTAGTATTTGGTAAGCGATAGTTTGAAGATTAAAAAGGAATTAAAAAGTGATTTAAAAAGTGTTTTAGTGGAAATAAAAATTATAAGTGGATAGTAAAATTTGAGAATAATTTATATAATAAAGTGATTTTGTGAATTTTTATTAATAAACTGTGTTGTAATAATTCTTGTGTTAACTAAATAAATTCGTTGGTGATAAATTAAATTGATTTTGTATTATTCACAATCCAATAATGATACGAGCCTTAATTGACAAGGCAAAAACGTTACAGTATTTTTCTGTAAACATTTTAGACATCTTACGTACACTAGTAAAACTAAAGATAAATTTAGCAAGTATTATTTTAATTCGTCGGAGCCAACTTTGATGTATTTTTCAAAATGAAAGTTGAAATAGAAGGCTCTGATTATTCCAAAAAAAACTTAAAAGTGGACAAATTTACTAAAATTTATTCCGTTGTCAAAAATCCAACCCTAAATTCAATAGCATTTGTTACTTGTTCATTGTATGGTAATGGTTAAGAATATTTTATTCAAAATATTGTCCATTATTAGTTATACATTTTTCCCATCTTTCTGGCAATGCGTGGTTGACACGCCAAAAATATTGTTCTTATTTTGAAACAAATCAGTTATCGAGCCATTTTCGTACATTTTTGTAGGAGGTGAGTGCTCCTCAGCAGTCCCGTGCCCCATCGATGCAAATAAGTGATAATCGGACGGAACCAAGTCTGGAGAGTAAGCCACATGTGACAGTGTTTCCCAATTAAATTCTTCTCACGTTTCCTTGACTGGTAATGCTTTGTGTGATGGTGTATTATCATGAAGCAAGATCACTTTTTATTGCCTTTTATCATATTTTAGTTATTTTTCATGCAAAGATCTATTCAAATTGATCATATGTGTGAGAGTTTTTTTTTGCCTAAACCTTTCCTAAAAAGTAAAAACAAATACTTAGGAGACAATTATTATATAATTCACGAGCCTTTATAAAAACGTGAAACTTTTGCTAAATCTAAAAATGTTAATATTTATCGTATTAGTACGTATATTGTTCCACAAAAGCCAATTAAATCAAATTGATAAGATACCAATCAATTTTGAATGTAAAAGATCACTACAGGTTTGTAATCAAAGGTTAATGTTCAATATTTATATTACTAAACCATCTTCAGTACATTGTCCCGAAATAAAATTAAGTACAAAACATAGACCATGGTTGTCCTGAAATGGAACGATAAGAACAAAATGTAGTCCATGGTCCGTCCTTTCGTAATGCAAATATTGAAGACATTCTCTTAGAGCTTTGGGCGATTATTCAACATCACCTGGTTGTTATTTAACATCAGCTGGATTTAAAATAATGATAAACATATATAACTAAATTTATCTGATATTGTTGTATTAACTACTTGATACACTAGTCCAAAAACAATTCATCTAACAAACGTTAAATGGTCAAATTGTTTCAGTTACTGAATTAATATCTTGCCGCCATGATTTTGCAGTAATAAGTAACGTTCTTAAATTTTTTAAATTTGAGATAGCCAAAAATCCCAGTAAATTTAAATATTGAACGTTAGCCGTTCAATTTAAACTTGCGGTGATTTTCGTCATATCTAACCCTCATAGCCCCAAGAGAATGTTTCCAATATTTGCATAAACCAAGAATGGACCATGGTTTCCATTTTGTTCTTAGTTTTATTTCCGGACAAACTACCGAAGACGGCTTAGTAAATTCAAATATTGAAGGTTAGCCGTTCAATTTAAACTTGAAGTGATTATCTCAGTTCTTAGTTTCATTTCCGGACAAACTACCGGATATGGTTTAGTAAATTTAAATATTGAACGTTCAATTTTAACTTGAGGTGATTATCGTCATATCTAACCCTCTTAGCTCCAAGAAAATGTCCCTAATATTGGAATAAGTAAAGAATGGACCATGGTCTATATTTTGTTCATAGTTTTATTTTTAGACAAGATTTTGAAGTCAATAGTATTAATATTTTAACAATATTTTATTATCTCTGATTTATATTCAATTTTCCATTTGTGTGTTTCAATAAACCGTTATTGATTAATATTAATAGATTTTTTTTTAAATTTAGGAATGTTTTAGGAAATAATTCAGTATTGCATTGGTAATATATTGTTGGTAGCTTTAAGTATTTACGGTTTCACCAGTTTTTAGCAGCTCAAAATAAATCACACTCTTCTGATCCGACCAGATACAAACAGAGCATTGTCTTCCGTCCGAAGCGATTTGACCTTGCAGTCGATGTCGATGGTTGTCCTGGATCAACCCAAGGCTTTTTGCGCTTTGGATTCTCAAAATAGATCCATTTTTCATCGTCAGTCACAATTCGATGGAGAAATGACTTTCTTTTGTATCTGGCGAGCAACATTTCGCAAGTGGTTTTTCGATTTTCCTCTTGTCTTTCATTCAGTTTATGCGGAACCCATTTTCCCAACTTTTGGATTTTTCCAATGGCTTTTAAACATATGGAGACGGCTTATCGAGACACATTCAATTGATTCGCAACAATGATTGCAATTCACTGTCTTCAAACTTTTTTGGTGGTCTTCCACGTTCTTCGTTTCTCACGTCAAATCCACCACTTTTGAATTTATTAAATCACTCATACCATTGTGATTTACCAAGAGTATGCTCAAGGTAAGCTTCGACAAGCATTCGATGTGATTCTGCAGCAGTTTTCTTCAAATGATAACAAAAAATCAATGAAGTTCGCAAATCATAATATGTAAACGTTATGTATCGTAATATGTTTATTCAACGCGGTTTGTCGAGACGTACATTGACAGGTGGCGCCATTGATTGGTAAATTCCGGTTTCTTATATACGCACCTGATATCTATGTATAGTTACGTGATTTGTTTATTTAAATGAATGGAGAAAGAAGAATGTTTAATTTTTATATGAACCAAATTGAGTAAGGCTATATGTATATCTTTACAATCTGTTCCGAATTTTTGTAAAACATTTTTTTGATTGTTTAAAGAGGAACAAAAAAGATTGATTTACGCACTAATGAACGAAAAATCCGAAGTTTTAATGCGCTTTTGTTTAGAAAGCAGCCGAATACCGGTTACTTACCCGTAAAAGCCACTGGTGTAATAGGAAGATTAAACAAGATTTTTGTTTTGTATGTAACCGAGGATTATCTAGGCAGCTAAGGTACTAAATAGAATCAAAAGAAATTATTTGTTGAATTCTTTGTTTCTTTATTTTACTTGTACCTTATTCCTTTAAACATAAATTCCAAATTTGGCTCCATCTACATATATTATATCGATAAATGAACTGTGGCAAGCATTAACCAGACCAATTTATTATTTCTTTAGTATTCAAAGAAATATTTTGGTTAATTAAAAATTAATTATCGTTATTAATAAATTTTTGACTATTTGAAAAATTTGGAAAAAAAATGATTTCAAAAAATAAAATTTTATAAAAGTTTTGTTAAAAAAATCTGTAAAACGGAATAAATAAATACTTGGTAAATAATAGGAAAAATGGAAAGATAGTCAATTTTACCTTACTCTTACGTAGGGAGACAATTAATTTAAGTAAAAATCTCTTATCATTTGTATCAGTTGTACACATTTATCTACATACGTAGTATACGTCTGAATACATTTATATTCATAATGACTAATAATAAATTTCTACCTTTTGGTAATATATTTGTAAAAATAGGACAACTTGGTAGATACGATATATTATGTTATATAAGAACGATAAATAAAACAAAAAAAAAAAAAATTATTCAATAAATAATTAAAAATTATAAACAACATAAAATTGTATTTATTATTATTTTTTTCTAAATTAACTTGTCTAATTATGAATATTTATTTATTTAAATTTTATTCAGTGTACACATACATAATTGAAATTAATATTCATTTCTATAACCTTTATTTGTACTTTCGATATTTTATTGTCTGATAAAATAAAATAAAATTAAATGAAATAAATTAATATAATTTTATCTACAAAAATAAAAAACGCCCTCTTATTATTTGTCTTGGTCGGTAGCAAAAATGAAATTGTGGGGAAGTGCGAGATTTTTGTTTATTGGTTTCAATTTTCATGTGAAAAGGTTTGAGGGGGCCCAAATATCCTGCAAATTTATGAAAATAATATTATTGATTTTATCTGGGGTTTTTAATTTAATTTATTTAAGAATGGGTCTTTATTTGATTTAGGAGAGATTAGTTAAAATGTTTTGATATTTAATTTCAAGCAAAATTAACATATTTGTTACAATATTTTGATAAGAAAACATCTGAACGTACTTATTTATCTGGGATCAGAATTTTATAATTAACTGACATTTGTAATTTAATGATCTACGTTGAATCCCGGATAACCATTTGAAAATTTGGTATTGTAAAATAAGCAATGTGGGACTGAAGGACCATACTGTTTTCTATCAGACAATGTATTCCTCAAATAAAACCAAAAAACGATGTTATGGAACACGTTGGGCGGTCCCACTAATCGGAACACAAAAAGATAAAGTATATTATTACAGTCCACTTGCTGAAAAAGAGTAAGTAAATTGACCGAACTTTTTACCGTAAACGTAATTAAAATTGACCGACCGATGTTGTGCAATAATAACGATTTTGACGGGCCTCATTTTGGTTTACAACTATATTGAAAAACCGTACTTGGGAATATCTATGGTATTTATAAATAACCGACATGACGCTGGAAAATCCCTCACAGTTTCTGACAATAAGTCATATAAATGAACCGCACTTAGGGTATGCCTTAGGTATCAACAAATAACCGACGTGACATAGAATAGTTCAAGCAATTAGGAGGACCATTTGTCGTAAGAAGCTACGCAATAATTTCATATTTAGGAATGCCTTACGTATTGATAAATATCCGACGAAAGTCAGTCAGTATAAGTTACAGAATTAAGGTTGCTATATAAAAAAACTCACAACCCGTAAAATAGTATATTATTTAACGAGCATATAATGATAGCTGTTATTCACGAAGATGAAGTTTACCGAAACGAGCCGATAGGCGAGTGTCGTAAATCATATGAGTGAATAACAGCCATTATATGTGAGTAGAATACGATACTTTGTCCACGACCGATAAAAAATTGTGTTTTATTATTAAATCCTTTAAATAAACCTAAAATAACTTCCGTCGACATTTTGACGTCTCAGTTTAATAATAATGAAAATGGGAAGAGACTACTAGATAAAATTTCCAAAAATGAAATTTTTATTTGGTAGTAGTGAATAATAGAAGAAGGGACTACTAGATAAACTAGCAGTGAATAATGGATAACATTATAATTGAAGAAACACACGTATAATGAGTATATTATACGTTAGTCGTGGACAAACAAAGTTTTTGACTATATATCCTTTTTATATAAGACTCGGTCGATTGCAATTCATTTTCGACCTTCCTCACCATGACTAAAATTTAAAATTCAATGAGTAAGGCTCATTCAAAAAATTAATTTGAATTTTAAACTTACTTGAGAAGCTGAAAAAATCCTGTTTTGCATCCTGCCCCATTGGGATTCGAACCCAGTACCTCCCGATCTAAAATTTATATGTTATAATAATAATAATAATAATTTATTGGCATAACTTAACAAAATTTGGTTTTCTTATAAGTGATTTATATATTGAGATGAGCTACTTATTTAATAGAGCTTTACTACAATTAAATGGTTAATTAATGATATTAGCGATTTACTTCAATTAATTGTGTTACAATTATCTTAAATGATTAATTCAGCCCATCTCAACCTAATCTTACACTAAACTTAAAACTATAAAAATCACTACACTTTCAACATGCCATATGTACATACCTGAGGCATGTATATTAGCTTTGAAATAATAGGCAATTTATGCATAATCAACATATGTTTAGATTGAAAATCCTAACGTTTGTATTAATTGATTATCTATAAAATGTAATTTAGATATATATTTTATTTTAGATTCGTTAATGAGTATTTCAATTAATTTTATCTTTACTTCCGAATGCAGCCGATCAGTGTGGTATCTTCTAGGTAAGTTCCTAATAATTTTTAGGAATTTATTCTGAACGATTTGTAACTTTTGAATATGAGTTTTCGGTAGCTCTGCCCATAAGGGAGCCCCATACAATATAATGGTAGGACCATCGCTTTATAGACAAGTATTTTACTATCAATATTCATTTTACTATTTCTATTTATGAGCGGATAGAGAGATTTCAGTAACTTACTTGTTTTCTCAATTACGCTATTGATATGGCTTTTAAATGTTAGCCTTTGGTCTAAATGAATTCCGAGATACTTCACTGATCGACTCCACTGTAAAGAAGAGCCCATAAGTATGATTGGTCTATCAGGCAATTTTCTCGAGGCCCGGCACCGAGTGAAGTATATTGCTTCACATTTTGCGGTATTTAAACGTAGTTTCCATTTATTGAAATAAGCAGTTAAGTCGTTTATGTACAACTGTAATTTTGACGTAATATTCGACCCTAGTTCATCGGCAGTAAAAATGGCTATGTCGTCCGCAAATAAAGCTATTTCACAGTTGTTCGATTTAGGAATATCATTTATAAATAGATTAAATAACAGTGGGCTTAATACTGCTCCTTGAGGTACACCACTGAAAAGTTCTTCCGTATTTGATGCACAGTTGGCGATCTGGACAAAATATTTGCGATTCTTTAAGAATGACTTTACCGTTTTTAGTATATATAAGGGAAAATTGAGACATTTCATTTTATAGATTATACCATCTCTCCAAACGAGATCAAAGGCGCTTTTAAGATCTAGTAGTATCGTGCCGGTTGACTTTTGTAATTTACGGTTTGTTTTGATATAATGGGTTAACCTGTGTATTTGATGGATAGTGGAGTGCTGCGATTTAAACCCGAACTGTTCATTAATTAGTATTCTGTTATCGTCTATATAAGTATCCATTCTAGATTTGACTAGTCTTTCAAAAATCTTTCCAATACAACTTAGTAAACTAATCGGACGATAGTTTAGAATTTCGGTAGGATCTTTCCCTGTTTTTATTACAGGTAATACTTTAGCAAGTTTCCATACATTAGGGAAATATCCTGAGGAGAGACATTTGTTGAAAATTTTACACAGCAGAGAAATTGCTATTGGTGGAAGATTTTTTAGTAGTTGATTAGGAATTTTGTCTACTCCTGGAGCTTTAAATGGTCGAACTGATTGTATAACGGAACTTAACTCTTTGCATGTTATTAGTTCTATATTAGAACCAGTATCTGGAATATCAGTCAAATCAATTTCATCACAAACATTTTTTATTTCGTTATCAAGTAAATTAATAGAACTATGTGAATCCGGAAATTTAAACGCTTCGGAGAGTGCATTACATTTTTCTTCGTTAGTAAATAACCTAATGTTGCTAGAGCCGTCCTTAAGTGGTGGAACAGGGCGAGGTTTATTCTTGAAGTTCTTAGCGGTGTACCAGAATTTTTTTGAACCCGTCTCCATATCTTTTAAATTATTTTGCCATTTATGGTTGATCAGAGCCCAGATCATTTCCTGAATTTTTTTATTTAAATAGTTTACTATTGTTTTAAAATATGGAAATCGGTATCTAATAAATTGTCTTCGTCTAAGATTTTTTAGTTTTATTAGATTCTGAATCTCATCAGATAATTGAATACGTTCGGGATGTTTCAATGGAGTTTCTGGCACACTAATAGTCCGAGCTTCTGTAATTATTTCAGAGAATATATTTACCGATTCTTCGATATGTCCGTTATTATCTAATAGAAAATCATGATTTGAAAGTTTATAATCAATATATTGTCGGAATGATTTCCAATCAGCCTCGCGGTAATTAGAGTAGGTTGGGACGAATCTACTACATTTAATCTGAAAATTGAATTCGCAAAGGACTGGATAATGGTCTGAATTGAGATCCTGAATTGTCGCTACATTATGCACATACATAGATTGGTTTGTTAAAAATAGGTCCAAATAGCTGGGAATACCTCTATGGCTGTAATAAGTAGGCTTATCCGGTGTTAAAACTGAAAAATTGTTGGAATTGACATGTAAATTATGCAAAGTGCGCCCACCTTTATTATTTCACAGGCAGTCCCAACTAGTATGTCTACAGTTAAAATCACCACCAATAATGAATGGGGATGTAAAGTTAGTAAGCTTGATCAAATCATTTCGAAAATCTACAACATTGGAATTTGGACAATAACAAGATATAATTTTTAGATGGTTTCCGTCGTCAAGTTCAACAGCTATTCCAATAGATTCAATCGAATTCATATTAAGATCAGAAGACAAACTATGAGATATATTCCTTCGGATTAAAATAGCTACTCCACCTTTCTGTTGTCCTACCCGGTCATTTCTATATATAAAATATCCCGTACAATTAAGCGCTATATTAGGCTTCAAATGGGTTTCCGTTAGTAACATAATGTCTATCTTGTTGTCTGTAAGAAATTTTTCCAATAAGTGTTTTTTAGGTTTAACGCTCCGTGCGTTCCATGTGGAAATTTTTAAATTATTATGGATGACCAACATACCTATGAGCGACTTCTGAGAGCATTCGAATTTGTTCAATTTTTGTTTTACAATTCTTCGATTTGTCAACAATTTCACTAAAAATAAGAAATAATTCGTTAAGTGTAAATAAATCACTGTTTGATTTTACCGCGTTTGCATATCCTTGATTTGATCCTGATGGTTGGTTGTTAACTTTGGGTTGAATATTCTGATTTATTGTAGCTGGAAAGTCGTTTAAGTTCCATTGATATTCTGTATTATATTGTTGCTGCGTTGATTTTGCTTGTAAGTGCTGTTTAATTGATAGTTGTTTCTTCATATTCAAGTATTCGCTCCTAGCTGGGCAAATGACGGAGTTAGCTGCATGATTGCCATTACAGTTGGCACATTTAAATTTTGAAGCATCGTTGTTAAGGGGACATTCTTCCGAATCTTTGTGTGTAATGGTACAGTATCTACATCTTGGTTTCATAAAGCAATTTACAGCGCCATGACCGAACATATGGCATTTGTAGCATTGCGTAAGTCGATTAGGCCGGTTTTGATAGATGTCCCAATTACATACTACGTGCGCTACGTATCTTACGCTTTTAAGTTGATTTAGTTTAATTGTACCTTTTTTATATAAGACGTAGTAAACTGCATCGTTATCAAATCGTTTTTTTTTTAATTCAATTTTATGAACTTTTAAAGGTTCAAAACCTTGATCTTTTAACGAATCCACAATTATTTGAGGATCCATATCTGGTAAACCATATAGCACAAACTTCGTTGTCTTATCATCATTCTTAGTGAACGAATAACCTTCTTGATCACCAGTTTTAATTTCATTTAGAATCTTGTCGTAATCACTTTCACTAAATACAAATACTTTTACTCCTATTTTGATCAACTTTAAACCGTATTTCTCAATTTTTAATTTTTTCATCATATCTACCATATGACTATGACCAATTTTTGTAACAATTGGTGGAATTCTGCTATGTTGCGTAACATTTCTATTGTTGTTACGTTGACTGACATTGATACCGCTAATATTTCGAACGATTGGTTCGAACTGATTTTGACGTACTGGTATTGCGAATATATTATTATCCGTTATGTTGTTATTATCTACATGATTAGACATTTTTAATAATTTGTTCTGGGAATCATTTGATAAGGCCCATGGCCTTTTCTTGAAATTTCCAGCCAATTCTATTCACAATTTATTATTTCTTGTCACTTAAACTTTTATATTCGCTGTTTTCACACACTCTGTTTACAGAATTTAATTGCTTTTATTTACAGTTTTTGTTTTAAATTATTTACCAAAGTAAATTACAATCGATGTGTATACATCGAGAGACAAAACTCCATTTATATGTTATTAGAATGTAAATGCAATTCAAAAATATTGACCCCAATTATGATTGTTGAGTCGATTACAAATAGAATCAATTCAGCACAACCTTTTTACTTTTCATTGTGTATTAATTTAATGCAAATAGAGAAGGCAATGCCGAGTTGATTTGATTTTTGATCGACTCTACAGTAATAATTTAATATCGTTTTCGATTCAACTGAAAAGTGATCTCAGATCAAAAATTTTGCTTGACAGATTGATTTTGTTTTGTTGAATCGAACAACTTGACAGCATAAAAAGCCATTTTTCCTCTAGATTGCTTTTTTTTTTGGTGAATCGAAAACGCCATAAGTATACTATATATTAAGGATAATAATTCCCTGGTTATAATAAAATAAGCTTTAAATGTAAATCAATAAGTGTTTATACCTTTCGAAAGTGAATTTTGTCCAGATCATGAATATTTTGTTAACAATTCACCGGAACATAAGTAATTTAGACAGTTTCTTACAGTTTTATTAACTTTATCAGCTGACAATTTATATAGATGAAGTGTATGAAATATAACAAATGATTAATTATTTAGTTTATTATTAGTAAATATCAATAACTACCATTTAATCTATATAACTCTGTGATGATAACTTTGAGTTGAACGATGCTAAATGTTCCACAGATGTCATTGGAAAATTTGGAGTTATAAATGTAGCATCTTTTAAAATTACACTTTCTTTTCGTTTCGGCAGAACGTTCATAACCACCTGTAAAACTTCCTTTGTATCTGCTTGATTTTGCAATATTCTATCTTGGTTTTCCAATATGAGCGATATTTTCGATTTTGTCTCTTTAATTAATTTCTTATTGTTTCTTATCGTTTCTCCCAATTTTTCAATTTTAGAACTAATGTTGTTGCTGAGGTTCAATTCATGTAGATTTTCTTTATTATTAAAAGTTTCTTAAATGAAGACGTTACATCGATATACCGGTGTTGCATGTATTTCTGTTATCAGTTCTGTGTGGTTGCTAATCGGCAATAATGCTGGTAAATTCTGATGTATTTCTGTTACTAATTCTGTGTTGTTACTAATCGGTGTTAAAGCTGGTAACGTTTCAACAATAATAAGATTGGCTGCTGGATCAAAATTTTCATTAAAATCAGGCATATTGTATTTCCTTTTTTTGGTTCATATTTCTTCAGATCCAGAGTTGGAAAAATCTGCCAAAAATGTCTCCTTTTCCTTCGCTTCTCCATAAGTTGCTATATTTTCTTTTAGAATCTTGCATTCAAATGTTTCCCAATCTGGATTTGGATCGACCTCTTGTTTGATAGCCTTATTATAATGTTTTAACCATTTTTAATCCAGTTTCCACGGACCACCGATACCTCATTTTTGCCATCCTGACTTGCTGTTTCAAGTATGGAATACATAGTTAAATAATTTTAGCTATAGATATATAAAGAACTCGTATTGATTAAAGTAAATTAAAAAAAATAAAATCATTAATTAATAAAGTGCAGTAGTGGAAAAAATACATAATATCTGTCGTCAGTATTTTTCATAGGAAAGAGCTTCTTTTGTATATCAGTAGTTTCGATTTTTTTTGTTATTGGTTTAATTTTTACAGAGGTTTGATAAATATCAAATTTACTGGATGAAATCGTATGCTTGGATGCTTTGTATGATTTCTTCTTTAAAATGGGATACGCGATTTCTAATCTCTGTTCAATCAAATTCGCAGTATTAATTTCATAGATTCTGTTATATGAATATTTGAGCCAACCGATTGATTTGGTTTTCGTAATAAACATTTTATTTTGAACATATATGACTCAAATTGGAAGGCTGAGAAATTGTCTACGTTACCAAACTCTTGTACATCAGCGGATAAATGAGATAAACTGTGCATGTTGAATGTTATATTATGTTCCCTATAAAGAAATTTAACTCCTTCAATAAAATTTGTAAGAATATCATTGGCCAGGTTAGATTTAGTTTTGGAATATGTACTCGGGATGACATAAAATCATAATTCCAGTATGAAGGCACAAAAAGTTGTTATATTTATCTGCTGGTAACATGTTTTTTAGAACAAATGGTCCACGATACAATAAAAACGTTCGGAATTCTGTAGCTTATAAGAGAGTTCAGATAAAGTTCTTATCTTTCGTTGAAAATCGGTCGGTTGACTATGAACTATTTGAGAAAGTCTTTCGGATATTTGATTCACACTTCTAGTCGGCAAAAGCGAGTTGGTGCCTCCTCCCACCCACATCTGAAGTAGTTTCTTCATCACTCCAAAGCAGACAAGATGCATGTATTTCAATGGAAAATCTTTAATCATGTCAATGGGAAGCTCCTCCAATATAGAGTTAGATCTATGATGTTCTTCATTTTCCCTATTTCTAAAAGATTTATTTGTTCTTCTTTGCGCCATAGTATTAATAGGGAAAACCACTCTATTTTTTGTAAAGTCTCCTTCCACATTGCATTTGAGGCAACCAAAATAACCAGTGTGACCTTTCGTCCCAAGAATACTGGACCGTGCAGGGGCATCACATATGAATGATCGTATTTTTACAACAATCGTATTATTTTTTAAAGGAAATCCATCAGCCAATAGTGATATAAGTTCATCGACGAGTTGTCTTAAATATTGATTGAAGCAATCTGGTTTATTGAAGCCATGATAAATTCCTATAACAAATATTTTGTTGTTTATAGAATTATAAATTCTACCTAAAATTGGCCAGAAACAGCTTTGATTGCTTTTTGTTATGGGTAACCCATCTATATTTAATTCTAAAACGAGATCCGGTGGTGGTTGTTGATGATTACTTAGTAGACTTTCGAAAGCTGCAGTACATCCGATATGTACGTATTTCCCAGGTGAACAATATAGAACATCTCTTGTTTTTGGCATACTCAAAAGCGTTCTGCTGTCCAGTGGGACGGTGTAGCCTAATGACTTATTGAAAAACACTAGTAATTCATTTGTGCGTTGGCTTTTATATTAAATTTTAGTGTCCAGCTTAGTAAAAAGTCTTTAATTTTTTAATTTTAATATCATCTCTAGGTTCTAGTTCATCTCCTTCAAATTCTGATAAGACCTCACGACTGTTTTCATCATAATTTGTTTCTACATTAACATGCCGATTTTCATTTTGATCGTGAACAACAACCGGTAATGGAGTGTGACATAAGGGATCTGAATTTCGAGGTTCTTCGTAACAAGTCTGAGTGATCCTACAGAGTTCAAAAATTTCGAGTTTATGTTTATGTTTAAAATGCATCTTTTAATTGATTGCTTCGAAAATTCGTTCAAGCTTTTGTATTTTGGAATTTTTTAGCTATAAAATGGGAAATTATTATATCATTATAGATAGATGATAGATCATTATACAAATACGCATTTGGGATTGTTTTTTCTAAAAAAAACTAATTACATTGTTGGTCAAAACTGATATGGTTTCAGATTCCGATTCAAAAGCTTTAAAGTACATATATCTCGAGCAATAATATTCAAGCGTAATCCTTATATATATAAAAATCAAAAGAACGTTTATTTGTGAGTGGTGAACTCTTGAATGCCCCAACCGATTTTCGACTTCCAGCCCACAAAATATTTGTAAAAGACCAGCGCGTGCTTTTATATATATTCTACCCCGCTATGTGCGCTGGTGTGGATGTACGGCAATTTATGTTTTTAGGCGCTATATTCTGTGTATATATCAGTACATTAAGTGGCGCAAGTAAATTTAAAATATACTGTTTTCTATGCATACATATATGAAATTTCGATAAATTAATGCATTTTTTCTTCACATATATGCACTTAAAATACAAAATTCTGTCTTGCATCATTTTTTAAAAATGCATTTTCGTTATTATTTTCTATATCAATAAAAATTTCAAAATCAAATTAATAAAATTTTAAAATATTTTAGGCGACAAAACAACTACACTACAGATGGCGCCTCTATCTTTCCATTCGGTATGGCACCCATTTTCATTAAAGGAACGTGTATTATTTGACAATTATAATCGTTTGTGTTTTTGTTTAACGAATATTCATTAAAAAAGAGATTTTAATAATATATAAATGTAAAATAAATGTAAAATTATTCTTTTGATCGCATAAAAAACCAATAATAAAGAAATGACTTAACGAATGCAATGTATTTGATCGTATAAATAAGTGATTTATAGAGGAAAACTGATTGTTAACTGTGTTTCGCATACCAAAACAAACATTCAACAAGAGTGAAAAGTGAATTATCATTTATTTGATCGCATAAATTAGTGAAAAACAATATATTTTCAGATAAAATTTCAGAAAAGTGAAAAACTCAACAGATAAAAAGAGAAAACGATAATTTTTTATTAGATTTCTTGCACGAAAAGTGACTTTTGAAGAAAAACAAAATTTTAACTGCGTTTGGTATACAAAAAAAAATCAGTTTTCCTGCAAGAAGAATGAAAATTATCGTTTACTGATGGCATAAAGAAGTGAATTACAGAAGAAAACAAAATATATTTCTAAAACAGTGAAAAATTGATCAGACATAGATTAGATATTGATCAGATAAAAAGAAAAAACAGAAACATTTTTTTTCACGAAAACTGACTTTTGAATAAAAACAAATTTTTTTAACTGTGTTCCGCATACAGAAAAGTGAGTAATTGAAGGAAAAATTTTTATTTTCACTGTTTTTGATGGCTAATATGTAGAAGAAAAAATAAAAAATATAATTTGTATTGTTGTTTTTGCCAAAAAAACTATTGATTAAAAGAATGAATGAAATGATCAAAAACATTTTTTAAACGATTATTTTCGTCGATTTTCGTTTCTTTTCCAGATACATCTGCCAACTCAAGAAATTTTGTTCTCAATTTTGGACATTTAGTGTTAGCCAGTCCCAAGTAAAGTAATTTTAACTACTAATTCCGTTTATAGCCAACTTTCGCCAACTATTTTAATGAAATTAAATTATTAACAGAATGCCATAAGCAAAGTCTAATATTGGTCGTCACACACGACAAGCACAATTTGTTCGGACAGCAAGAGAACAAAGAACAGAGGATCAGCGCCTGCAAGACAAAGACGACTCTAGAGCTCCTATGGCACAATTTTTCCAAAATGAAACTCCGCAGCATCGTAGTGAACGTCTACATGCAGCTGCATTAAGACAGAGAGAATTGCGCCAACGAGCAACTGATGCAAACAGAGAATCAGAACGACAGCGTGATCGGAGAAATCGTCAATTAATGCGATCAACTATAAATCGTCTGACATTTGAATATGATCCAGAAATAGACTACTCATCGCACACCAAAGTAGTTATTGGTGATATGGACATAATGTGCCAATATTGCGATGCATTACAATTTAATAACGAAACAAATGGCATGTGCTGCGCGTCTGGAAAAGTTGTATTTATATTATTAATGCAAACGATTGCGGCAAAAGAAGGAGGCTTTTTCTTTTTGGATGCACCTGGTGGAACAGGAAACACCTTCTTAATATCCCTCATTCTTGCTAAAATACGATCGCAAGGCAACATTGCATTGGCGATCGCTTCCTCCGGAATTGCGGCTACTTTATTAGAAGGAGGAAGAACCGCGCATTCAGCACTAAAATTGCCACTAAACATACAGCACATTGAAAATGCAGTCTGCAATGTGAAAAAGCAATCAGGAATGGCAAAACTGTTCAAAAAATGCAACATAATTATTTGGGATGAGTGTACAATGCCGCACAAACACTCATTAGAGGCCTTAAACAGAACACTGAAGGACCTCAATGGCAATGATAGACTGTTCGGTGGAGCATTAGTTCTGTTGTCAGGAGATTTCAGGCAAACATTACCTGTTATCCCACGTTCGACTTATGCGGACGAAATAAATGCATGTCTCAAATCATCATCTTTATGGCGAAGCGTTCATACACTGAAGCTCACCATAAACATGCGTGTCAGACTGAACGATAATCCATCCGCAGAAATGTTTGCACAACAACTGTTAGACATTGGAAACGGAAAATTGGCCCCCGGTCGCAATACACAATTTGTAAGTTTTCCGGAAAATTTCTGCAACATTGTCGAGTCGAAAATCGAATTGATCGAGCGAGTATTCCCAAATATCGCAACAAATCATAAAAACCATAAATGGCTCGGTGAAAGAGCGATTCTAGCAGCGCGGAATGTTGATGTAGATGATATGAATTACAGGATCCAAGATAAATTGCCTGGAAAATCTATCACATTCCGTTCAATAGATACAATGGAGGAAGAGAACGAATGCGTCAACTATCCAACAGAATTTTTAAATTCATTGGATATTCCCAATCTTCCTCCACATAAGCTAGAATTAAAAATTTGTTCGACCATAATATTGCTGCGAAATTTGAATGCGCCAAGACTATGCAATGGGACGAGATTGGCAATAAAGAAAATAATGGGAAATGTAATTGAAGGAACCATTAGTGGAAGATATAAAGGCGAAGAAGTATTAATACCAAGAATACCAATGATACCCACTGATGTACCCTTCAAATTCAAAAGGCTACAATTTCCAATACGTCTTGCCTTTGCAATGACGATAAATAAAGCCCAAGGACAAACAATGTCCGTCTGCGGCATCAATCTCGAAAATCCATGCTTTTCACATGGTCAGTTGTACGTCGCATGTTCACGCGTTGGCAATCCATCAAATTTATTTATTCATGCACCCGATGGCACAACAAGAAATATTGTGCATGAATTAGCATTAAGTTAAAAATTAAGTATCCAAATAGTTAAGATAGTTTAAGTTAAAAAAAAAATGAACAAAAAAAAATGATTTAGAAGTAAGAAAAAAAATTGAAATTAAGAATAAATACAAAAATAAATATAAAAATTAAAAAAAAAAATGAAAAAATTTAGAATTAAGAAAATACAAAACAAAATAAAAAAAAAAATGTACAGATTTAGGTTTAAGAAAATCCAAGTGCATATCTAAGTGTTCATAATAAAAAAACATGTTAATAGAAAAATTCATCTGTTTAAATTATATTTTTGAAATAATTCTTTAGGGTTTCATTTTTAATTTTTCAATATAGCTAAGTATTCAATAAAAGTCCGGACGAAGTCGGCCGGGTCCGCTAGTATATGTAATTAGTAAACTCACATTAATTTATGTGGATTCCTTTGGTATAGAAAAAATTGATATAAATCAAACAATTTTGTTTTTGTCATTCTTTGGTACGGAAAAAAAGAAGGACAAATATATGTATATTTATATCAAAATTTTTTGATTTACAGTGCCGGTAAAAACAAATTGGGCACACAAATTTATTGCAAATTGGAGTCTTTTTTTGCTAAAATTACAAAACTTTTGAAAGCAATTGGTTTATAATTAATTATTAATAATAATAATTAATTTTATGAAAAAAAAAATTGACCTGCAATTTAGGGGCAAAACACCGAAAAATGCCAAAATATTCAAAATACGTTGATTGGTGTTAAAGTAATGTAATAAATTAAACTCTAATTTTTTATTTTTTTGTGTGTTTTTTATTGATTTATAGAAGTTCAATCTTTCATATTAATATTTTGTTGGACCGCCTTTTGCTTTTATTACCCCGGTACAACCCCGCAACTAATGTGCACAAAAATTGGGCAAGCAATTATTTTTTTTCGCCTACCGTTCTTGGCCGTCATTAGGGTGCAGATGTTTTATTGCCTGTAATTTATTTTTTGAGTATAAATAGTGCATATTTTGTAAGATTAAGTTATTCTGTAAGTGATCCTAGACAAATAAAGAATTAAGTGCAATTTTAGTTAAAAAAATGGGAAAAGTTAGTGACCAGTGTAAAAGCAATATGTTGATTTTGGCGCGAGAAAATTTAACCACGCGTGAAATAGGTGAAAGATTAAACATTCCTAAAAGTACTGTGGATTATTTAAAAAAATCGAGAGATGGGCGGTACACAAAGAAAGAAAGGCTCTGGAAGGCCCAGAAAGACAACGCCAGTGGAAGATCGTTTTATACTATTACAAAGTCGTCGGAACCGTTTTAAAACTTCATCGGACATAAGACAGGATCTTGAGCGAGCAACGGGAAAAAAAATTTCAGCCGGCTTAGTGAGAAAAAGACTTGTTAAAGCTGGTTTGAAAGCACTTAAACCAGTCCAGAAGCCTGAGTTCACATTACTAGTGAAAAAAAAAACGTTTGCTATGGGCCCAGGAGCATGTTAATTGGACTCCAGAGATGTGGAATGATGTGATTTTCTCCGATGAATCAAAATTCAAGCTGCATGTTGGAGATGGAAGAATTCTCGTGAGGAGAAAACCTGGCGAGAGACTTAGCAACGAATGTCTTCTAAGACTTCCACCGAAAAAGAAGGAGTTATGGTCTGGGGATGCTTTTCTGGAAATGAAACCGGTCGATTGTGCTTCCTTAGTTCCAGCGTTACATCAGCTGTTTATCTGCAGGTCCTTCAGAACGAATTTGAGCCTTCTGCGTTAAAGCTTTTTGGCGAGACTTGCAAATTTATTTTTCAACAGGACAACGCTCCGTGCCATACCGCCAAAATTGTGAGTTATTAATTTTGAATTGTAGATAGACAAATTGGCTTTCAGATAAATATAAATAATTTGTTAAAAACTTGTTTTTTTTTCTTATCTCTTCATTTAAAGGTAAAAAAGTACTTCGAAGAAAAAAATATCGATGTGTTGAGCTGGCCCCCGTATAGTCCAGACTTAAATCCAATTGAAAATATTTGGTCTATAATAAAGCTAGAAGTAGCAAGGAAGCGCCCAGAATCGATTGAAGCTTTAAAAAGTTTGTTACTGATGATTTGGGAATCCATATCTCCTGCGACTTTGAAAAATTTATCAAATTCAATGAATCGGTTGTGACAATCGGAATGAATAATAATTTAGAACTTGTTATCGTATTTGTTAATTTCCAAATATTTAATTTCCGTGTTAAATTCGGTATAAATCGAGATACCGTTTTTTGTTTATTTTTATTTTCTTAAAATCGGACAGAGTTCGTGTTGATATTCTATACTTCGGCAAAAATCGAGACGTTGTTTTTGATTATTATTTAATTTTTTTGATTTTTTGAACATCGGATAGACGTCGTGTAGATATTTGGTTTGACAATAAAATATTTCATCCGACGTTTTACGGTCTCGAAACCATAGAGTCTGTTGCGGTTGCAAATTGATGGTCGGGAATATATTAACAATAACTATGATTCCACTTAACTGTTTGAAAGATCTTAGTCTTTGTTCTGAACGTTCGATTAATGTCATTGCTTTTGGGTACTACTGTCCACGGTTGTTTTATTCAACCGTCTATGTAGCCAAACACTTTGCTAAAACGTAGAGTAAAGATATTCCCACCGACCTTCTAAATTAAAATTGACGTAAAGACATACAAAATTGTTTCGTCCAAGTTTTTGTCGGGAAGAGAACTTACCGTGGTCCGGGGAACTCTACCTAGTGAAAATAATAACGCTTAAACTACTCAAAAGAAAGTCAATTTTATGTAGCATGTACAGTTGATTACATACAAAAACTAGGTAGCTTAGATATTTTTACAATTTTTTGGCCTATTTATAATTTATGTTATCGGAAAGGAAATATCCGGGTCGAATTAGCGAAAAAATATTTTTTGTTGTTTAATTTTGAAAATATATGTAGAACCTTGCGTGAAGACATCATATCAATTTCTCAATGATTGAGAAATTGATATGTTGTGCTGACAGGTGCATTAACAATCTCCCGTCTACAGTTGTTGCGTTGTATTTTGAAGATTTGATTTTCCTAAGAGTTGGAATTGCCACCCTTTTGTTTCCCATTCTATTTCTTGCTATGTACGAACATACATATCTGATTATAGTGAGAACCAAGCCAAGGATTCCGTATATTAATGTAATCTGATCAAATTCGACCCGCACTGGTCTATTTAAACTGCACGCGTAAACCGAATCAGTAAAGTTTCATAATTGGTAAATCATAAAATTTGAAGCAAACTCGTTGTTCAATTTTTTTGCAACAAATGGCTGTCAAACTTACACTAATGAACGTATTCTGCTCAAACGTCGCATGAATGTCAAAGAAGGTTGTACAAAATTAGAAAAAAAAAAAAAAATTTCACCGGGTCAAATTTGATCAGATGGTATAATGGTGTATATGGTGGTATGCTACTGTTTCTTCTTAATGCCTTGGTTTCTCCCATTTTTCCTGTTGTAGCTTTTCAAGATCTTTATGTAATGAGATTGCCATTTCATTTAATATACTGAATGTTGCTACGTATTGTAATTGAATTTTCTCCTAAATCTGTGCAAAAAATAAAAAAAAACATATAATGTGTGCATTTATTAGTTAAAAATCAGAATGTGTCGTTATTACAAAATTTATTTTTGAGTACTAAACGTTGAAATTTTTTAAAAGAAGTTTAAATAAGACGGCAAAGATTGCAAGATAAAAAAATTAATTAAAATATTTCCTTCTTTCCAAGAAATATTTTTTGGGAAAAATAGGGGTTTAGGGTGGTTTGTGGATAGCACAACCATGTTTGATACGATCTCACCCGATGTATACCAAATATAATGAAAAAATGATTTTCCCAATTTTCTTGGGAAAAACCTAGGAAGCTAATATCCAAGTGGCCTATATGCAAAATTGTCATAAGACCTAGGCTATCCAAAACCGGTTTCAGTTTTAGAAACTAATTAGGGATTAGGGTGTTTAGGACAACCATGTTGGATACGATCTAACCGAATATGTACGAAATATTATGAAAAAATGATTTTCCCGATTTTCTTGCGAAAATCCTAGGAAGCTGACACCAAAGTGGCCTATGTGCAAAATTGGCATAGAATCTAAGCTATCCGATACCAGTTTAAGTTTTAAAAAAAATAAGGCATTAGGGTATTTAGGACAACCATGTTTGATACGATCTAACCCAAGATATACCAAATATTATGAAAAAATGATTTTCTAATTTTAACTTCTCCCTTCCAATGGTCACTTGTTAACCTTAAAAGTCAAAGATTTCTAATCTGCCAAATCGTTTAACGTTGGAGGAGTAGATCTAGAGTTTAAGCATGCTTCCTCTTGTGCCTAGTACTGTGCTTAATTCTTTGTAAGTTTATAGATGAGGTCAGTTTCAACTTAACATTCGTTCTAACAAGGTTTCGTTACTTTTCCTACTATAACGAAGTTATATTGGGTAAGTATTGTAATCGCGAAAAAAATTTTGTTCCAGATTTTCACATTTCTCGATGAATTAGATTATTGGGCCTCCAAAACATAGATTGGAAAAATGCCATGTCTGTCCTTCCATCCTTCCGTCCATCCAGTCAAACATTTTTATTATTTTTGTTTTGCCCATTCTTACAAATATTGAATGTTTTGGTTGAAATTTTGTACAGATATAGATTTTAGGAATAAGCAGTTTGTGTTAACTTTTAGATCCATTCGAGTTTAGAATAAAGCGTATTGTAGTGGAAGAGAAAACTGCCGATTGAATAATTGCGTGGGGGTGATTTTAACAAAAGATAGTTCAAAACAAAATTATTGAACTGTTTTCCAAATTCCCATAATTGTTCCAAAGGGGGTTTTAAGCTGGTTAAAATCAGAAAGTTGCTGTATGACCGCGAGCACGTCTAATTTAGTGCGGCCACAAGTGAATCAAACATTCATTTCTCAACATGGCAGTTCATTTGGTTTCAACCCGCATCCAAAACCAACAATAAAATCAAACCAAATAATCAACTCAATTCCAAACAGAACGGTCCTAAAAATTTGCAATTATTGTCACAAAGTCGGTCATACTCTGGCGGAATGTAATAAAAGAGCGAAAAACATAGTTTTTAGCTCATAGTTATTACTTAGCAAAAACAAATTCCCTTGAACAAAAAGAAGAGAATTCGGGAAACTTCGATACACTCAATCAAGATTAGACGAACACCATTGTTTGAGTGAAACCTGATTTGGGTGTTCAGCGCAAAATAATTTAGAACTTCTTAATCGGTCACATAATGAAAAACACGATGATAACAACTTGGCAATTATTCCAATTCGTGATTATGACGTTACTCAGCCAAAATAATCATCAGACAAAAATCCATGGCAAACTAGCAATTATGCCAAACAAGTAAAACCTGATGTTCATATTTGTTCAAATAGTTTGAAATATATACCATTACAGATTCCCCAGCTAAAACATACACCATCGTTTTTCGTATGCGATAGTGGGGCTGAAATAAGTATAATCTAATTGAACGTATTAAACCAACCTGAAGATATAAATATTTTAAATAAATGTAATGTACATGGCATTACAAAAGAGAAAATTCAGTCAAAGGGAACTATTAAGCTCGCCGTACAATTTCCAAATGGTATCCTACAACATGAATTTCATGCTATATCCGACAATTTTCAACTTGATTGTGCAAATTGTGCAAACTTGATTATGAAAAGGAAATTTTTCAAATTGGATCGATAAACCATTCTACTCAATTTTGTAATCATCCAAATTTAGGCAATACCATACTGCACCACGATCTAAAATGGTTTTGTTACCGCAATTCAATCAATCCGATGGAGACTATTTTTGTGAAGCAGATGAAATTGATTCAAATGTATTTATCGCACACTCTATCTTAAGAATCGAAAATAAAATGTTCATACAGCAACGATTTTAAACTTAAATGAAGAGACAGTTAAAATAGCTAATCTAAATGTAGCCTTGAAACTTCTTCGTTTTTATAATATTTATTGTTATAATAGTATAACAAATTCTTCAAAAATAGAAGATCGTTTAAGGAAATTAATCATTTAAACGACGAGAAGAAAAATTCTATTTTAAATATTTGTCGAGAATTTAACGATGTGTTTCATTTGCCCGGTGATAAGCTAGGTACCACAGCTGCAATAACACATGAAATTCCTCTCGCTCCAGGATCTAGACCAATTTATACAAAACCGTATAGATTACCACACTCAGCAAAGGAAGAAATACATCGACAAGTATAAAATATATTAGACGAAGGTGCATTGAAGCAGATCACTTCCAATTTACACGTATGACGTTTGGTTTAAAAGGAGCTCCTCTCACGGGAGTAAAATGTTTTGCATATATGGATGACGTTGTATACATATGGTTATGATCTAAACGACCATAATTCTAACTATCAGACGTTCTTAAGTGCTTACAAAATTTTAATTTAAAATTAAATCCTAAAAAATGCCAATTTTTTGTGTTGCGAGATAAATTATCTAGGCCATATAACCTCTGAAAGAGGCATTATGGCTGATCCATCAAAAATGTCGGCAATGGTAAATTTCCCAAGACCAAATAATCAAAAGGAATTGAAAAGCTTTATTGGTCTTTGCAGCTACTACCGTCGATTTATTAATAATTTTGCTGATATTATCGTGGCACTTAATAATTTGTTAAAAAAAATGCTGAATTTAAGTGGACAGCATTTTGTGATGAAAGCTTTAATTTTTTAAGAACCGCATTAACTACCCCACCAGTATTACAATATCCAATATTTAATCGTGAGTTAATTATTACAACGGATGCTAGCAAGTATGCGATAGGGGCGGTTCTATCCCAAGAAAAGGATAGCAATGATCTACCGATTTGTTTTATAAGCACACCGAGCAACGTTACTCGACGACTGAGAGAGAAATGCTAAGCATTGTTTGGGCTCTAAAACGGTTTAGATTAAAATCAGTCAATTCACCAAATATAAGAGAATTAGTTAACGAAGGCGATATTTGAAAAACAATATAAGAATTTCACATTACTCCATTAGGTGGCCATCAGGGTGTTGCAAGAACATATCGTAGAATAAAACAATATTACAATTTTCCCAGAATGATGAAACGTATCTCAAACTTTATGAAAAAGTGTAAACAATATCAACTTCATAAGTTTGGTAGGAACACATAACTTCCTATGAAAATCAGTACCACATCATCTGAATCGTTCGAAAAAATATTTTTGGATATAGTAGGCCCATTACCTCTAACTTATAATGGCAATCGCTACATTCTTACTATGCAAGATGATTTATCCAAATTTTCTGTTAGTGTACCTATTCCAAATCAAGAGGCGTCAACAGTAGCGGAAGCATTTTTGCGATAATTTAAATGTACATTTGGTGGTCCAAAAGCAATTCTTACCGATCAGGGATAAAACTTCATTTTTTTGTTATTTTTAATTTATTACGACTAAGTTATTACAACTCAAGCAATTTTTCTTTCTTATTTTAATTCTCTGTTAGTTGGGCTATAACACAGGATTTATTTCCAGTGGGCCCAGATCTTCCGGTTACATCAGCAACTTTCAGTCCTGAGTAACTAAATACAGCGGCTTCGTTGTCTTTAGTCATCTTGTCACTGCGCTGTCGACGTCGTTAACAATATGTTGAATATCAGTGTTTTCATGGAGTTGTAAACGCTGGATATATTTTTTGGCATTTTTTGTGATTTCTTCGTTGACGGTTTCCATCTTTAGATCCCTATGTAGAATTTCGTTTCTAATATACCAAGGTGCATTGACAATGCATCCCAGTACTTTGTTCTGGAACGTTTGTATAATTTTAACGTTCGTTTTCTTTGTGCATTCCCAGAGCTGGATGCCACAGGTCCACACAGGCTTAAGTATTTGCCTGAATAAAAGCAGCTTATTGTGAATGGTAAGCTCACTATTTCTTTCAATGAGCCAATACATTTTTGTAATATTTGTAAGAACCAAAGAACATCCAAATGAACTATTTAGTAGTTTACCATATGTAATTGTTGCGATATCAAGATACACAGGTTTACTTAAATATTTTACTCCCGTTGAAGATGATTTACCACACTCGCTACTGATAAAAGGGCGCCATTTAACCTGTACTTATGTTGCATTTTTATTGCCTACAACTAAAACTAAATTATCGGAAAAGTTAGGAAGTAAACAAATTAGAGGGTTTTGTTTCATTTAATATCAGAACTTTAATAAAATGACTTCAAAGGCAACCAAATTTTACCGTTTTATTCTTCAAACAAACTATACTTGATGACTTGATGTTTATAGATGTGATCGCTAACTTTAAACAAGCTCTAACAAATGGAGTGGTGGTGTAACCATATAGCCGTGCATTCTAAACTAGTCAGTGCTCCATTAACATTAGTCCTATTAAGAGTTGAACAGATCTGTGTGAAAATTAAAATCTATATACGATATATCTTTATCTACACAGCGTACATACCACCTCATTAAAACAGTGATTATTATGCAGCATGCATAATAATCACTTCAATTCGATTGAAGTAGTCATTAATACGATTTAGTTCTCGTACTTGATGACTTTAATCTTCCAAATATCATCTGAAATTTTGATTTTTAATTTAATTGCATTCTTCCAAACAATATAAAGTCCGATGCAGAATCATTATTCGTTGACGCAACCCTTGATTATAATTAAAACCAGGTTAACTCTGTTTGAGGTTTTTAGATGTTGTCTTTACCAATAAAGTATATGCGTTTTCAATTTGCATAAATGATAGCAACCATAAATCTTTGGATATTGTATTTGACACTACTGACTGTATGCCGAAATCAGATCACCTGCAGCAAATCCAATTCAACTTCAAGAGAACAGACCATTTTGAATGCAAAGGATGTGTGTATTAATATTACTGCAAGGCTTTTAGCTCCATATGTCATATAATCTCTCAACCAGCATGTGTTTATGCCTGGTAGGTCTACATCTACTAACCTGGTTGAATTTATCAGCCAAATAATACAGGAGATAGCAAAACATCATCAAGTAGACGTAGTTTATATGGACTTCAGTAAGGCATTTGGTTCTATATGCCACCATGAAGCACTCCAATGTCTATTTTGATTTGGATTTCCATCAGAATAAATTAATTGGTTCAAGTCAAACTTACCAAACTGGCTACAATATGTAGTAATTAGCAATAAAAAATCCAACGTTTTGAAAGTGACATCTGGATACTGCGTAATCACGTTCTCCAGAATTTTTATCTGCTTACTTTTTAAGGATTTTAATAAATCTACAACATACGATACTGTCCTTTTGATCTTAAGAGCCAACTAAAATCTTTCGAAGTCTATTAATTCTACAACAAGTTCCGTGTTGATGATTAAACACATTGTTTTCAATTCTTCGTCCTTTGCTTCTTGCACCGGTTGAGGTATAAGCGGAAAATCTGTATTTTTAACTAATCTGGTTCTTCTCACCAAAGCTGAGCGCTTCCTAATTGAAGAGCGCTTATCCTCGAGAAGCCAGCGTGATCATTGAATCAATCCTTGCATAAACGGCGACTTGTTCTAAGTTCATGGCATCTCGTACTGTTATTATTAGTTTTACCAATAGTAGGGTCCCGCATATTTTTCAGCCACTAAATAGACGGCTGGGATATATATATCTGATATATTTGTGGTTTTATAATATACTACTGCTTTTTGAAGGCATCGATGAAACCATTGCGTTATTTTTTCCTTCTGGTTTGTATTCAATTCATCTACATGTTTTAGGCCGCTCTTAAATTGGATTCACTGGTGTTCTATTTCAGAAGTTATATTAGCTGCAATTGAACTACTACTCCTCAACTTATTGTGCTGCACTTGACAAAAGGTCGTCTATTTAAAAATCTCTTAGTCTGTTGTCCCATATGTCACTGTTTTCAGTTTCAATGTTTTAATTTCTTCTCTTGATGATTCGGTTCATAATATATGTTGATAAGTTTGATCATTTTCGTTAACTAGAGGATCTGGCGAAAAATTTTCTCAGTTTCAGCATAGCAAATTCATGTTTCCTCCAGTATATTATGATGTATATTCGATCCTGCAGTAATGTTAGGCTTATTCAACATGATATCGTTCAATGATAAGCCAAAGGTAGTTTTGCTGACGCGTCGAATACTACCCTTAATTTTCTTGTCGTGCTGTTTCTTCCATGACTGCAAGTGCTAAGTTGTTCTTATTCTTTGATGATTTTTATCTCCTCATCTCTGGATTTTGATTTGTTGATATTCTTCTTTCATCATACAGGATTTTTTTTTGACTCTACCGAGTGTGTCTCAGGATCCTTCTGGAATAGTATTCTATAGTATTCTAATTTCGTACCGGTCGGCTGTTTTTGCTTCCAAGGAGGAAGAAGTCCTCCTAATTCCCAAAACCTTATAAGTTGTTCTTCTATTTCTACTGACGTGATGTGTGATTTAATTTTGACGAGTTTGCGAATACCCATTTTGCCCAAAACTATACGCATCCGAATTCTGTCAGTTGCTCAGATGGCTCGTTTCTCTCTTCTTTGAGTAACTGTCGTTTTATAATCTGGCCATAGTAATCTGCTCCTAGTAATATATCGACGGGAGCTGAAACGTTGTAGTATGGGTCAGCCAGTAGTAATTTCTACAGTTATACGTTCGTCTAGATAAGATGAATTTTTATCTCACCAGAACTTCGTAATTGAGCGTCGTTTGCTTTTATGTCAAGTTTCTCCATTTCCAAACAGTTCTTAGTTTCTTCTTCGCTCATTCGATCTGTTGAATTTTGTTAATTAACCTCGTTTCTGCTCGCATGTTGGCTACCTCCACTACGTTCAAACTGTTTCTAATTACTCGAATGACCAATGGTTTGACCAAGTTTGTATTGGGACAAATTATTACTAGTTCTTGAGCTAGAGAACTTACCGCGGTTGAGCTTACCGCGGAAAAGCTAGAGAACTTACCGCGGTTTGCGGAACTCTATCTATAACCTTGTGTTGGGCTGGTAAATATTCGTGATACTCTTAAAGGTTAAAATTTATTTTCATGATATTTCGGAAAAATTTTTAACAATTTTCTTCGTCATTTCATTTTTAACGAATTTTTCATATAAGTTAATCAAACTGTTAAAAGCTTCACGAAACGAACGTCATAGATTTTGAGAAAACTCTCGTGATCTTAAAATTGAACAGATACATATACTCGTATTAATCTTTGATCTGTAAACCTTTTCTGTTTTGCAATTTTTGATTTTCCCTTCCACGCATTGTACAGATTTCCTACGATGTGACTAAAACCTAAAAAAAGAAAAAACAACAAAAACGCTTCGCTGATTACAAAACAACCCACAAGGTAAAATAGACAAAACAGCAATATTTTCATTTTTTTAACACTTGTTTGTTAACATTTTTTGATTAAAAAAAAAAAAATGTAATTTTCCAGCACAAAAGATATTTCCACAGAAAATTTGTTTGTGTGTGTGTGAGTTAATATAAATTATGTAGACGCCTTGTAATTTTTTGTTGTTGTTTGTTTATTAAACATTTTTTCGTACACCGTCTCGTCATCATATTACTCTTATCCTTACACCTAATTTTCTCTTTTATTTTATTACCGTTGATTTGATTTCCGTTTTTAATGTATAACGCTGGTAACAAAAAATAAGACATAATATTTGCCCCAACAAAATTACACCAACAATGTCACCATCAACAAGCAACCTACCTACGAAAGAATTATTATGAATTTTTCTAGATTCCTTTCGTCATCTCATGTTTGACACACGACACAACACCCAAATTCCATTGCCAGGCAGTTTTTGTTTTGTTTTATTGTTTGTGACAAATTTGGTCATTGTTGTCGTTATTTATTTCCACATTTAAAACCCGGTGATAAATGAAACTTCATCAAAAAAATATTTACCCCCAATATCTATGTATCAAAGGAATTAAATTTGATAAAACGAGAAAAAACATTTCTGAATTAAAAATACAGAAACATCGTTTAAAACTAACGAGCTTTGGTTGTAGAGTTGAATGTGAATAGAAAGCAGATCACCTTTCTCTAGTGAAGCCAATGACCGTACAGAAGAAAATGTATGATGAGCAGACCTACTATATAGTTAAATTCACTAAAAAATTCGTGAATCTAAAGATTCTTCGGCAAGTAAAAGCCTTGTTTCACACCATTATATATTCGAACAACTACCGTTTGGCCCACCAAAGTTGCACTTCGTAAAAAGCACTTTAGCAATACCTAAAACGCTTCATCTCTCAACATTCTGTAACGGGTGCTTGTCATCCCCGTTACAAAATATACCTAGTTCCCAAGAAAATAAACCAAGAAAACTGCATCCCGCGTTTGAAAATATTTTCTTCTAAAAAAACAAATAAAAATTCTCATGACAATGTCCGGATGCAGTTACTATTCTAATTACGTTAGTTGAGTTGTATCAAATTTGGTTGTACAACAAATTAACGTAAAATTCTATGAATTCTAGTGGCGCGTGCCCATACGAATCATATTTTCATTTACGTTTAATTTATGAATCTATTTCTGCATATCAAAGTGTGTGCTCAAGTTTCAGTAAATAAACGTAAATTCATTTTTCTCTTTTTGTTGTTGCACACGCGATTTTTGTCAAGCGTGTGTACAATACCTTTAATTGTTTTTTGTCTGGTTTTCTTTAGCGTTTATTTACCTGCGGCAATTTGGGCAGTTCATGTGTTTATACATTGAACGAAAACGTGCCGAATATTTACAATTTTTGCATAATCGCTGAGCAACAATGAAGTATTGGAGGGGGTAAGAATGCGTTTTTCGGTTGATTGGTCAATGTGGAAAATAATTTTTCTATTTTGGTCGATCAGCAGAAAAATTGTATAAAAACCTCGCCAATATTTGATTGCGGGGGCATTCAGTTTTTGGTCATTCAGTTTCTTGTGTTAAGATTGAGTAAGTAAATTTTTTTTTTAATTTGCGTGGGGCAGGGAGCCCAAGGAAACACTAGCATGCACGGGGCTAGACTGTTCAGTGACGTCTTTAAAGAGCATCCAGAGATACTAGCCGTCATTGGCAGGAGTCAAGAAGATGGGAGTATCACTCTCGATAAATGGAGGCTAGTGTATAACGCGCTAAACTCTGTTTTCCTCTTGTAGGGATGCAGGATGGCACCAAGGGCGCGATAAGCTAACGGCGTGCGCAGATCAAAGGTCGGCAGACCTTTATCGTCTGGCCGTAGCTAAGGTAGGAGAAGTGTGGCGAGGCGCGAAGCTGGCAGTGGTTGACAGGGACGAGATCCCTAGCATCTTATCAGGATGAAACAATGCGCATAATTCGGGCAAGCAACGTTGATCTTCCAACGAACAATTGGAAGATCATTTAGCAAGAGGAGGCGAATGGAGGATCTAGGTTGTGGATTTTAGTGGTGAACAAAGAGTAACTAGCCCCTCTAGCTAAAAAGAAGGGGTAATAGGCTTCGGTTTCGGGTCAATTACCCTAAAGGTATTTAAAAAGGATGAGTACGAAGCGATTGTGGAAGACCTATAAGGGAAAGAGCAGAGAGAAGGTGCTAACACGAGGGAAGTTGGGAGCTGAGCGATGGAGTGATGGACGGCTATAGGTAGTCGAAAATCCCTGGACTCGAACGAGGAAGATCGGATCGAGTCGATGGGGGACTAGGGTGGCATAAAGAGCCAACACGGAGCACCGGAAGGGAGCGTCAGGATTGATGACGTCCCCTTAGGGCCGAGAGATTAAACCCTGCCGCGACAGCGAAGGGTATATGAAAGAAGGTAAGTTGATCTGTTTATGCTGAGCACGGTTCAGATTAATCTTCGCCATTCTAAGGCTGCCTCGGCAGCCTTGATCCTTAGACTGACCAAATCGGATGGGGACATAATCCTAGTTCAAGAACCCTGGATTAGTAAAAACAAGATCTGTGGCCTCGGTTTAAAAGGGTATACAATTTTATACTCTTCTGGGTCCGATAAGACCAGATCTTGCATTCTCGCTAAAAATAACTTGAGTATTTTTCTTCTTACACAATATAGTAGTGGAGACGTAACGGCAGTCGGCCTGGAGACGGGAGGCTGCTTACTATGGCTGGTTTCATCCTATATGGACCGAGAGAAGGACGTTCCTCCGGATAACCTTAGGGAACTGATACTCGAAGCGGAACGGGAAAAGATCGGAGTAATGCTGGGTTGTGATGCAAATGCGCATCATACAATGATAGGGGTGAGTACTTATTTGATTACTTATTGGGTACTAACCTGCAGTGTGTAATCTGGGGCAAGAGCCCCCTTTTATTATTAGTAACAGGCAGGAGGTACTGGATGTTACCTTTGCATCAGACTCCATTGCACATATGGTCAAGGAATGGAGGGTGGCAAAGGAACACTCTTTCTCGGACCATCGGTACGTAACGTTTAATATTGACATTCACCCTGTTACCCGGAAAGCCTTCAGGAATCCTAGAAGGACTAACTGGAATAATTACGGGGAAGTGTTAGTAGGACTCTTACCGACCGATGCTCCGAAGCCCCCCCACCGAGAAGGAGTTGGATTTCCTGGTGTGGGAAATTACAAGAGGCTGCAACTTGTCCTTGGACACTGCTTGTTCCAAGAGAATACCTAAAGGGAAGCAGAAACCGGTATGGTGGTCCAGGGAGTTGGGAATCCTTCGTTCAGGATGTAGAAAAGCATTCAATAGAGCAAAGGGCTCTAGGGAAGCTCAGGACTGGGACTCCTATAAGGAGCACCTTAAAAAGTATAATAAGGAAATAAGGAAGGCGCGGAGGAGGTCTTGGGACTATTCTGTGATAAAATGGAAGGTGTTTCGGACACTTCGCGCCTCAGGAAAATCTTATCTAAGAGTCCAACGAGCCCTAGTTACTTAATTAAACCAGATGGCTGTGGACAACGTCTAGTGGGTTTTGTTTTATTCACAATCCAGTGATACGAACCTTAATTGACAAGGCAAAAACGTAACAATTGGTGACAGCGGTGGGATTGTGAATAATAAGATAAAGAAAATGATTCTCAACGAATTAAAAGTTCCAGAATTAAAGAGGGAACTAGAGAAACGGGGTTTGGCTACTGATGGTAGTAAAGCAGCTTTACAAGCGCGACTACGTGACGCCATGGAGAAAGAAGGTTTAGACGCGGATCAATATGAGTTTGGAGAGAAAGTAACGGATGCGGCAACAGTAGAGCAGAAAGAAGGAGATAATAATGGAAGTTTCGATTTGTCGCAGTTAATCGCTGCTATGAACCAGATGATGGGACAAAGAAGTCTAATGAAACAACAAAACGAACGACATATGGGGAAAATTAGCAGTCAAATGAGCGACAGTTGGAACAACAAAATCAGTCTAACCAAGAAATGAAACAACAAGGAGAGGAAATTAAAGACCAAATTATCGATGGTCAAAAGAGAATGGGCGAGAAACTTCCCGAATTATCTACTAACATACACGGCGAAGTGGAAAAGCTGCAAATGGAGATTCAAAAGGTTGACGAAAAATTAGAAACGAAGGTTTAACTTGTTGAAGAGAAATTACAAACGGAGATTCAAAAGGTTGAAGGATAATTAGAAACGAAGGTTCAACAAGTTGTGGAAAAATTTCAACGTTTCGAGAAAGATCTAACTGATGTTAAAGCAAGTGGAACAACGACGCAAGTGGTACAGACCGTTCAACCAGTTAAGTTAAAATCACCAAACTTCGACGGAACAACATCTTTTGGCATTTTCAATTTGGAGGAGTTTTAATTTACGATAACATCGAGTCGCCACTTCAATATAGCAGTGCCGGAGCAACTACCAGGCGAATTATTATTGATCATCGGAAGATCTAACTGATGTTAAAGCAAGTGGAACAACGACGCAAGTGGTACAGACCGTTCAACCAGTTAAGTTAAAATCACCAAACTTCGACGGAACAACATCTTTTGGCATTTTCAATTTGGAGGAGTTTTAATTTACGATAACATCGAGTCGCCACTTCAATATAGCAGTGCCGGAGCAACTACCAGGCGAATTATTATTGATCATCGGGAAAAGCTGCCACCGAACTCGAAGACGATCGTATGAGGGAGGTTGGAAGGAGGTTCTGGATCACCCAGGTTGTGGGTTGTTGAAGCTAATGAAGAGGAGATCGGAGCCAAGGAAATTATAATCGGAAAAGCCCTAGTTAAACCAGACAACGACTATACAGTACCAATTAGGACTCTAAATCTTTCGGATAAGACGAAAACCATCAAGAAAGGGACAGTAATCGGCAAATATAACGAGGTTTCAACTATAGTAAAGTGTGAACAGAAAAGTCCGATTGAAAAGCTAACTTGCAAGGCCAGAAAGAAATGATAGAACAACTTATGCAGAAATGGACTTAAGATCTTACCGAGTAACAGAAAACTTCTGCACATCAAATACTCAAATGGTACATGTCCATATTCTGTAGTACATCTGATAATAACGGAAGGACCTCAATGGTAAGCCACCGAATTGATACAGGAACAGAGATGCCAATTCGTCAACCACCTAGGAGATTACCATTGGCAAAACAACAAGAAATCGACCGGATGGTAAAAGATATGCAGACGGCAGGAGTAATCGAACCATCGAACAGCCAATGGAGCTCACCGGTGGTATTGGTCGAGAAGAAGGACGGTAGCATGAGATTATGCGTTGATTACCGAAAACTCAATGCTGTAACTAAAAAAGATAGCTACCCATTGGCAAGGATCGACGATACATTAGACACATTATCGGGTGCTCGAATATTTTCTACATTAGATCTACAAAGCGGCTATTGGCAGGTGGAAGTCCATGAGGAAGATCGCGAGAAAACGGCTTTCAATGTGGGTAACGGACTTTGGCAATTTAATGTTATGCCGTTCGGATTATGTAATGCCCCTGCGACTTATGAACGATTAATGGAGCGCGTGTTAAAGGGATTACATTGGATGACGTGCCTAATATATCTGGGCGACATCATCGTCATCGGTAAGGATTTTGACGAGCATCAAGGAACTTGGCAGAAGTTTTAGATCGGATACAGGCCGCCCGATTTAAGTTAAGTCCAAAGAAGTGTAAGCTGGTTAGAACTGAAGTAAAATATTTGGGTCATCTGGTAACGACTAATGGAATTCACACCGACAAAAAAAAAAGATCGCAGCGGTAAAGGGTAGGCCAAGACCTAATAATTTACACGAATTACGAAGCTTTCTGGGATTGTGCACCTATTATAGACGCTTCGTGCTCTGATTCGCCGACATCGCCAAGAGGTTACATGAGTTGGCCAGGAAGAACAAGGTATTTGAATGGAAGGATGACCAGGAGAAAGCATTCGTGGAACTCAGGAGACGGTTATGTGTCGCGCCAATCCTTGCGTAGCCTATATCCAACGTGAAATTCATTGACACCGATGCAGGTAATGCCGGTATAGGAGGTGCACAGAGAGAAAAGATTGCTTTTATGAAACGAAACTTGCTTCATTTAATCATTTTTGTACAATGATTTTCAACCTATCAAGCCCATTTATTGAATTGAGAATCCGGTTGAATAGGACAATAAAATTTCGGTTTTTTTCGCTTAAGAAATAATTGTTAGATCGAAGAAAGGCTGGGTAGTATTAAATCTAGCAACTATTTTATTAAATTTAAGTTTAAAACATTATAACAAAATAATTAAAACCAAGAAAACGGCCTGCTTGAGGTAATGAAATACTTTTATTAATTTTATACGTCTCAACGTTAAATCAAGCTTATGTGTTTCTTAAACTAAGGAATGATTTTGCTTTAATGAAGAATTTATTTATTCAATTTAAAAGAGTGTTCGCTGTTTATGAAAACAGAAAACAACAATTTAATAATATTTTCGATCGATTAAAGAAAAATAGTTCTTAATTTAATAAAATGATTTATTAACTTTAGCAACTACTTTCTATATTGTAAAAATAAAATAAAACAAATTTTATTTTAATTATCTATTAAACTTCCGTTTATGTGGAATTATTTTTTGTTTTTTATTTTTGTAATATCGATTTCGATTAACAAGTAATCATCTTCAGTTACCGAACTACTAAAGAAAATTATGAATTCTGTCATCTTTATATACCTGTTTTATCCCTACGTCATAGCCTACTTGATCAAGAATTTCGAATTATTATGTCGTATATTTTATTTACAGGAGTATTAATCTTATTATTAAGTAAATTATTATTTCTTCTGTTTTTATAGATCAATAATTCTTCCATTCGGTCCATATTATCACCTTTTCTCATTGTATATAGAATTTTCATGTTAGTATTCATGTCTATATAGTTATGTTGTGTTGTATTGATATGTATAGCAAAGTTTGATGTCGCATACATTTTATCAATGTCACGAACGTGTTCTTTATATCTTTGACCGAAGGATCTACCTGTTTGTCCTATGTAGAAAGCAGGACAATCTGAACAAATCAACTGATATACTCCAGTGTCTAAAATTTCTTCTTTCTTAGGCTTTAATTGCATTTCGAGGTTTTGTTGAGTTTTAAAAGCAATTGTATAGCCAAAATTCCGAAATATTTTTTGTATTTTAGAACTCGTGAAGCTGTTATATTCCATTGAAATGTATATTTTAGATGTATCTTCTTCTAAATTTAATGTTGTATAATTTCGATACATTATTTTGTTTTTGTATGATAAATTAATTTGATCTATTATTTTAGGTCTATATCCATTTTGACTTGCGATGTATTTTATTATGTTTAACTCTTCTAGTTGATCCGCTTGTGTCATTGGTATAATATTTAATCGATTTATCATATGATTATACGCTGCCATTTTATGTTGTAAAGGATGATTTGATTTACTATCAATAGTTTGGTCAGTTTGGGTTGGTTTTCTGAATATTTTAAATTTATGTTTTTGATCAACATTTTTTATAGTTAAATCCAAAAAATTTATACTTTTCTCTTCCTCCATTTCTAGTGTGAATTTAATTTTAGGATGTATAGAGTTGATATAATTTAATAGTTGATTCATTTGCCGATTTGTACCCGTGTACATAGATAATTAAAATAAAATTTGTTTTATTTTATTTTTACAATATATTAACGTGGAATAAGTCACACAAAACGATACATTTAAAAGATGAATCTTATATAACTACTTTCTATATTGAATGCGAGTGAAACTTTTTCTTTTAGCAAGCGCCCTCTTCTTTTAAGCAATTTTTTGCTTAATTTAAGAATTTTCATTATGTAAAAGCATGCTCGCTGGACAAATAATTAAAAATACCTTTGGCTATTTTACATTCATAAATAATAATTTATTTGGCTTTAATTTAAATTATTAACTTAAATTAAAAAATATATTCATATATGATTATGGTTTACAGCTAATTAATTATCGTATAAACTCATAGATTAGCAAATAATATAATTTTTAATAAAATATTTTATTTTTATTTTTTTGGTTTAAGTTTCCTTGAGAATTCGAAGCGTTGGGTTTTGATTTAAAATTTAGAAAAAAATGTAAGCTAAGAAAGCAACAAATTTGTTTTATAAATACATATAGTTAAAATATGAATATATTTAATAAATTTTTAATGTTTTGTGTTTAAAGTTTAATGTATTAATTTTAATTCAAATGTTTACTAAAATATGTAAATAATACAGCAAAAATACGACAAAATAATTATAAAACAAATATGTAATGCAAATATTTTTTTAAAATTTGAAATAACGCGAACCTTTAAGAAATAATTTCTTGATTATTAATAAAAAAAGGAAACTATTCGGTTTATTCAATTTCCGAGAGTAAGCTTCTTAGTTCTGGAACCATCGAATCTAAATAAACTTGTTGAAATTCCAAACTTTTTGGCATTCGATTAGATATTTTAAATTTAAAACAAAAAACATTTTAAAACAAATGTCCATGCATTTTAGGTAGCTATCAAATTTAAAATAAATGTCATCAAACACAATCGAATACTGTTAATGATTTCGGTCAGGTATAACTGCGATTGGTGGCTGAAGCGTAATACCGTATTGAGATAATGCTGCTTTTTATCTTCAACTATTTTTTGTACGTACGATTGGTTGTTTTCAGCTTACCAGCAACTCTTGCCGATGGTTTGAGAATGTAATGAAGAAACTGGATCAACTGATAGTTTGTGTAGTCTGTAAATAAAATAAAAACATTGAATTGTTACTACATAGTAGTTATTAAAATTGGATTTGTGTGATTAAAGAAAAGTAAATGAAAAAAAATACTCGATTAAATAATTAAGTTACCTTGGTCTTTTGTCAAAGATTTCAATTCCTGAATTACAGTTTTGTTTTTGACTTTTTTAAATAAAACTGAAGGATTTTTTTTAATAAATGAATCCCGCTCCTCAAATAATGCAAATGTTGAGTCTGGGTGAATTATTTCAAAATCAGTGCCAATCTAAAATTAAATATAAATATTACAGCAATAACTGCCCAAATTGATATTTTTTTTAAGTTGAAAAGTACTTATTGAAATATAATATGGTTATAAGTCATGACAATTGTACTATTTTAATCTTCCGAATTTCAAATTTATACATACTTACATACAAACTAAAAAATGTATCAAGAAATGTTTTATTTAAAGTTAAAACAAACTAGAAAATGTATTTACAATTCGTGAAACTTTTTTATCGGGTTTGCTTTGATATATTGGCAAAAAGCCCTTTTTTATATGTATCTACAACAATATTTATATATGAAAATATTTACCAATCGAAAGCCATTAGATGATTTTAATAGTGGCCAATTGTCAAGAATCTCTGCCGCTTTTAAGTTATTTAGTTCATGTAATTCTTTGTGACGTCCTTTGACAGTGTCTTTCCATTTAAGCTCAACTGTTTCCCACGGTGACTGCATGTAAGAAAGCCATTTCTCGTTTTCTTCGAACTCTGGCTCTATTTCAATTTGATTTTTTTCTAAATGATTTAAAAAATAACAGAGATAAATTTTACGGTACTATGAAAGCTCAAATCATATTTCGTACCTGATTGATCGATTGTTCTGTCTCCTGGCGTAAATTTTATCGATGAAAATTTGACTTTATTTTAAAAATCCCAATTTTTTTCAGTTTGGAGCAGCTATTTCGGTATTTGTTGTAGAGTTTCCCAGCCGGCCTTTTTCCTCCCATATAAAATAGTGCCTACCATTACAAAATTAAATGCATGCATAAATTTATTCTAAGTTTGAAGAGTTTATTAAATATCTGCTAATTTTCAAAGTTGTTATTGAAATAATGTTATTAAAATATACTATATAATAAAAACATTTCCTTGTATATAAAATACAATTAACAATTAAATAATGTAGAAGATATTTGCCTTATCTTCGCCAGGAAAGTATTTTTCTATTTCAAAACTGATTTGTTCCAACTGGGCAGCAGTCATATTTTCTTCTCTGACTATGAATTCATATACGATACTTTCGCTCAACAAATTTCTGGCATCGTCGTCCAGAGAACCGTTTTTGATATAAGCATCAGTAAATTTTTTACCTCGCTCTGTATTTAGGACAGTTTTGAATTCCTATATAAATTAAAAGAATTAGAACTTAAAATGAAAAGCCAATAAGGTTTAAAATTTACAAAGTGAAAGGCAGAGTGTATTTCGGTTTCCTATGAAGCTAAAGATGCGCTTGAACTAGAAATCAAAGAGCTCATCTGTGTATCCATAGATAACGTGCTATTGCTGTTACTCAATGTATAGGACTGTAAAGGGAACCCCTAAAAATCAAAGGCAAGGAAACGGAAATGCAATATTGTTATTAAATAAATTATTATTAATCTCACATTTGCAACGCGCCATTCCCCAATTTTTGATCGAGGCCTACTTTTTTGCTAAGATCTATTGCGTCAGGAAACACAGCATCCAAATCTGATTCTGTTAAAATCTTTAAATCCATAATGTTATCGAAATTTGATTCTAAAAGAATTTGAAAAGTTAGTAAAGAACACACTATAACTTAGAATCTAGAATTATTTTGAAAATTATCCCCAGTTGATTCCAGTCCCCATTTGCCTAATAAGTTATGCAATTCGTTGGGTTGACCGTTACCAGAATCAAGCGTGTGGTAAGTATTAAACGAACTATTCTCTAAGTCAGAAAATTGTTGAATATAAAGAAAAAATTGGATTAAATTGAATGTAGTTGATTTGTCTGAACGCCAAGTTTTAATAAAAAATAAAAATGATTAATTTGTTATCATAGTTTAAGTAAGATTGATTTTCCTCTTCATTTGTTGATGAGTTAAACAGTAAAACAATATTTACGTATCGATCATCTGTATTGTCTTCAATAGACATTTGTTTCTCAAAAAATATTTCAATGTGGTCTCAGTGAATGTTCTAGAATACATAAGAACGGAGCAATTTATAATTTGTATCTACGTAAAATTAGTTTATTTTTCACTTTTTGTAATTTTTAACTTTATTTTAATTAATATTTAATATTTTTCACTTTTATCACTTTTAAAGAAATATTAATAACTCACCGCTGTGAATTTTATCCTAAAGTTTTCCTAAAACAACAACACCAACTAATAAACTTATATGTATTAGTAAAATGCATAAATTTAGGCGATGGAATAGAGTATTGAATTACACTGTATCAAAAAATTGTCCGTACAGCACTCGGTTAAGAAAACATTGATAAAAGAAACAATTACAAATCAAACAAAAAATTCAGTTTTAATTTTTTTAAAACTCAAATTACATTTAAGAACCTGAAAATAATAATATTCAAGATATAAATTAAGTTACTTTCACGTTTGATAAGATTTACTATTTAAACCGCCTAAAACGATCTCAAATAATTGTCCGTACACACAAAGAAATTGAGAGAATTTGGTAAAAAAGTTAGGTCTAATATTTCGTGTTGTAACCTATTCATGAAATGATACTTTGCAACCTTCTTTTCATTGAGAAAGCCAACTTCCGAGTTATTTCGGGGGCAATTTTTGGCCCATTCCTCCACAATGACCCATTTTAATTGTTCCTTGCCGCTAATTTGGTGTTCACGGATCTTTCGCTCCAAATAATGGCATAAATTATCAATGGGGTTGAGATCTGGTGGCTGGGGAGGATGAGGAAGTATTTATTTACATTGTACAATAACCATTCCTTTATCAGATTTGACGAATGCTTCGAGTCATTGTCATGTACGGAGCGAAACTCTTGCCCATGTCCCATTTTCTCAGCACTTATTAACATATTATCCTTCAAAATATCCAAATAATTAAACCGGTTCATTATGAAGGTCAAATGTCCTACACCCCTTCAGCTAAAAGCTCTTCAAACCATTATATTTCCGCCACCATGTTTTACTCAATTTCAGAGTTCGGTTTCCGCCACACCATAACTCGCCCATATGGACCAAAAACGTTAAATTTTTGTTCCTTCTGAGGGAATAACATTTTCCCAGAACTCTTCGGGCTCACTCACATATCCCAATGCTTATTCCAAGCGCTTTTAATATTTTTTTTGTCGGCAAATACTTTTCTTGCGTGTCGCACATCGACGATACTCTTGTTTATGCAAAATATTGCGTATTGTCTGAGGTTCTATTGCTCCTTTTTTATGTTGATAAATTTTCGCAGCGATCGTTGGAGCACTAAGCTTTCGATTCTGTTTTATTGCCTTCTATATTAGATGTATTTGAGGTGTGGACAGCTTTCGGTTGCGACCACGCCCAACAACCATCTCTAGTGATTTGGTTTTTTGGGAGTTCTGGATGATATATTGAATCGAAGATCGCGGGCGAATAGTTATTTTGGAAATTTCCTGTAAACTTTTACCTTCACTCTCCAATTTAATGATCAATGTTTTAATTTCTACACTATTTTTGGTACGAGAATGAAACATTTTTAATTAACTGGACAATATTTCATTCGCCATAAAAAAGTACGACTAGTAATTAAATTTTACGCATACAAAATTTCGTAATTTACGGTTAGTTGAAAATAGGAGTAAAACAAATAATAAATTGTTAATGTGCTAGTGTTAATTTTCACAAAAGTGCAAGTGTACGGACAATTATTTGAGATCGTTTTAGGATGTTTAAATAGTAAATCATATGAAACGTAAAAGTAAATTAGTTTGCTTCATGATAATTATTATTTTCAGGTTGTTAAATGTAATTTGAGTTTAAAAAAAATAAAAACTGAATTTTTTGTTTGATTTTTAATTGTTTTCTTCATCAATTTTTCTTTAACCGAGGGGTGTACGGACAATTTTTTGATACAGTGTACTAATAAATATTTTTTAATAATGTTTACATTAATAATAGTAAATTATTAAATTTATAATTAATAAAATAAATATCTAATTTATATAAATGTTTCGATAAACATTATTAACAAAAGTATAAATTATAATTTGTAAATAGGATATTTTATGTGCCAACTCCGTATACCATAGAAATACTGACATATGGCATAATACTAAACAGGGTTAGAGACCGTGATCATCGGATTCCCTTACAGGGTAGTAAGGTGCACCCCTAAGTCAACTAATTTCTGATTTTCAGAAATTTATCATTGACCTTGCATATAGAAACGAAACTTTTTGTGTGCTAACTCCGTATACCATAGAAATACTGACATATGACATAATACTAAACAGGGTTAGAGACCGTGATCATCGGATTCCCTTACAGGGTAGTAAGGTGCACCCCTAAGTCAACTAATTTCTGATTTTCAGAAATTTATCATGGACCTTGCATATAGAAACATAATTTTTTGTGTGCTAACTCCGTATACCATAGAAATACTGACATATGGCATAATACTAAACAGGGTTAGAGACCGTGATCATCGGATTCCCTTACAGGGTAGTAAGGTGCACCCCTAAGTCAACTAATTTCTGATTTTCAGAAATTTATCATTGACCTTGCATATGGAAACGAAACTTTTTGGCTGATAACTCCGTATACCATAGAAGTACTGACATATGACATAATACTAAACAGGGTTAGAGACCGTGATCATCGGATTCCCTTACAGGGTAGTAAGGTGCACCCCTAAGTCAACTAATTTCTGATTTTAAGAATTTTATCATTGACCTTGCATATAGAAACGAAACTTTTTGTGTGCTAACTCCGTATACCATAGAAATACTGACATATGACATAATACTAAACAGGGTTAGAGACCGTGATCATCGGATTCCCTTACAGGGTAGTAAGGTGCACCCCTAAGTCAACTAATTTCTGATTTTCAGAAATTTATCATGGACCTTGCATATAGAAACATAATTTTTTGTGTGCTAACTCCGTATACCATAGAAGTACTGACC